>SRHC01003884.1:0-93702 GCA_004794325.1 Pomacea maculata
AAGGGTGTGAATGATGGACGTTTCCTGAATGCCTGCCTTTTAGATGTTTAAAAAAAAAAGGTGTGACTGGACAGGGAGAGGGGAGTCAGCGATGAGAGATTGGGGAAGAGAGAGGGCAAAAGGTGACAGGAGGGAGATTGAGGGGATTGTGTTTTGAGTTTTGGAAGTGAGAAGTCACTGCATTGCCGAGACAGTGTACTTGAATAGGGAGAAGAGATTTGGAGTTTGAGCCCCAGCACCACTCGGTTACACAATGTAAACTAATTTCACTAATACCGGTATAAGAAACTTTTTTTAAAAATGACCACCTTCGCGACCCCCTTGTAGGCACGTCGCGACCCCCCCAGGGGGTCGCGCCCCACAGGTTGAGAAACGCTGGAGTAAGGTGTAATTTTTTTCAGTTTTTATTGCATTTTTGACAGTCTTTTTGATTACATCAGCGTTTCAAGACTTTAAAGGGAGATCACCATCGACACATTCCGATTTCCCCTTCTTTAAAAACAATTTCTTAATGTTATAAATCTAGATACAACGGTTTTATTTTGTATATATGCAAATTAGTGTACTGACAGTCTCGAGAGAAAAGATGAAAGTGGGCAGAAGACTTACAATCCGAGTCAAAGGTGTAGTAGTCATTAAAGATATTCTTTTCATTCAAGAAACGAGTTCCGTGAAATATACTGCGCTCCTCTAAAATCAACACAAGCTCCCGACTAATATAGAATTGTAAGCCCATCTACAAGTCCTTGTAATCTGTTGTAAGAAAGAACACGTGTGGAACGCAGTGTGTTGTCTGTGACTTGTGTGTCGTCCCCAACAAAGTCTTAAGTTAGTAGAAAAATAAGTGATATAAAATCTCTTTACTATTACTCAAATGGTTTTAACAATTTTATAACAAGTCAAAGTTGCACGTAAGCTACTGTACCTTGACTAATACTGCGAACCAGCCGAGCATCGCTGCCATCAAGGTTAGCGGATCGAATGGTCTTCTCCCATAAATTTGACCAATAGACACGACCGTCTACTGGATCGTAGTCAATACCAAATGGGTTCTGTAGACCACTGGGACGGATTGTAACATTACTTCCCGTGTCGATGTCTATGCGATGGATGCCGTTATAATTGTCAGTGACAAGGAGAAACTTGTGTGGAGTGATTGCTGTGGACAAGATGAAGTTTCTGATATTATTCTCACTATAACATGAGTATTCAATTCAATTCAATTCAATTTAACTTTATTATCTCACTAGGAGAAATTACAAGACGTGGTAAAACAACTGGCTTATAATAAAACTTATAATAAAAACTTAATAACAACTTAATTCCATTCAAACTATCATCTCACACAAACACCTACAGTCCATGTAAATACCCAACTAAATAAGAAACAACACTAAAACTATATTCCCAAAACCACACACCCACACCCTCACACTCACAAATCCTTCCAACACTTATTCAGTAAGACAACAAATGAGTAATGTTTGATATTAATATAACGAGCACGTGTTCAAAGTCTTACAGACGATTTTGCTTCTTCTATTAAAGGAAAAAAGAATAAGACAAAAACATGAATACAAGGAAGCATAATAAAGAATAAAGGAAGCTGAAAAAAGAGATCAGAGAATGAAGAAGAGGTGACAAACTAGGAGAAAGAAGAAGAAGAAAGACGAATTATCTTTTGCATTGTTTCGGCTGTCGATATTTGTTGTTGTGTTCAGTGACAGTGTTGTCTACATAGACCCAGAGGACCGTAGAGGAAGGAAATGCAATATTTACTAACCAGTCAGTTTTTATCAGCTTCACAAGTTAAAAAATCTCGCGTTACTTTAGTGTTAACTGAGGTTTTTTAAACAGATTAAGCTTGCATTTCAGAAGTTAACATTTCAGAGAGAGACTAGGACAGAGAGACTTAGTGAAGGATGAGATTATTTAGTTAGTACGGGTAATGACAAGGTTTCGTTTTAACGACTGCCCCTGAATGTACCCTCTTTACGGTCTTGTGGACAGCCAAGGGTTCCCGTGATGTGAACTTTGTGTTTTGAGAGATGTTGATGTGTTTAGTGCTTTACCACCTCACACGACATCTGCCTTGCATTTTCCTGTTTGTCTCATGATTCTTGCCAGGGATTTAATGAGATGCCTGTATAGAGCCCGTAAATCACAGAGAGGCTGATTATTTTGTACACTATAATATAATATTATTCTGTATTCTTGATCATGATCCTTTTTTTCTGCGTAGAAAGACGACGACGTAGACCAGACGAAAAGTGAAAGAACATACTTGTAGTTTTTTGGAAATCGCTGTTTACCTGATGAGTAAGTTGCATTGAAGCCAGTGCCTGACTGTGAGCCAGACCGGGATCTGATCCACATGGTGTTAGACGTGGACCTCACTCTGTCCGGAACTCTCGTGTTACAGAAGATACCCATAGACGGTGACAGCTCGGAGCTTCCATCCCGGATCTTAGGATGTGAGCATAAATTCAATTAAGTCACAAAGTAGCCATCATGATGACTGCTAATGGCAATAAGCGTTTCGTTGTTTGTCATATCAGAAACAAACCTAACTTGACATTCAGTCACACTGACTCTCCTTCAAGCGTATCGTTGTAAAGGACATAGGATTTACTAAGTACTTGAAAAGAAGTTCTATTAATGTTATATTTATCCTGCACTTTCCCATAAATTCTTTAGAGCATAATTTATGTAGAACTGAAAGTCTTTTAAAAGTCTGTAATATAAAGTAACAAACTAACCACATACCTGCAGAAAATCGTATCTGCAGTCTTCAGTTTCAAGTGTCAGGAATGTTAAGGTGATGCGATAGCCTGGTGTTGTTCTTATTATGTAAATGCAATCCTCAATTTCCATGGACTGTGTAGCATAGGATGGAGACGAAATGAAGCCACTAGGGGAAACATATTCACCACATACTGGAAATAAAGAACAGTAACATTCTGTAGCAGTACCCGACATCAACAAAGCAAGGTTATTTAAGTAAAGTTCTTAGTTTGTCTTTGAAGTGTGTGTGCACATCTTTAAATTAAACTCAAGTTGTTACTAACCGTCGTTTAGGTATTTTAAGAGTCACATCCGAAACCGACAAACAAACAAAAAATTTAAAAAAAATTAAAATAAAATTATACTTAATGTAATATTTTAATTCATTTCTATTTCGGATTTCTTTATCTGACTAACAAGTTTTGCAACTTGACCAAATCTAATTAGTTCTATTATGTATTTCTTAACTCCATTTTCTCAAAATTCATAAATTATTTGTAATTATTATTGTTATGGACTTGATCAGACAATTTTGTACCTGTAATGTATCTCGAATACATGTGGAAGTTTAACAGGTCTTAGCAATAATTGTCCCATCAGTTGATTACAACATTGTTTACTGTGCGATTTCTTAGAAGTTGTTATTTTTTGTGCTGTCGTCTTGTATCCCTCTCTCTTCTATGGCATGTAATTTGTTCTCGATCATCTCTTTCTTAATGGAATAGTTTGCCTGTTTGTATTTGAAAGGTGATTTAAATTTCGGATCTTTTCTCCTTTCAAGGCTGTCTTGGTCACAGAAAACTAGGATATCGTCCGTGACACAGGGTAGTTTCTTTCTTTGACTCCTTAGAAGTTCTTGGGCTGTTGACAGTAACACCTCTTTGATGCTTACAGCTATTATGGCTACATCATAGTCCACCAAGCTCAGTCTGGCTGCCTATATTTTGGGAGAGTGGTTAAGAGATTCTCATGGCACCTGGATACTGCTTCGTCTCATGCCTTACCTTACAGCCCTGCGGATAGTTGATGGCTGTCGGGCCCTAGCCACGCCGATCTGTTGCTGGACGAGAAGGTGGTCTGCGGGTCTTAATTTCCGGCCATGCGCAATGGCGAACGTCAAAGGACGGACAATGCGAACGTCTTTGCTCTCCAGACTATTTAGCGACAAGGTGAGGATAGTACCCTGGAGACAGTTACCTTCATCCTGACCGTATTAGAAATCAGTAGAGACAGGCCTGTTGTAAAGTAGCGCGGTGGAAACATGTGTGTGGAGCCGCTCAGTGGCTGTAAAGGTGATTTGCGGACATTTTGCTGCCTCAGTGATTGTTTGCGAACATCTGAGTGTTGAAGTAGTAACACTGGCTGCAGCAGGGAAGACTGGTGCCGTTGGGGTCAAAGGTCTGTATAAACGGTGGGTTGGAGACTAGTGCTGGGGACAAATATTTACTCGCAAATATGACAGAAAGTTTATGTTGAACCTGGTTCAGCAGTAGGTTTTGGTGGGAACGAAGGAGGAAATTTACTCAGGCCCGGAATACCGAGAAAGGAAGACGTGCCTGAGTCACGAGTGTACATCTACCGACTGAGATTGTGTGTGTAGTAGAGGGTAGAGTCCATCGACGTTGGACGGCGCGGTACTGACCCGCATATGGAGTCTCCTCGCCTAGACGAAGTATGACAACTTTCTTTGTATTACTTATGGCATTGTAATAGAACTTAATTTGGAAGTTGTAGACATAAGACAGAAAGATGTGTGAATAGAAGAATATAGTTTAGGCATTGTAGTATAGTGTAACCTCGAGTTACAGGTTTTAAGTGTATGGACTGAAAATCTGAAGCTCTAGTGGAAAGAAGGATCCCATCCCAGGACCATTCCGGGATAGTAGCACCCAGCAGCACGTGGGCTAGGAGGTCCGTGAAGTCACCCCGGATTACCTCCCTTGTGACCCCGGGAACCGCCTGACCGACAGGTCAGTGTGTACGGCTAGTGTGTGCGTGTATTGGTGTTCTTCGATTGTAGTCGTGGCACATGTGGAGAGATTGTGACCTACCCTACGAGGGACGATAAACAAGGAGAGTATTTGTGTACTAGATTCTTGTTGGTGAGACTTGTGGAGTGCGAAGGACCCTTGGAGGGACGAGAAACTGTAAGTACTAAACGATCGTTCGTGCGATTATAAACTAGATACTAGAATTGAAACTTGTTTTTGGCGGACAGAGCTGCGTGAGGCGTGTGATATACATATATGGATTGTACGATTGCATTATGTCGAGACTGATCGGGGAAGGCCCCGGATTGTAAAGATTGTCTGTATCATTAGCTGTGTGAAAGAACACGTATTTGTGTGGTATAAGTGTGTTGTAGTGCCACCCGAGCCATCACAAACACACTTCACTCGTAGTTTACATCCGATTTGTCCTTCCTCACCTTTCTACGAGGTCCGCCATCAACATCATAGTGCGACAACTGTTTCTCCAGAGACTCGGATACCCAGTATTATTTCAGTGTTGCGACGATGTCTGGTTTGTTATTAGACGACTTTAATACTATAAACGTGTTATTTATTTACCGTCACGAAGGAACATGCTTTCAGAGCTTTAAAAGTACTTATGGAAAGAAAACGATTTACGGGATTGTAGAAGAATTATGCAGATAAAAACATAAAAAGACAAAAAGAGGAATCATCAAGCAAACAATAAGGATGGAGAGGGTCATAAACCTCCAGATTAAAAGAAGTCAGTTAGTCACGTGACTAAAATCACAACTATTGACAAATAGCTAAAGCAAGAAGAAAGGTTACAGTTAAATAGTTCATTGTTATTTATTGCTGTTTGTTTCATTACATTAGTAGTCAAATTGTTTGTTGTACTAAGGTCATACTTGCCGTGAGCGCCAAGGGATGATTATTTAATGTACGAAAAGAATTAGGACCTTAACTTTTATTCGTTTACTTTCATGACACTATGTTGATATAACCAATGAAATGTCCCTCAATTTATTTTAAATAAATAAATCTTTTGCCAGTTAAATTTAAAAAAACACTTACCCTCTTTAAGTTGCAACTGACCTATTGTTTTTCTTGATAGAGGTTTGATGTTTGTTTAGAACAAACAAATAATTTGTCATCAATAATTTCAAAGCATCTGAAGGTTTCTTTACCGTTACATTTGTAATCCAAGATATCTTATACATACCATGTGACTTGTCTAACGGAACAAGACACTTGCTTCTGTTCCCAGGAGTTGGTAGACAGATGTATCTACAGCCTCCATTGTTGTTGGCGCATCCGTTTGGTCCTGAGATACCATAAATTAGAATCTTGTTCAAAAGAGAGGAAATATGCAACACTGTAAAGTTTAGGTAGTTGTATCACGTGCTACATAAGCCTTACGAGGCGGCACCGTTTTATCTAACCACAAAACAGACTCCGCAAAACTAATCACTAACAGAAAAGAGAGCACAAACAAAATAGACAATACATTCGGCGTCACAAGACAGCGACCCCTCCTCTTACACCCACATCCATCATACCCTAGTCCCTCAAAGACCTCCCCCCCCCCCGGCAGTGTGAAATAGAAGCACTTTCCCTCAAAATCAAGAACAACAACAACAACAACAACAACAACAACAACAACCGTTTTATCTGTGCTTCAGTTTCACACGCTGTGCTTCAATATTGTCAATAATCCAGACAATGGTTCGGTGAAACAGCCCAGTCAGTTAGTGCCATTGCATCGTGTATGCAAAAATCTAAATTTTTCAGACCATTGACAAGTTAAATTTATCAGTTAGTATATTCCCCTCATGCTGCACTCACGATACCTGCCAATGTACACCTGTGAATACAGGCTTTTGAAGCCAGGTGCCTGAGCTGGATGTAACGAATCTGCTACAAGGAACACAAAACCAGTTACTTAGTACAGAACACGGCTGCCACCCCGGGACATCGGTAAACCTCTTCTCGTAACAGTGAAGAAGTGTAAATTGTTCTGTTGTTGCCATGTTGTTTTTGGCCAGCGCCCTCAGAAAGCACTTGGGAGAACGAATCAAATCAAATCAGATTTTATTGTCTGTCGAGGAGACCAAAGATAGAAATTTTTCTTTTTGCTCACAATGGCAGGCATACATACTCATACAGACATTTACACACACAGTTATGTCATGGAAGGTTGGATCTCCGTCAAATGCTGAATGATATTCCAATACTTATATTTCTTGTATATATTAATTAAAAAATGCGTTGGCATTGCAGAATGCAACGAAAATGTCTGAACTGCATTTTCTTCATCCTCCTAGTACTACTTCCCATGTCAGCAACAGGTACTGTAATACGGTTATTAAGGATGTGTACTCTCAACCTTGAACTTCTCACGATTTCGCTTCGCCCATTTCACCTCCCGAGAGAATTCCCCAGTTGTTTTTCACCCTTGTGTATATTCATCCCAGGGCAAATGTTTCCAATGCGTTACAGTGCATCGCAGATGTGACTCACAATCACGACTCGATTTGTCCTGATGCTCCTAAGTTTATATTAGGAGATTTAAATCACTGTGACCTAACATCGGTTCTTCACACCTACGATCAGTATCTGACATGTGCTACTACCCTGAGTCAGACCACACTCGACTTTGTTTCTGGGTGCGTCCTATTATCTGATGATACCCGTTTATAAATCTGTGTTCAGACAGATGCGCCGAACAATTCATTACACTAAAGGCTGGACTGCAAACAGTGTTGCCAGCTTACAAGACTGTTTTGAATGTACTAACTGGTATATCTTTTTAAAAGCATGTCCTAATCTGGACGACTTAGAAACACCATCTCTTCATATATCTCATTTTGTGTAGATTGCACCATTCCATCAAAGCAGTTTATGTTTTATCCTAACAACAAACCTTGGCTGAAAAAGGGTCTAAAAGCAGTGCTTAACAAAAAGAAACATGTGTTCTCCACGGGTTCTGCCCACGACAGAAAATTGGTACATAGAGAGGTCCGTGATGCCATCTGTTGGGCCAAGGTGAAACACAAGTCAAAATCGAGTCTCAATTTGCTACAGGTAACATCCGAGTAGCTTGGCAGGGACCCAACAACATGCCGAATATTGACGATCGGAGTCAGGGGTCGAAAGCCAAAATCTCGATCTCAGCCGTTGAGAGTACGGCCATGCCTAATGCTCTTAATGCTTTCTTTGCTCGATTCGAGTCTCATGACTTCTCAGTGCAAATGAAAGATGTGCATAGTTCTCTTCACCCTGTACAGAAGGTTGAGATTTGTCATGAGTAGTTTGTGGAGCTGTTTCAGCGAAAAAATATTCGCAAGGCCTCCAGGTCCGGATGGTATTTGTGGCGGGACATTAGGTTCCTGTGCACACCAACTTGGAGGCATTTGTCAACATCTGTTTCAGCGCTCTATGGATTTGTAGAGGGCGGGTAGTCCGGCGGTGTTGCTAGTGTTGGCTGGACCTGCTGAGGCATGGCGAGAGATGGCAAATAGCGGTGGTTGGCTGGGGTAAAACGGCTCATGGCCCCGGCCATATCGGAGTATCGTGAAATGTTTACCTTCCGAGAGGTATATAAGGGCAGAGCTGAGACGAAAGGAGACCAGACGACGGCGGAGGAGACAGCGCGCACAGGTACACGACGAAGAACACGGACCTTCATATGAAGGTCCGTGACGAAGAAGAGACAACCTTGACTTCTCGCGCCTCGGGCGATATGTCGCAGCCGTGACTATCGTACATTAATTAAAGGGTCGCACACCTGCTCACTGTTCCTGCATTCGTTTGAGTGCTGGACGTTTGTTGTCGTCACATACTACTCCCCCCCCCCCCCAACAACCACTCGGTTCCATCTTTGGCGCTGAGAGCAGGATGAGTGTCAGCAGAGGTGCACAATGGTTGCAGAGGACGACAGCACAGCAGAGGCTCTACGACCATACTAGTTATTCCGCTTTCAGTAGTTTGCCGGTGGACCAACGAGTGTCGACGAGATTGCAAGAGAGGTCGAGTTAGCTCTCGCCATAAACCCGATGTCTCAGAATGCGGCTCGTGGTTACATCTTGAGCTCGCTTGAGGGACCTGCCAGACGTCGAGTTTTGATGCTCCAGCATGTCGCAATAGATACGCCGAGAAAGATATTGGGTGTCCTAGTGGAGGCGAACGGCGAACGGAAAGATGTTCACATCATTGTCAGTTTGTACAATTGTCGACCTCGACGTGATGAGGCGGTCGACGATTACGCCGCGACGCTCCAGAATTTGCAGGCGAAAGCGAACGGCCAGCAGGGGGGCGGGGTGTCCAATACTCACCTAGCGTTAGATAAAGCGACGGATGTAGAGGAGCAATCAAGGAACTGACTGGGGAATGTGAAGGACTTGACCAGCTCACCACCGCTGCCTTATAGCAAACCCAACTGGCGTGACCGACAGATTAAGAATGTAAGAGTGAAAAAAATGTATATGAGTGGAGAAGTCTTTATTGAATTTAAGGTGCGAGTCAATTTTGCATTAAAGTACGGACTGTTTACTGACCTTCATGTGTTGTTTCCTCGGCATAAACACGAACATCGTCTACTCTCCCTTTAACTTGTACACTCGCCATCATTGTTTTATTCTTGCCAATGCGATAGATGTGTGTTGTTTCTGCCAGATGTCTGTATAACAATAATACCAAGAAGACTAAAACTTTCTTTCCAGTTGTGTCGTGTTAATTTTATTCCCTTGTGTCTATTGGTTTAAAGAAAGCTCTAATGGTGAAAGCTGCTAGTAGTTCGTCAATACATAAACAGAAATTTAAAATATAACTCAAAGGGTCGCAGGCACAGTACTTTAAAAATGTATTTGTTCCCTACACTTGATAATAATGCAGGAATGACACAAAATGTGTAGCAATCAAAACGTTTTTGTTAATATGAGCACAAAATTAATAGTTTTAAATTGTTCTTTTTGATATGGTCCGTTCACTAGTAAGAAATTTATTTTGATCTCATTATGAGCACTATTAGTTTAGAAGCTGTTGCTGATAATATTCATAGCAGTTTGAAAATATACAAAATATTCTGCAAGAGTCGCTTTGCTGCAGATTAATATACAACCTGTAACAAAAAAATCACAGTGACTCCTAAACTTTCCCTAATTACATAAATCACTGGATCGGCTCACTATAAACCAAAATAAGTTCAAATGTTCCCACTTGTCCCATTTTCACTTC
This sequence comes from Pomacea maculata, assembly GCA_004794325.1. Taxonomy (NCBI): domain Eukaryota; kingdom Metazoa; phylum Mollusca; class Gastropoda; order Architaenioglossa; family Ampullariidae; genus Pomacea; species Pomacea maculata. The sequence continues at coordinate 9,993 of SRHC01003884.1, forward strand.
CCAACGACAGGTACCTGTCAAAGGATCAGTGACCAGTAGTAAAACAAGACACATTCATTTTCAGTTATGTGATTTACATACAACATTTCAATGTTTCAGATGTTATAACTCTCAACAGGTCCAAACGTGCAAATTTCTTTACCAAGCAACAAAGAGAGAAAGTATGTGTAATATAAACCATATTTAAGTATCCATAATGAGTATTATTCGATAATTGAAATGTTTGTGTTCCTAAGACATGATAATCGAAAATTTTCCAAAGCTTTGCAAATAGAAAGGAAGCATGAAACTTCGTTCACTCTGGCTACATGAAAATGTAGCTTTAATTCTTTTTTCTCTTTCCTCTACCTTTTATTCCTATGTTTAAAACAACTTCGTGAATGTGTATATCTGACAGAACAATCGCAATAACACTCACTTATTTGCTCCCCAGTCTGTGACAAACAACTCATTGTGGTAGATATCCAGGCCCATAAAATATGAGCCCTTCAGTTTAAAATAAACTCCAGAACGTTTGCCGTCCAAATCCGTCCATCCTATCAGCTGTGTGTCTCCATCTGCCCAGTAAAGTCTCCTCCCTTCACGTGCGCACCCATTGATCCACCCGTTCACACATTCATAAATGCATTCGTTCATGACAGACATAAGTACAAACTCAAGCACAGGTAAGTATGAGGGAAATCAGGAATGGAAAGATACGAATATGTACACTTACAGTTCAGTTTATGCAAAGTAAGGTAAGGTGAGGCACAAGCAGACAACAACAAATCATCGATACTGTTAGCAATGGGGTTTGGTGGGGGGGGGGTCACCTCTGTCTGTTGGTAGGCAGGGATGATCACCCTTACCCGTATAGGAGATGGAAAGCGTGGAAGTGAAAGCGTGTGTGAGTGAGCGAAATGTTCACTGAACCCCAGGTGTATGGGCATAATACTGACTTAGATTATTCCCTCGCCAATCTTCGAAGGAGAGAGACTGTAGCGAATTTTGAGTAGAGGAGATTTGGGAATTGGATTAATTCCTTGCCTAGTCAAGGAATTACCCGAGAGAAGAATCGCCTGGAAGAGAAATTATAGAGGAGCAGGAATTATCCAGGAGATGAAGGAGCTGGAAGAAGGAAATCCCTAGGAGGAGAAATTGCCTGGAAGAGGAATTACACAACAGGGAATTACCTAGGAGGAAGGAAGTAACAAAGAGGGAAGACGTTTGGAGTAGGATCGTCAGCAGCTTGGTGGATATGTCTATTCAACATCAGCTGTGCCTGGTTATTGTAGTTATTGTGGTTATTGTGGTTATTGTACTTATTGAAGTTGTGTCGTCACCAGCCGGGTGTGTCTGCCTAGTCAGCAGCTACTGTTTGGAAGTCGGAAATTTTTTAGAAAGTCAGTCAAGGAAAGTTATTCGAGAAAGATTTATGAAGGACGATTATTCGAGGAAGTGTAGTTGTGTGTTTAAGCGTAAACGCCTGTGGGTCATCATCCAAACAGTCATTTGAACTATTTTGTTGAACTATTGGAGAAACATTTGTCTAATGAAAAGGGACGTCAGCGAGGTTGAAAGTCATTCATGACATTAATATGATGTTTATGGTTTATAGTTACGTTTATGTATTGATGTCGAGTTGTGTAAATTTAGTTGCCCCCCTACATTAAATACAAGCCCCCCGCCCTCCACAATAGAGGCGAAACTCCAGTACAAATCTTTGTACTTTGTTGTTAGAAAGAACAGGTGTGAGACGGAGTGTGTTGACAGTGACCTGTGTGTGTACCCGTCTCCAACAGATACACAGGTTACAAGAGAAAAGCCTACTTTCTACCTGTAAATAAGTTGTTGAAGCAGGTAAGGAAAATCAAATAAATTATGATGGGGGAAAAAAGTAAGAACAAATCTTAGTAAGTTCACATAAAAATAAGCAATAAGTGGAAAAAAATCAAACATCTTACCTACTGTGTCCAAAGCAAGACCATTAGGACCTTTCAGATGCTTGGATGCAGAAATCAATGTCTGACGGTCCGAGCCGTCATAGTTACACCTCTCTATTTTACTCCTGGTGTAGTCACTCCAGTACATCACACTGTGGTTTGTGGGAATAATTGGAGAGAGAAACTAAATTACATTTATATTTGGTCTCAATGTCTATGATTGCAGCTCTCACAAGGATTTCTAAGTTTTTTCGACTTTCATTTATTTATTATTCTCTTTCAGTTTACACCTTTGATTTTTTTTTAATATTTGATCTCTATATCTTTCATTGCAGCTCTCACATTTGCACACAAGGATTTCTAAGTTTTTTCTAATTTCATTTATTTGTTATTCTCTACCTTTACACCTGGGATTTTTTTGCTTTTTCCCTCTTTATTTCCGAAGTCCCAAGTGCATCATCATTATTAGCATGTAAATCTCTCTTCTCTATATTTCATAAATGAAATCTGTAACATTTAATTTATTGTTAAGCATCACAAACGTATTAAAATTAGATAGCTCAATGTGTTTATCATCATTTACAAGTCTTATTATAGTCACCCATTGTGTTTGTCGAGTTCGATGTCCATAGGCTGACCAATGTCTGAATCGACGACAATATGATGACTGTTGGTGTCCAGCGATATCATTCCGATGACTTTGTTGCCGTCGTCGGCGTAGAATAGTAGCCTCGACACAGAGTCCACAGAAAGGCCCAATAGGTCACCTCCTTAAAGACAGTTAACAAATGAGTATTTATGGTATAGATTTTAGTCATCCGTGTGTGTCCTGTTGATTAGCACGTTTGCTATGACACTTGCACTCTTCTATATTGTTTAATATTGCCATGCCATGTAGTACAGTGTGGACAACTTTGCTGATCACCTGACTACTACCACAGTTTCGCCATCTTGTATTTGTTGTTCTTTATAATCTGTATGTCAGCAGTAAAGATGTAAAGCTCTTTTAGGAAACTGCTTCATAAACTTTCTTGATCTGTATTGCAACTTCTGTGTCATTTACCGTTGTAGGAGCTGAAGTAAGAGCATATCATCGGCAGTCTCGTCTGTTCTCACGTTAGAACATGCATAACCACTTAGTTTTGAGACTGTGCACACGATAACTTTTCTGTAGTTTTGTTATTCCATGGGTTATACGAAATACATTTTTTCCGCATCGTTATGACTGTTAAACGATTCGCTTAATACCTCGCTCTCCTAGCGAACTTTGTTTTTTTTAGGATTTTTGTCTTTTTGTTTGCAGCTGTGCAGAATGTTTCTCTGTCAGTCTGGCTGCTGACAGTTGTACTAGGCATGTTGTGTCTATTTTGTGTTTTTGCTTTTCTGTAAAGCACTTTTAGTTTTATCTTTAGTAGAAAAATAAGCTATATAAAATATATTTACTAAAATGGTCTTAGATATTTTATAATAAGTACACACCAAATGACTACAGTGTGTCTAAGTGACTTTACCTTCACCAATACTGCGAACCAGCCGAGCATCGCTGCCATCAAGGTTAGCGGATCGAATGGTCTTGTCCTGTATATTTGACCAATAGACACGACCGTCTACTGGATCGTAGTCAATACCAAATGGGTTGTGTAGAGCACTGGGACGGATTGTAACATTACTTCCCGTGTCGATGTCTATGTGACGGATGCCGTTATCATAGTCAGTGACAAGGAGAAACTTGTGTGGAATGATTGCTGTGGACAAGATAAAGTTTCTGACATTATTCTCACTATAACTAGAGTAAGGTTTAACATCTAACATGTAGTAAAAATTCTGTTATCTCAGATACTGCTTCAGCTACAATTTTTCTAGTTTACACTAAAATAGAGTATAGGACGAAAACATAAACAGACGAGAGAATAATAAAAAACACAAATATTTGAAAAAAGAGAACAGACGAAAGAAGAAGAGGTAAAAAGAAAGAAGAAGGAGGACAAAGAAAGAAAAGGAAAAAAGATATATAATGTGGATTGTTTAGACTGCTGTAATTTTGTGTTGTGTTCACTGGCAGTATTTACTAGATACATCCTATGGTATTTACAAGTATTTTCAAACCATTCAGTTTAGATTAGCTGCACAAGTTAAAAAGCTTTGCGGTATTTTGTATTAACTAAGGATTTTGTAAATAGAAGAAGACTGCAAAAAACTATAGGAAAGACAAAGAGAGAGTAGGACAAAGAGACGCAGAGAAGGAAAAGGTTATTGAGTTACTCAGTTCAGGGAAAGATGAGGTTTAATTTCAAGGATTGCCACCTTACTCTACCCACGTCGTCATCTTGCTGACAGCCTTTGTTTTTGGTGTTGTGAATTCTGTGTGCTGGGATATTTTGATAACCTTTGCGCCTCACCACTCACCACAATATTTGCTATGCATTCTCCTTATTGCCTCAGCATCTCGACTAAGGTATAACCAGATGCCAGTTCTAAGCAAAGTCTGTGAATCCAGTCGGTAAGGATAATCTACTTTGTACGCAAACATGTAAAATCCCCATGTCTGTTACCTGAACACAAAACTCAACGACGTATTATTAAACGTACGACGATAAAAGTTTATTTAACATTAGTCAAATAGATCAAAGACATCAAGGTGGAAGGACTAAACATCAACAACGTCGTCAAAGATTTCAATGCCAGTATCATCAAGGCAGCCAAAGAAACTATCCCACGAGGGGAGCGAAAGGACTACACTCCGTACTGGACAGCAGAACTTCAGAGAGCTCACGATAACCTGACAAAAGCCAGAGAAGAAGCAGAAACCAACCCCAGTCAAGAAAACAACATCAAGCTGCAAGAAACAAATGCCAAACTGCTAAGAACAAAAGTAGAGTGCAAGAGAAGAAGCTGGAGAGAAAAGACAGCAGGGCTGAATATGGAGAGAGACACTACCAAGCTGTGGAGGCTGACCAAGGCACTAAATGATGAGGGTAGCAAGGGACAGAAGATCACCCTTGAAGAAGATGGACAGACACTGACAGATAAGGCAGCAGCAAATGCATTTGCGCAAGCATATGCAAAGGAGAGCAGCATCACCATCCCACCGCATCTGCAAAAAGAATTCAGAAAAGAAGAGAAAGAAAGGAAAACAAATGGGGATGTCCATGAGTCGATGCAGCAAGATATCACCATCCAAGAACTGAAGAATGCCATCAAACAGCTCAAGAAGAAAAAATCTCCAGGTCCAGACAACATAACGAATGAGATGCTACAACACCTTGGCAGCACAGCCCTCACTAAACTACTGGACATTTTCAACCTTAGCTGGAGAGAAGGCCAGGTACCTCAGTGCTGGAAGGAAGCCAGGATGATCCCTGTTCTGAAAAAAGGGAAGAACAAGTCACGAATCTTGAGCTACCGCACCATCAGCCTGATAAGCTGCGTCTGTAAAACCATAGAGCGCATCATCAATCAGCGCCTGCAGTGGTACCTGGAATCTGAAAGCATCATCATCCCAGAGAAAGCAGGCTTCAGAAGATACAGAAGCACCGAAGATCAGACAACGCACCTAGCGCAGGTCATAGAGGATGCTTTCCAAGCCCAGAAGGTCACCCTAGCGGTCTTCATTGATATGCAGAAGGCTTTCGACAAGGTCTGGAAGGATGGACTCCTGGTCAAGCTCCAGCGAAGCAACATCAGCGGCAACATGTACCGGTGGATCAAGTCCTACTTGCACAACCGAAGAGCCAGGGTGATTGTAGACGGACACTGTGGCCGTAAGGTGCTGCTACGACACAGAGTACCACAAGGGGGAGTACTCTCGCCGACCTTGTTCATACTCTTCATCAACGACCTGGTACCAGAGCTTCCAAGGGGAGTCCAAGCAGCACTGTATGCAGATGACCTGGTCATATGGTGCTCAGAAGAGTATGCAACAACAGCAACCTACAGGATGCAGCTTGCACTAGACAAAGTGGCAGCCTGGGCAGACAACTGGTGCGTTACCATCAACCGTGACAAGACAACAGCCACTCTTTTCTCTCTCTCCACCAAAGCGCAAGCTGGCAGACTAAAGTTGGGAGACACTCCACTGACACTTGAAAACCAGCAGACGTACCTGGGAGTCACTTTTGACAAAAGACTGACATGGAAGCAACACATCCTGAACGCAGAAGCAAAAGCCAGAAGAAAGCTGAACATCATGAGAAAGCTGGCAGGAACATACTGGGGCGCCAACGAAAAGATCCTGAAGACCGTGTACCAAGGTACTGTAAGACCACACCTTGAGTACGGATCAAGCACCTGGATGACAGCAGCCAAGTCACACCTTCGGACTTTGGACAAGGTGCAGAACCAAGCACTGAGAGTAATAACAGGCGCCATGAGATCTACGCCAATAGACAAGATGGAGCAGATAACAGGCATACCCCCATTAAACAAGAGAAGGGAATGCAAAGCACTCGTGCAGGCCACCAAGTACAGGCACAGTGAAGACCACCTGATGAGTGCCAGACAGAAACAGCTGTCCTCGGGAAGGCTGAAAAGATCCAGCTTTGTGCGAGAGACGCAGGCACTACACAGAAAATACCAAACAAAGCTTCCTGCACAGGTCCAGGTACCGACTCTCTCCCTCGATCCTCCTCCTTGGAAAGAAAGAACAGGGAACATTACCATCTGCACCACAGTTCCTCACCTCACAACAAAGGATGAGCATGGCGACGTGAGCAAGAGAGCCCTGACGCTAGCCATGCTAGAAGAAAGGTACCCCCAGGAATCATGGATAAGGGCCTACACAGACGGGTCAGCCACAGACGCTATCCAGAGGGGAGGGGCCGGCGTGTACATCCAGTTCCCAAATGGACAGTGGCAGGCAGCAGCAATACCAACTGGCCTCCACTGTACAAACTATAGAGCAGAAGTAGAAGCCCTGGTCCACGCAGCAAACATCATCAGCAGCAGAGCAGACCATGACAGCCAGGTCGTCTTCCTGACCGATGTTCTGTCGGTGCTGCAGGCAGTCAACAATAACAAACTGCCAGACCTGGAAGCCGCGCTGCTAAACATCAAGTGCCTCAGAACGGCTCTGCAGTGGATCCCATCACACTGCGGGATAGATGGGAATGAGGAAGCTGACAGGATGGCTAAGTTGGGTGCAGAGGACGAGCAAGAAGACAATGCAGTCAACATGTCAGAGATGAAAACTATCATCAAGTCTCTGTACAGGCCACAGCAACCACTGGACAGTTACCATCAGCTGTCCAGACCGGACCAGGTCGCTATCTTCCGCCTCAGGACCGGGCACAACAGGCTGCTTCACCACCTACACAGGAAGTTGCACCTCGTGCCGTCCCCGAGATGCTCATGTGGAGAGGCAGACCAGACTGTAGAACACATCCTACAGGACTGTAGGAATCTCCGTACCCTGAGGGAAGAGACGTGGCCACAGTCGGAGACCCTGCACAACAAGCTGTACGGGCCAGTGGAGTGTCTACAGAAGACCACCAATTACATATCAAGAGCTGGTCTCCAAGTGTGAAAGAGGCGAACGACACACACAAAAAAATAGATATATACATAAAAAGGACTCGTCTACAGGTAGTCACAGTGTTGTCTCTGATAAAAGACAAGTATACGCATCAAGAGAAAATATAACCTAAAAATTAAAAGGACACGGTTATAGCGATTGTTGTTTACCTGATGAGTAAGTTGCATTGAAGCCAGTGCCTGACTGTGAGCCAGACCGGAATCTGATCCACATGGTGTTAGACGTGGACCTCACTCTGTCCGGAACACTCGTGTTACAGAAGATACCCATAGACGGTGACAGCTCGGAGCTTCCATCCCGGATCTTAGCATGTGAACATAAAGTCGTTAAAGCTAAACAAAAATATGATAATGACTGCACGAGTTCAGAAACGTTTCGGTTTTGTTATCATATCAGGAAGAAAACTTCATACCCATCCAATCACCATTAATTTCCTACAAGCATCTAGTTATACAAGACAAGGCGTTTCGCCGCCGGACGTTTCGGCGCGGGGCCCTTCATTTCGGCATTTCACACGGGACCTTTAGCCGAAGTCAAGTGTGTGACGCCCCTTAGCTCACACATTTCTCTCGCCATTGTATCAATGTATCAGTGAACTCTCTCTCACTATCCCTCCTCATGTCAACCGTTAGCTCACACATTTCTCTCGCCATTGTATCAATGTTTTTTCTCAAAGCTGTTGCGCATAATCTGTGACAATCAAAGTGAACTGTCTGTGAAGTCTGTGTGTAAAATTTGTTTGAAATAAAGAATTATTGTGTAATCTAGTAGTTACTTTCATTCTTTGAGAAGTAAGTAAGCTCTCTCTCTCTCTCTCTCTCTGACATAGTTCGGCAAAACGTCCGGCTCCGAAACGTCCGGCGGCGAAACGTCCGCACACGAGTTCAAACGTTTCTAAGCCTCATTCAGAAGGTCATACAGTAACAAGACATTTTTTTCACAATTTTTCGAGTTAACATTACCATAACATCAATGCACATTCCAGCGATGCTCAAGCATTGCTATCCCATCAGGAAAAAGGTGGCCTCCACGACCATCAAAACTCCTCCACAACAAAGTCACCGCATTGTTGTTTGCAAACTGGTGACAACATAGGCGGGATTTAAGTTTAGGGAACAGGTAAAAGTCACATGGGGCTGTGTCTGTGAGTTAGGAGGATTGGTAGCAACTCAAAGCTACAGCTGGCTGCTTCAGCTACTGCAGACTGGGCAGAGTGAACGGATGCGTTATACAGGGCTTTCCTCAGCCTCCCTCTGTGTTTCAACTTGACTGCTTCCTCCAGTTGTGTTAATTCTGATTCATAGTACTAGTCATCAACAGTTTTTCCCTTTTCCAGGTGGTCTATTATGATTACGACTTCAGAATAAAAAAACATACATCACCTTGGGAACCGATGATGGCTGCTTAAAATTGTTTCGGGGCGGAGAACCAGTGTTTGCTTTCAATCTTTGATTCAGGTTTGAAGTGATGAACCCTGGTTTTATTTTGAGTTACTGATCTGTGGTCAAACTTCTCAGTATCAGGGTCATAATTTGTGCTGACCCTAACCCGCTTAAATTTACCAGCCCACGTCCTCACCATGCATTAGAAGGGGAGTCCTATGTGTCTGTACCATGTCTTCATGAAATTCCTTTAATGTCATACCTTTCTTTTACAGATACTTTCGGATAGCTCGGGCCTCTGTTTCCTTCATTTTTAGATTTTTTGTACTGCTCTTTACCTTTGTGTGGTCCTCACGTGCACAAAAGCTTAAATAAAAGTTTGTATTAGTTTTTCTAGTTTTATAAGAAATGGTACTGTGTTACTGTAGCGGGAGCGCTAGTTTCGGTCAGCGGTACCGCTGACATCGTCTAGTCCCTCCACCCCACATCCCCTTTTACCCCACGCGTGGTCGCGCGAGCGGCGAGCAGCGCGAGACGGGGCAGCAACTGCGGGTGACGTAGTACCCAAGCTGCCCTGTACAAAATGCGGGCGTGGAGCAGCGTCCGCGCCTTTTCTCTGGAGACTAGAACGGTTGGAGACTGAGTTAGCGAGAAGTACCTTTGGGCAGCGATGCCCCTGGTCCGCTGGAAATAGCGGCTCGCGACGCTCAGTCTCTTTCCTTTTTCCCTCCCTTGGGAGTTGAGTTAGAGTTAGGTTTGGCTAGGTAGGGTTAGGATTAGGGTTAAGTTTGGCAGTTGTTTTGTTGCTAGATGTATATATTCTGTAAATAAATCTATGTCTTAAACTTTAGCACTTGTGTGAGCGTGTAGTGTCAGCGAGTGCTAGTGTGTGTACTGTCCCTGTGTATGTAGTCGACACAACAGCAGAAGAGAACACACGAGAAGGTCCGGCGAAACTGACACACCAACCGAAAGGATACTTTACGTGCAGTAGTAAAGCAGGGTCTTTTGTGGGCTCCTAGGTCGGCTGTAGCTCGGGTGCGTATGGAAATAGGTTTAGAAGGAAAAAGTAAAGAACACAACGCGAGGCAAGTAAGAACTAGGCGACGTACCCGACTAACGAGAGCCAGAATTTTCGTAGACAGGAAAATTCTCCTAGGGAACTTCCGTCCTCTTCCCTGGACCGACAAAAGAGGAACGGACTGATTTGGCGCTAGGGTGTTAGCGATAGGGTGCCGGTCGGTCCGGTTACAGTTACCATACCAAAAATGTTTAGCTATAGTTCTTCTTTCCAATAGAGGCTTATAACGTTCTGATCGACTTTCGCAGGTCGTTGGGAAAAGAGGTGCTAAAGAACACTATTCTCGCGACCAGCATTTTGTAAGTTTTGATTGCTAGATATTTTGATTACCCACACTAGTTATTTGTTTATTTTCCTTTACTTCTGTATTATTCAAACTGCATTTCATTTTACCTTTGGTTATTTTTAGTCCCTAACAAAGAATAAAAACACCCAATGAAATTATTCCCTATATAAACTCTCAAAACCTGTGCCAGAATAATACATGATGTATTTCACAATGCATGAAAACACAACCTTTAAATAAAGGCAAAGAAACAATCACAAACCTCCAAAGAGTCAAACTCGCAGTCATCGGTTGCAGCCTCAATTTCAAATGTAACAAATGTCAAGGTAATGCGATGGCCCTGTGTGGTGTTGATGATGTAGATACAGTCTTCATCAGGCGGGTACTGACTGGGGTACAGCGGGGACGAGATGGAGCCACTGGGTGAGTTGTACACACCACAGGCTACAATATAAACAAAGCTGTGGGACACCAATGGTCAAGACTAACATGTAGGACCATCATAATTAACGTTCGGTCTCATAATGTGAGTGTTTGAGACTATGTGACTACGTGAGACTATAAGGGTGTGGATGTCAGATGCAAGACTGGCGACCAAGACAAGAATTGGGCCCCGCATGTACTTTGTGCTACATGTGTGGCACAACCTTCATAGTAGTTGAATTGCAAAAGACTATCAATTCCGTTTGCAGTCCTCATGTGTTGAGCGAGCCAAGCAACTACACAAATAAGTGTTTCTACTTGGTTCCTCCTCCTTCCGGTGGGATAATGAAGCAAAATAAGTCGAGAACAGTTTACCCCATCGTTCCATCTGCATTGAACAGCTCCGCATGGTAAATTACGTGCTATTCCGGAGCCTCCAGCAGATTATTCTCTTGATTCATCCATCATCATCCATCACCCTAACCCTCCATCATCGTTCTCTCTATCCATCAATCATTCAATCAATCATCCATCAATCATCCATCAATCAATCAATCAATCATCATCATCATCATCATGAATCCTAAGGCTGTTATTTTATTCAATGGAAACCGTCTTCTACCTATTTCAGTATTGCATACTGTCAACATGAAAGAGACTTGCGATAATTTAAAGTAGCCACTGAGTTTCTTTGAGTATAACAAGCACAGCTGGCACCTTTCTGGTGATTTAAAGATAGTTGTCCTTTTAACGGGACTGCAGCAGGGATATACAAATACTTGTTTCTTATGTAAGTGGGATAGCCGAGGAAGGAAACTGTATTACTTGCAGAAGGAATGGACTCACAGAGAAAATGTATTAGTTTGACAGAAAAATATCCATCACCCAGCTCTGGTCGTGGCTCACAAAATCCTGCTACTGAGGGTTCTCGGATTCCAGAGCTGTTCAAACAAGACAGGTTCAACAACTTGCTGAAGATGAATATGTATCAGTACTAATGAGAAACAAGCATGGAATGTTTTTCGCCAAGTGTCCCCAAACTTTCTCTGTAATGTTAAGTCAAAGGACATCGGAACCACATGGCCCTACTGAGGGGTGCTGGTGCTGCCCTATACCGGGTCCGCTAGTGAAGGGTTGTTGCGGCCCTATGCTCCTCGTGGAGTAACAAGGACTTAACTAAACAACAAAACTAGAGCCAATTTTGCATTTTGATTGTCATATTTGTGTTGAGTAAATACAAATTTGCTTAGAAATGACTAATTTTATTTGAGTAACATGATTTTTGTAAAATAATTTTCACCAGTCAGTTCTCAACAAAACTATTCCTACCTTTCAGTATGAACATCTCGCGATCTTACCTCGTGTTTTCTGTACGTGGTGCTGAATCACGAGTATAAATACACTCATGAAAAGCTGCATAGTATATCTTTATCACTGAAATAAGAGCAGGACATGAAGAATATAAGCCTTTTTAAAATGAGATCAGCCAATAACTGGTTCATAGTCTCAACTAAAATGTGAAAGGTTAAAACAGATAACAAGGTTAAAAGCTGTACTAGACCACCTAGTGACTTCTTCGAAAAAAGAAACGAATTCCGTATTTTCTAGATAAAACATTATTAAGAGGGTTGGGTAACTTTGTTTATATTATTAAAAACTTGTGAAACCTTTACGACAATGTTTCCGCAGCAAAGGGAAATATTTGAAGGTAAAACATAAAACACATAGACGCGAGGTAGGTTATGGCACGTGGGAGTAAAATCCCAAATATCTAACCTTTTTTGACAAATCAAACTCAACAGCCGTTGTGGGAATGGGTAAGGTTTTCTGGCCTCACACTCAACAGCCCTGTGTACTATCTATATCACTATGAATTTCTCCAAGGATGGACAAACGTTTGTGGCAATACCAACTTTACTTCACCAGTTAGATCATGTAGGGATAAATAAAACTCAATTACTTTCCTCACATGCGCATGCAAGCACACACATCACATACACTATGAAGTGTTGCATTTCTATAAACACCTTTACAATAATTTCCTTTTGTTCTAAACATTCTATCACTACTAAAAAATTTGAGTTAATAAATCAGCAAAATGTAGTATTTCACTGTCTTAATAAAAGTCGTAATTAAAGTGTATCTGGTTCCAGTTGTTTGTGGGCTTGACCGACCTGCCTGACCTGGGTACTTCACTATCTCTTGATTGCTTCAGTTCGTGTAATTGTTTTGTTTCTACATGTTACTTTTCTTCACCATAAAATTATCTACACACCGGTACCTTTTGCTACTAGCCTCGGCCCTACATCACCGATATTTTCTCATATCTGTGTGAGCCTTGCAATCTGCCATCTTGTTGGACTCACGCATTGTCACCTGACTGTCATGGTACGAACAGTTTGATATGTTTCCGTGATTTTCAGTTTTTCTGGCAAATAGTATTAGAGAAGACAGAAAAGATTACTAGAAAAGAACCCCATGTTTTTTTAGAAACGCATGTGAGTATAGCGTACAAAGCACTTAGTCTGTAGATAAAATGACAACATTAAACTGCATACATTTGTTTATTTGTACCTTTACAATTCAGATGAAATAGGCCAAACATTTCTATTTTTATCTCATTGTCAGCAATAGAGGGAAAGACAGACGAAGATAATATGCAACTAGCCGAGAAAGGCGAACTGGACAAATATACTAACTAGTCTGATACATGTTGGCTCTACTAATTCATTGTACAACATGTGTTAGAAGCAGCATCAGTGTAGACTGCTCCTTCTTACATAAAACATTTGTGTACAGGTACTTCCTACTTTTTATTATTTGTGCAGATATGCCTTCACAGACTGTCACTAGTGATAGTGTAGGTTATGTCAAAACTATGTGACTGTCACAGGAGGGTTTGTATTTTTTTTCGGTTTCTCGTGACTCGGTTAATAATCCGACCAACCGTTCTTTGGGAGACGCCTGCAAGATCAGCACACACACACACACACACAGACCACACACACCATACATACACACAGACCACACAGACCGCATTCTGAAAGGTACCCGTTGCATAAAAAAACGAAGGGCAAGACACTTACATTGCGCCCCCATTTGTAATTACTAAGTCTGCTTGTATGTCATCGACTATCTCCAGGATAGCATTATATCGAAATCTTAATCTGGACGGTCACTCAATTGTGTCATTGTACTCATTTTGCCTCCTATCGTCTATTTACATCCTTATTCGTTATTTGTTTGTTTGTTTGTTAAGTTTCTTTTTTGCGAAAGCTTCTGCAGTGAAACAAATAAGTTTTTATTATCTAGTACACCTATAAATCCTTCATAGGACAAATGTTTGTCACTCGCAACAGTTTTGCAAAGGTATTACTGTATTAACACATAAAAATGTTAGAGGAAACATGAGTCAACTCAATAGTATTGCCACATGAATCAGAAAAGACATTCAACGGGATGCAATTAACACAACAAAAAATATACAATGCAGTCATCTGCCTGATATTCTCCAACTAAAGAACACCACAAATAGACAATAATGTCATCTGCCTGATATTTACTAGCTGAAAAAACAAGCTCCAGACGCCTGCACGCAGCCCTAGACCAAGGTTCCTGACACACACTGTTATGTTAAGAAGCCCAAAAGATGCCACAGGCCTAGCCTTATAGGCAGATGAGATTGTGTGATCTGTTAAACTCAGTTTCCTTTGTGGGGCGTGGTTATAAAGCAAAGATAAGTCATTGCATAGTAGTTTCAAAAAACAAACATCTTGTTTGCGGTTATAAAGCGGTTTCCAGGCATATCATATGATGTTTCACCCTAGAAGATGTAGTCATAGAGCGACCACTTCGTGTCCTACGGCAAACATGAAGTAGTGCCTGGAGGATCTGAAACCACTTTTTAAGTTCTGAAAACACTAATTTTTGAGTTCTAAATTTTGGCATGAGAAAAGCTAATTACGCTCACTTATTAACTACGGCCATAGAGTTACTGGAAAAGTCACATATCAAATATTTCCAATACTCTTCAGATTCTATTAAATAGTCCGAAAAGTCTGACGACTCTGATTTAAAAATAAATAATTTAATCTTTGTCCTTAATGTTTGATGACGATTGATTGATTGATTGATGATGATGATGATGATGATGATGATGATGATGATGATGATGATTATAAACTCACCTCAAGATGTAATTTCTCTGATCTGTTGACACTGATTTTAGCTTTGGTTTATTCACAAGAATCTAGCGAGAAAACGTGAACTACACTCCTCTCTGTAATCAGTTCTCCTTCTCTGTTTAACGTTAACAAGAAACAACGGTCACCAACAAATTCTCTTCCTCCTTCTAACATGTTCCTCATCTCGACTTGAGAGATGAATGTCATTGGTTTGTCAGTATACAAAGATCCTTTTGAGCTTAGAAGGAGGAAGTATTTACACACTAGCTGTTTAGAACATTTCACAAGTTAAACAAAACCTCAAGGCATTCTGGTGTTAACTGATAATTTTCTAAAGAGAATAATCCTGTATTTCGAAAGCTATTATTGAGAAGGGAGAGGGAACAAATAGGATAGAGAGACGGACAAAAAGATGAGTCTACTTAGTACCTTAACTGAAGAGGAAAAATGATGGCCGCCTGCACTTACTAATACCGCGATGTCGCGGTCAGCTTTTCTTTTCCCGTTTTGCCAACTTTGTGTACTTTGAGATTTTAACAAGTTTTGTGCCTCCCCATCTACCATTACACCTGCCTAGTATTCTTCTTCTTGTACCAGTATCTCCCCGTGGGTTTAATCAGGTAACATCAGAACAACGTCTGTTAACCCAGTCGACAAAACCGATCTTTTGGCAGGCGACATTTTATATTCTTGACCATTACGTCGATATTTTATTGTACCTGACGAGATAAACTTTAAAAGATCCTTTAAAAACCATGATGCCTTACAATGTGATATGAGAGATACAGGAATACATATTAGTTCATCTACTGTTCGATGATGCCTCTTGGATGTAGGTAGAAAATCCAGACAAGCGAAAAAGTCTTGACAAAGCGATGACAGTCAAGCACTGAACTCTGTAGAATAGTTGTATTAAGTAATTTTTTGTCAAAGGGAAGCAAAGTCAGCACATTTGGAGGTAAAAAGCTGTGGAATGGCCACATCGACCAATGTTTAGATGTTTTATCATGTTTTAGCTGTCATGATGCGCTAAAAGCAAGACATTGAACAGCTCGGCAGAAGACTTGTTCCAGACCTGGACAGGTTATTTCCTAATGAATCTGACATTTTCCAGCAAGTTCTAGACCACTGTCAAAATGTCAAGAAAATAATCAAAAAATCAAATAAACGTACTACTCATTGTATTTTTACTATTGTCTTGAAAAACGTGAACTGATTTTTTTAGACAGTTTTCTGGGTTTTTTCAATGAATTGTTACAAGGTTGTGTGCGCGCCATTAGCAATCGAGAGAAATAATTACAATACAGACGTAGACACTAAATTGATAATATACGACACAGAATAATAAGAACACACACGCAAACGCAAGCAGAAGAACTTGCAAACGTTGTCTTTAGAATGACAAATAGGATAAAAAAAATATTAGAATAAACACAGAATTCATAGGAGCTGAGCCAGGGCTGAGGTTCAGTAAATATTTAGAGACCTCCGTGAATGATTACCTTAATTTTAAATGAAGTCGCTTTGGAGACCATTCCTGCACGGAGACATCGGATTAGCCGACCACGTGTCCACTGAAGTGTAGAGTTCCCCAGCGCGCTCGGAAGAAGCCCCAAAGCCCAAAGCCTTGCCTTCCGCAACCCCACTTCTGAAAATGTGACAAGTTTTTAACGCAGTAAAGAACAAGCTCATTATATTTTTAAAGAGCAAAGGAAACTTGCGTGGAAGAGGTTTGTGTCCTCGCTGTCTTTCCGCACCTCTTCCCAAGTGGTATGGGACGCCATGAGGAAGATAAAGAGATGGTTTCAAGCAGGCTCAGTAGGCCATCTGTGGATTGTAGACTCTTCTTCAAATGCACGAAATGTTTCTAATTCCTTGTCATTCACCATTGCTCACACTTCCTCCTCTTCTCACATGTTGACTCATCGTCCACAGGTCTCTCTCCTCCTTCTAGACATCTTTACTTCTGATTCTGTTGGACTTGTACTCCCTTGGCTTCGGGGGTCGTATGCCACTCTTCATCAAGAAATTTATTTTCTTTCGCACGGACTCTTTTTCAAGTTGGAGTAGGTCTGTCCTGTCTGCTCCTGAAGAACAGGAAATGGGCGACCTTGAGGGTTGAGTTCTTTCGCCAACTCTTGTCAACATCCAAATAGATTCAAGTGTTTGTCTGTCCAGTTTAGGAGGCCTCGTTATTTGTAGATGACGTATGTGGATGACGTAATATGTAGATGACGTTGTATGTAGATGACGTTGTATGTAGATGACGCTGTGCCACCGAACCACGTGATCTACCTAAAACATCACTTACATGTTTAAGATGTAAAAAAGTCTATAAATAGCTGTGTGACTGCCAAAAGACTTGATAGTGATAGTAAACTGGGGAGATATTTAAAACGACCGATGGTCTGCTGCTTGTCTATCCGGGTTGGTGATGAGAGACTGACAAAAAAATGCTGAAAGACGTACTATGACATGACTTATTACATTATATTTATATACAAGAATTATATTTCTTGCTATGTTCAATACTGTGTTTTGTCTGTTTTAGATATTTATATTGTTGTGTATCTTTTGTATATAGCAGTGATGCCCAGCCTTTTTTGGCCTGCGGGCCATATCCATTTCCGACATGCGTGTCACGGGCCGCTTCACCGCAAAAATACAAAAAAGAAAAAAAAAATAGAGCAGACACCATTTTTTATTAGAAACAAGTTGTACTAACCATTAATTATGTAGTAATTTGTGGGATATTTGAAGTTGTTTACCCGAAACCAACTTCTGAATGTCCGGCTGCATCGTAGAGACACCAACTCGGAGCACTGAATCGAAATGTTCGTCCATCGAAAAAAAGATTGGGAAACGCCCCTACGTGGGGATAAATACTTCTTCCTCCCTTTTTTCGTTGGTTTTTTTTTAAATTATTACTAACATGGCGATTTCCTGCACTGGGTCGGCTTCTAAAGCCCCGCAGCTCCATTTGCTAAAAGTCCCGCATCCCGCTAGCGCTGGCTCTGCTACTGACATCATCATGATGGAGGTCAACAATACGGTTCCCAGTCACTTAATCCCCAGACACTTCATCCCCGACACTTCATCCCCGACACTTCATCCCCGAGACTTTTAATCCCTAAGCACTTCATCCCCAGACACTTAATCCCCAAACTAAATTCTTAACTATAATAATTATGAAGTCAGCGAAAAATGTTATTGAAATTTATTAATTGAAATTCAAATAATTCAAATTCAAACCACGCTATTAACTTCAACGTCATTTGAACATCTACAACATTAGTTAAAATTCATATAAACTAGTAAATGTAATGTTCTTCAACAATTTCTTCTTTGGACGTTTCTCTGTGCCGGCGCATGATTGTAGACCAGACGCCTTGTGTAGCTGACAATCCTTACGTAGACCATCAAGGAATGTCCACATCGTTGGGTGATGACAGGAGAAGAGAGATTGAAGGGCGTGATGCCAACCCTCCACAGAGTTGTTTGTTCGTGCAACACCGCCGATGACGTCCAGGCATTTGTTCCAAGTGTCTGGAGGGAATAAAGCTGAAGCGTAGTTATCCCCTCTACCGCGCAGTCTGCGGCCCCGTATGTACGTATGTACGTATGCTTGAAGTAGGATAGAAGTTCCGGCATGCGATCATGTTGTGGCATTGACTCTGCAAGCAATTCGAAGGAATCGACAATGTCTTCCTCACGTACATAGGCCAGTGCTGGGAGGCATCTGACCATTCCACGTAACTCGTCGTCTTCGTCATCGTCACTTCTCATCCCCAGTTCAGTGACTTTGCGTAATACCGCTTGACTTAAGTGAAAGTAACAGCCCGTTACTTTACATGACTGAAACTTCTCTCTAAAAGCGGTCATCGCAGCTTTCTCAAAGTCTGTTACTATAGTCTCTGGAGCTGCATTAGGCATTAGCTCTCTAACTCATCACACAGTGTGGGGATGACGTATTCTAATTCAATGCTTTGACAGAAGCATTACATAATGCTTTCAAAGAAGCATTACATAATGCTTTATAAAGGATTAAGTGTCTGGGAATGAAGTGTCGGGGAGGAAGTGTCGGTGAGGAGGTGTCGGGGAGGAAGTGTCGGGGAGGAGGTGTCGGGGATTAAAAGTCTAGGGGATGAAGTGTCGGGGATGAAGTGTCGGGGATGAAGTGTCGGGGATGAAGTGTCGGGGATGAAGTGTCTGGGGATTAAAAGTCTCGGGAATGAAGTGTCGGGGATGAAGTGTCTGGGGATTAAGTGACCGGACACCCAACAATACAGACAACAGGACTGAGCATGTACACGTACGTTCACATTATAAAACCCAATAGGAGAGTTAGAACCATCTATTAGGTAGGCGTATCTATGACCCACGTGTACACGTACCTCTGTCATTGTATGGTGATCTTGTAGGCATGTATGTTGTGAATAGAAGGAGTTGATTCATCCTGATTTGGTAAAAATAATAGCTTGCCGAATCACACCACCAGTTATTTGCTAAAAGTGTTTTTCTCTGGACCCGTTGAGCCCTTGCTTGCTTCATGAGAAAAAATCTCTGTCGTTTATGTTTGTTGATGTGTCTCTAGCCGTTTACTTGCTGATCTGTTTGATTAAATAAAAGGCAAGATTATAACAATAAAAGACATCTTTCTTGTTTACAGAAGATACAGAAATCTTTGTTTGTTTAGAGCCCACAAGCAATAAACTAAACAACACAGCAACTTCCCACACACCCATACAATTAATACACTCACTCTCATATCTCTCTCCTAGTAATGTTATCAGTGGAAACAGTTATTACAGTCGCCGAGAATAAAGACAGACTGATAGGTGGATGTATAAAGGCCGAAAACGTTCCTAACACCAAGCAGACTACTTGAAGTGTTTCATGTTTTATCTTCAAACAAATGTGATCAAAAGAGAAAAAGAGTGAAATTAGTTTTCTAAAAAACTACAAAAATGGCCATGATTCAAAAATAGTAGATACATTGCACATTACAGAAAATTATGAAAATTACAGACCTTCAAGTTTTCATGTTTATGTTACGTGGGAACGAAGTCTTGCAAACCATGAGACTGATATTAAACAAATTCATTTTCTTACCTTTGTATCGACGAGATAAAAGTCTGTGTACACAAAAGACACGAGAATGTTCTCGTTCTTCCCGTTTTCAAAGAAGAGTTCTCACTGTGCTACAACAAATAATCAGCAAATTTTCTACGTTTTCATCGAGCGTTGCTATAGCGACAGCGAAACTTTGTGTGACGATGTGTAACCTTTGCCCTGTGGCCGCGACAACCAACCGACGATGTCCGAGGAATTTCCTTCTCACACAAAACTGTAAACTTAGAGATTATTTATGACATGAGTCATACTTGTAAATATTATGTTTTTCATGTTTAAAGTGTATTCAAAGTAATTAATGTTTTCATCTATTTGTTATTTTGGTGCATTTTTGTCATGTTTATATAAGTAATATTTGCTGATGTTTACTTACATTTCCTTTTTTTGATGAAAACGATGAGAATGGCGATGCCAGCACATACTACCAAAGCAACGATGACGCCGACAAAAATCTTGTTTAAAGTCTTCAAACCATCAGAGTCTGTTTCCACCAAAATGTAATAAAAGTAATAAGAGCAATTACAACCTTGTTTGTGATATATTTCCTCTTCCGCTATAAAACACACACACACACACAAACTTCGGTGTCATGAGCACACCTGTATATAAGCCCCACCCACTACAATTTGTTTTCAATTCTCTAATTCATTTGTTTTTTTTTTGTTACTTCAACATGTAACTTATGTTACATAATGTTTGCTTGATGAACATCTTTCTCACATCTGTCGTTCTGCTTACTATGAGCTCCAGAAGATCAGCTCCATTCGCCATACTCTGTCCATCTCACCGCCAAAATTCTCAACTACACATTTGCTCTGTCTAAACTAGACTACTGCAACTCTATTCTTGCTGGCTGTCCACAGGACATCATTGATAAACTTCACAAAGTCCAGAACTCAACTCTTCATCTCGTTCTCCGGACTCGCAAATGTGAACATGTCACACTACTTCTCTATTCTCTTCACTGTCTACCAGTTACAGCTACAATAGACTACAAGCTCTTCACTCTATGCTATGGATTCTTTGAAGCTCTTCCCTCCCGTCCCCTCCCCCACTACTTTACTGAAATCTTGTCTGTCCACACTCCTGCCACAAACCTTGGCTACTCATCAGACTCCTCATTCTATCCTCCCTCCTACAGAGAGACTGGCTTGTAAACCGCAAATTTCTACAACTTGAAAGCTGCATGGAAATCATTTTGGCTCGCTTGTGGCATGAACAGGGTGTGTGTTTGAGACACTAATCTGAATGATTCAATTATGTTCGGCTTTGATTATAATATGTCAGCAGTTAACATTTTAACCATGAGAAGTGTTTAACATGAATTTCATTGAAAAATCCAATGGAATCTGAAAAATGATAAAAATCCGCAAACACATCCCATGGTTGTTTAAACAACAGGGTTTAAAGCCGGGAACAAAAGTTGTGGCATATAGTATATATAATCCGCTTTTGGTGGTACATGCCTTTTTAAAACAATCTTTTTGATGAAGCACTGTGTGGGTCTAAAAGCTGATATTATAAAATTAGTGAAAGATTGATATCAAATACTATTAAGTGATAGTAAAAAATTGAAATAAAATGTCTCCGTAATGCTTGTTTTTTATTTGAAATGTTGGACCTAAACACCAGTAAATGGGACAAAAAGCGAATCTTTTAACACTACCTGTACTTTCACTTCTTATTGTGTGATTGCTTGTTGGTGCTGGTGGCGTAGATGCTGAAAATAGAAACAAAGGTTGTAGGTTGTTGTAGCTTACGAAATAAGATTTTCACATCAGTCAGTTATGAGATACAAATATCAAATATCAACGTACACAGAAGGATCTGACTCTCCTGATGATATACTAGTACAACACCTGTACTTCCCACGGAAAGTAGGCTTTACTCTGTTTTCTGTGCAACTTGATTCTTTTCATCTTTTATCGACAGTCTTATCACTGTCCTTGCAACGCCTAACACTAAAGCATACAGAGAGAGGTCTGATGTTATGGGAATATATATCTTCATTACTACATCCACAAGGACATTTTGAGTCAGCCAAATCAGTACATGTGACCTAATTACAAATGACTGAGATTTAACAAAGCTGAAACTGTCAATACTACTTGTACTTTCACTTTTTGTTGTTTCTTCACTAGTTGGTGCTGGTGAGGTAAATACTGAAAATATAAATATTTTGTTGACAGTTTCAAATACAAATAGAACTGAAGGCTGGCAACATAAAAGATATTAGTTGTTTACAGATGGAGTTTCACTAATTTCTCGATTAGAGACGAAAAACATTTGTTTGTCATGATATACTAACGTCAAAGATCCACGTACACAGAAGGATCTGACAATCCTGATTGTATAACATACACTTTTGACATAGATGGTGAAGCTTTGAATTTTGGTACTTTGATATCATATTTTCCAATAATTTACTGTATGTGTAAAGTGCAAGTATGCTTGTGAGTGTGCATCGGAGAGAGTCCAAAGGTTACGACACGTGATAAGTGGTAATTTATGTTCACAGATTGTTAATACATTACAAATAAAACTGCTAGTATTAGGGTTGTATGAAATCGATGAAATCATTTATGTTCTTTTTTATAGCTTAAGTATATTTCTATACTATTTATAAACTCCATTTTCAGAGTACGTCTATATCTATACACCCCCTAAACAAGAAAGGGTGGGGGGACTATGTACCAGCGTAGAGGTGTGTGGGGTAGAAATGTAGAGGTTTTAGGGGAGACAACCTTAAGTGGATAGATTCTCCAAGAGCGACCAGCCGACTGCAGAGCATCAATCAGAAGACAATGACACCTCAGGGGTCCCAGACCAGGTTGACTGAGAGAGGATTTAGTCACTTATCCACCTCGCCACTTGTAGAGTGGGTAGAGGGTCAGTAGAGTGATGTTTCTCTTGACAGTGTTGAATGCATGATGATGGGATGTGGGGTGAGAGACCAATAACATCCCTCGTTGTGTGTGTCTGTGCGCTGTGAGAAATAAAATACAGAAACGAGGACCTAGCAGATCACTTCTCGGCACAACATCAGAGGACGGAGCAGCTGGCCAGCAGTCGAAGTGATTCCATCATCTTTAACCCGACTTTACTTGTACTTCGAGACCGAATCTTAAAGACAGACCTGAATCGTTTGTGTGTTGTTTCGGATATCGGAAGATATAGGCGATATAAATCTAATCTGTAAATTTCAGCTGTCAGTTTTGAACCACTCGCTAATTAATTATCCGCTGGCAAAGTACGCAGTTTGGGTTATTCGGACGATGAAAATTTGCATGTCACGTGCTAAAGTAGCAGTTTTTTAGAACCACAAGAGTTTTGAATTAGGGTAACAGCATTGTATGGGGTTCGTGAGCCGTGTAGTAAAACCTCTGATCAACGTGTGACTAGGGTACGTATAGTTCGCCTGCCGCTTGTGTCGACGAGGGTAACAGGAGTTCAGGGTAGCTATCGCCCACGGGCCCGCTTCCCGGGGCCAAGGTAAACATTTAGATTTAAAAACCAGGGTTACTGCAACATAC
Source organism: Pomacea maculata (assembly GCA_004794325.1). Classification (NCBI taxonomy): domain Eukaryota; kingdom Metazoa; phylum Mollusca; class Gastropoda; order Architaenioglossa; family Ampullariidae; genus Pomacea; species Pomacea maculata. Next base: position 33,467 of record SRHC01003884.1, read on the forward strand.
ATAAAGCTACCCTGACAGAGTACAAGAGAGTCAATGTACGGTTATCATCAGTGCTCCCCAGGTAAGTGACTACGTGACAGGTGAGGTGATGGAGGTAATATCTGACAACACACCTAGAAAAGACAGCTTCCCTAGTTGAGCAATTCTATTTAAAGTATATGTTTTCTATTATATAATAAACTGATCCTTTATTACGCGTATAAGATCAAGAAGTGACATGCTTTCAGTGCTTACAAGGAGACATGGTGAAAATACGAAGGACAAAGGAAAAACTAGGCAGACAAGGAATAAAACACAAACATCGAAGACACAGGAATCAGAAAACAAAGAAAATGATGGAGAGTGTCATGAATCTGCAGAAGAAGAGCAAGTGGACGAGTCAACTGACAATAATCACAACAAGGGTAAATGAAGAAAAAATATGAAGAACAATAGTTTGTCATTTCTTGTGGTTTGATTCATATATTATCCGTCTTATTGTTTGTGATACGATCTCTTGTTGTAATAATGACATTTTTAGCTGAAAGCTCAAAGACCAAAAAAGTTCTTCAGTTACTTTTACAGAAATAATCTGTTGTCAATTAAATTTAAAACACTTCTGTTCTTTAAACAAAGAGAGAGATTAAGTAAAGGCATCAGGACATTTCAAGTGGGATTCTAGTGCAAGCAGAGCGGAAGTTAGGTTTTTTTAATCGTTTTATGACATTGCATTTTATGGAAATAGAGACCATTACTAACAAGAACAGGTCATGTTAACACCAAAGGCACACACAAAGTGGAGATTTACAACAGCAGAAAACAGCTGGAGACCGTTAACGAAACAGGAGCCGCAATTTTAGACAACTGCACCGGGTACATTCTGTCATGATCACAACAGTAACAGGGTGGATAAGGGGTTTGAAAAGCAGCAAATTCAGTAAATGCCATTGCAAGAATCGTGTATTCAAAAATCTAATTTTCATACATTTGACAAGTTATTAGGTGGTAATGCCAAACACATGTTGTACAAGTTATCTAAGTTCACATCTTGCTGTACTAATGTGTCACTAAACCTGCCAGTATGAACCGGTGAATACAGGCCTTTGAAGTTCAAGTGGCTGAGGAAGATATAAATCTGCTACAAGGAACACAAAACCAATCACTTAGTACAGAACACAGTTGACACTCTGGGACATTTGGAACCGCTTGTCGCTACAGTAAAGATAGTGGACTGGTCTGGTGTTGTCATGTGTTGTCTCGCCACCCCTCTAAGACCTTTAGGAGAGGAAGGGAGGCTGTAGTGGACAATAAAACAACTGAATAAAGAATGTGAAGCAGTTGAACCTCTCATCACCGCTCACGACATGCGCAAGAGGTGTGTCTAAACAAAAAACAGATAAACACAGACAAATAAAGGAAACATTAGAGAAAAATATAATCTCCTCTGCATTTCTATATTAGACTCACCCTCTTGCTTTAAATTTTCGGCCAGTAAAATATGTTTACTGACCTTTATGTGTACTCTCCTCGGCATAGACACGAACATCGTTTACTCTGCTATTAACTTGTACAGCGGCCCTCACTGTTCCGTTCTTGCCAATGCGATAGATGTGTGTTGTTTCTGACAGATGCCTGGTAGTAGTTCGCCGAAACACAAACAGAAATACAAAATATAACACAAAGTATCGTAGACACAGAACTACAAAGTTAGCAGGCGTTTGGCTACCACTCAACAAAAGGCGAAGTAGAAGTATTAGTGAACTGTCTTTAGGTAGGTAAAGGGAAATGTATAATCTACTTAGTAATCAACATCTGTAGTCCAGCTGCTCAACCTCACATGAATTATTAGTGGTGTATGTGTGCCTGTGTGGTGTGATGTAGGTGCGCACATACAGCTCTTGAATAGGTCTTGATGTAAGTTTGTTTGTTAATATAATATATATAATTGGCACTTGTTCCTAACGTTTTCTTTTTCATTTGCTCATATTTTTCGATGTTGACATATTTTCAACGCTGAACCTTGCAATGACCTTTTAAACTTTTATTTCTAATTCACATTTATGATTAGAACAGCTTTCCACGTGCAAAGTGCACAATGGGGCAAATAAAGTTGGTCATTGTAAAAATAAATTTGTCGCTGTAAGGTAAAGAGAAGTGATAATAGCTTACTTTTCAGGTCCCCAGTCCGTGACAAACAACTCATTTTGGTAGATATCCAGGCCCACAAAATTTGAGTTCTCCAGTTTAAAATAAACTTCAGAACGTTTGCTGTCCACATCCGTCCATCCTATCAGCTGTGTGTCTGTATCTGCCCAGTAAAGTCTCCTCCCTTCACGTGCGCACCCATTGACCCACCCGTTCACACATTCATAAATGCATTTATTCATCACAGACATACGTATAAACACAAACACATGTATCAAAGATATCAGGAACAAAAAGACCCGAATATTTACAATTACGAATTACTTTATGCAAAGTAAAGAAAGATGAGGTACAAGCAGACAACAACATATCATCGATACACAAGCTTAAAAAAGACAAGCCTACTTTCTACAAGTAAATAAGTTGTTTAAGCAGGTAAGAAAAACCAAATAATTATGATTAAAAAAGTAAGAACAAATCTAAGTAAGTTCACAAAAAATAAGCGATAAGTTCAAGAAAAATCAAACACCTTACCTTCTGTGTCCAAAGCAAGACCAGTTGGACGTTTAAGATGCGAAGATGCGAAAATGAGTGTCTGACGATCCGAGCCGTCATAGTTACACCTCTCTATTTTACTCCTGATGTAGTCACTCCAGTACATCACACTGTTGTTTGTGTAAATAATTGAAGAGCGATTTAAAATACATTTATATCTCGCCTTTTTGAAAAACTGCTCAATGTCTTTACAGTTGAGCTGTCATCAAGCGACACAAAGATTTGTATATTTTGTTTAAATTTTCATTTACTTTTATTTATTTTCATTCTTACCTGAATATCCTCTTTTAGTAGCTCCTTTCAACTCTTTTCTAAGGTCCTAAGTATATAAGGATTTCAACGTGTTTATTATTATTTACAAATTTAATTATAGTCACCCATTGTGTTTGTCCAGCTCGATGTCTATAGGCTGATCAATGTTTGAAGCGACGACAATATGATGACTGTTGTTGTTGTCCAGTGATATCATTCCGATGACCTTGTTGCCATTGTCGGCGTAGAATAGTAGCCTCGACACAGAGTCCACAGAAAGGCCCCATAGTTCACCTCCTTAAAGACAGTTAACAAATGAATATTTATGATAATATCACAAAAACTTAAATTCCTTAGAGAAGTTTTGCTACTGAACCAACAACACAAATTTGTAGAACCAAAAATAAATTAATATATACATAAGACCACGGTGTGTGTAAATTACTTGACCTTGACCAATACCGCGATAATGTTGAGAGTCACTTATGACAATGATATGTTATTTATGTTTTGTAGTCATTTACATAAATTGATTTGAGTAACGTGTAATTTTTCCAGTTTTTATTGCATTATAGAATGCATAAAAACATGAAACACCATCACATCAAACAACATAAACACAGAAAAAACATACTTCTACATGTACATGTACACAAAATCTTTCATCAGCCTTTCAACATACTCTACACTCTACAATATGCAGAAAGAGACTGTTAAGGGAGATCACCATCGACACATTCCCATTTACCTTCTTTAAAAATAATTTCTTAATATTATAAATCTAGATACAAATGTTTTATTTTGTATATATGAGAATTAGTGTGTAAATAATAAGATATAAGACATTGAATGGAACAGAGGAAGGCCTAATGAGAGAGAGCGTATTGACTTTCTGGAGACAAAAAGTTGAAAGTGCGCGGAAGACTTATAATCTGAGTCAAAGGTGTAGAAAACTCTTAAGATATTCTTTAAATTCAAGAATCGAGTTAGGTGAAATATACTGCGCTCCTCTACAATCAACACAAGCTCCTGAATAATACAGAATTGTAAGCCCACCTACAGGTCTTTGTAATTTGTTGTAAGAAAGAACACGTGTGGGACGCAGTGTTGTCTGACTTGTGTGTCGTCTCTCTGACAAAGTGTTATCATTAGTAGAAAAATAAGTGATATTAAATCTCTTTATTATTATTCAAATGGTTTTAACAATTTTGTAACAAGTCTAAAACATAAAATCAGGTTGCATGTAAGTGATTTTACCTTGACCAATATCGTGAACCAGCCGAGCATCGCTGCCATCAAGGTTAGCGGATCGAATGGTCTTCTCCTCTCCATTTGCCCAATAGACACGACCGTCTACTGGATCGTAGTCAATACCCATTGGGTTGTGTAGACCACTGGGACGGATTGTAACATTACTTCCCGTGTCGATGTCTATGCGACGGATGCCGTTATAATAGTCAGTGACAAGGAGAAACTTCTGTGGAATGATTGCTGTGAACGAGATGAAGTTTCTGACATTATTCTAACTATAACAAGAGTAAGGTTTGATATTAATATAACGAGCACGTGTTAAAAGTCTTACAGACGATTTTGCTTCTTCTATTAAGCGAAAAGAGTATACGACAAAAACATAAATACAAGGAAGCATAATAAAGAATAAAGGCAGCTGAAAAAAAGAGATCAGATGAAGAAGAAGAGGTGAAAAAGTAGGAGAAAGTAGCAGAAGAAAGGACAAGGAAGACGAATTATCTTTTGGATTGTTTCGGCTGTCGATATTTCTTGTTGTGTTCAGCGACGTTGTTGTCTACATGGACCCTATGGACCGTAGAGAAAGGACGTACAATATTTAGAACCTACTCAGCTTTGATCAGCTTAACAAGTTACAAAAAACCTCGCGGTATGTTATTGTTAACTGAGGGTTTTGTAAACACATTAAGCTTGCATTTCAGAAGTTCACATTTAGGAGAGAGAGAGAGAGAGAGAACAGAACAGAGAGACATAGAGGATGAGATTATTTAGTTTTTTCTATTTTTTCTGGGGGATTTTGATGAGTTTAGTGCTTTACCACCTCACAAGACATCTGCCTTGCATTTTCCTGTTTATTTCATCGTTTCTGCCAGGGTTTTGATGCCTGTATAGAGCCCGTAAACACAGAGAGGCTCATCTCCTTGTAGACTTTAATATATAATATTATTCTGTATTCTTGATCATGATGCTTTTTTCTAAGAAGAATACTTCAGTAATGAGATATTTTAGATAAAATTACTTTTGTTGTTTCTTCTCGTTTAAAAGTCGTTATTTTTATTGCTGCCTTTTATTGGAAAGGCAGAATGCTGTCGTGAATGGCCGGCGTTGTCGGTGGTGGTGATGTATACACTAGTGGACACGACTGAGAGAGCGTGAAGGTCGTGCGAACGAATGAGAGCCAACCTCCCACTTTTATAGGGGTGAGTGAAATAATCGTATTCCTTATGAGAGTTCGAGTGTAGTGGATAACTCATAATGTCATTTGACTAATTAGTATATCAGTGGAGTTAAGCATATTATGAAAAGTATATCGCAGTGCGATTGTTGTCATATCTTGAATACCGTCACACTAGTTCATCAGGGTTTTCTTAATCAAAACAAATTAGAAAGAATGAAAAAGGGCAAAAGCAATTTACATTTGGGCCTCAAAAGGGGAAAATTTTTGATCACATGGTTTTTTGGTTTTTGTTTCCTTTATTTATTTATTTTTTAATTTTTTTGTTAAGTGACACAGCTCCTTAGGACGACTAATTATTTCTGTATGTTCTATATGTCATTATCCCAGCGGTTCTCAACCTTTTGCTTGTGACGCCCCCTGACGAACAAAGGTACGTCCGCGCGTCCCCCTTAGCCAGCAATGTAAGCTAATTTCACTAATACCGGTATAAGAAACTTTAAAAAAATGACCAGCTTCGCGCCCCCCTTTTAAGCACGTCGCGTCCCCCCAAGGGGGGCGCGCCCCACAGGTTCAGAACCGCTGCCTTAACCTATTCAGGCCAAGTTTACTCATTAGGGGAAGACGAAGCGAAAAAGTAAAAGAACATACTTATAGTGATTTGTAAATTGCTATTTACCTGATGAGTAAGTTGCATTGAAGCCAGTGCCTGACTGTGAGCCAGACCGGGATCTGATCCACATGGTGTTAGACGTGGACCTCACTCTGTCCGGAACACTCGTGTTACAGAAGATACCCATAGACGGTGACAGCTCGGAGCTTCCATCCCGGATCTTAGGATGTGAACATAAATTCAATGAAGTTACACAGTAGTCATGATGATGACTGCTAATGGCCATAATTGTTGTTTGTCATATCAGAAAAAACGCTAAATTGACAGTCACACTGACTTTCATTTAAGCATATCGTTGTAAAAGATATACGATTTACTAAAGGAAGTTGTATTAAAGTTATATTTATCCTGCACTTTCCGATAAATTCTTTTTGAACAAGATGTTTGTAGAACTGAAAGACCTTTAAAAATCCTTAAGATAAAGTAACAAACCAACTACAAACCTGCAGAAAATCCAATCTGCAGTCTTCAGTTTCAAGTGTCAGGAATGTTAAGGTGATGCGATGGCCTGCTGTTGTCTTTATTTTGTAAATGCAATCCTCAATTTCCAGGTCCTGTCTAGCATATGATGGAGACGAAATGAAGCCACTAGGGGAAATATATTCACCACATCCTGGAAATAAAGAACAGTAACATTCTGTGGCAGTACCCGACATGAACAAAGCACGACTATCTAAGTAAAGTTCTTATTTGGTCTTTGAAGTGTGTCTGCGCATTAAATCCAAGTTGTTACTAACGGTGATTTAGGTATTTAAAGAGGCACATCCGAAACCGAGAAAGAAGAAAACGAAGGAAAAAAAACCTAAATTAAAATTATACATAATGTAATATTTTAATTCATTTCTATTTCAGATTTCTTTATCTGATTAACAAGTTTGGCAAGAAAAATTATGTCCTCTTTTGACAGAATCTATTTAGTTCTATTATGTATTTCATTACTCCACATTCACAAAATTTATAAATTATTTATAATTATTATTATGGACTTGATCAGACAATTTTTTTACCTGTAATGTATCTCGAATACCTGGGGAAGTTTAACAGTTCTTAGCAATATTCATCCCATCAGTTGATTGCAGCATTGCTTTCTGTGCGATGGGAGCCTCTGTGAGATTCCTTAGAAGTTGGTGTGCTTCTGTGCTGTCATCTTGCATCATTCTCTCCTCTATGGCATGTAATTTGTTCTTAATCATCTCTTTCGTAATGGAATAGTTTGCCTGTTTGTATTTGAAAGGTGATTTTGGATCTTTTCTCCTTTCAAGGCTGTCTTGCTAACAGAGAACTAGAATATCGTCCGTGACCCAGGGTATTTTCTTTCTTTCAATCCTTCCAAGTTCTTGAGATGTTGACAGTAGCACCTCTTTGATGCTTACAGTTATTATGTCTACAGCATAGTCCACCAAGCTCAGTCTGGCTGCATATATTTTAGGGGATTGTTTAAGAGATTCTCATGGATGGCTAACACAATGTTATTATCACTCTCTATGTCAGCACCTGGATACTGTTTCGTCGTCTCGTGCCCTACCTTACAGCCCTGCGGATAGTTGATGGCTGTCAGGCCCTAGCCACGCCGACCTGTTGCTGGACGAGAAGGTGGTCTGCGGGTCTTAATTGCCGGTCATGCGCAATGGCGAAAGTCAAAGGGCGGACAATGCGAACGTCTTTGCTCTCCGGACTATTTGGCGACAAGGTGAGGATAGTACCCTGGAGACAGTTACCTTCATCCTGAGCCGTATTAGCCATCAGTAGAGACAGGCCTGTTGTAAGGTTAGGTGTAGCGCGGTGAAAACATTTGATGTGTGTGGAGCCGCTCATTGGCTGTAAAGGTGATTTGCCATTTTGCTGTCTCCACGACTGTTGGTGGACATCAGAGCGTTGTAGTAACACTGGCTGCAGCAGGCAAGACTGGTGCCATTGGGATCAACGGTCCGTATATAAGGTGGGTTAAAGACTAGTGCTGGGGACAAATATTTACACCCATTTCTGCGGACACTAGAATTCGGATGAACCATGATCCGTTAAGAGTAACTGAGGCGGACATCGTTTGAACTGTTCTGCTCAGTATGTTGGTGTGAATGGTTAGACTGTAGATTTCTGTCAAATTACTTTTTTATTCCTTCTTACAGGAAAGACTTTCAGAATGACAACATACGTTCAAAACAGAAATCATAGACCGATTCTTGAAGCTTTTGCCATCCGCTTTCAAAATCATGCCAAGAGATTTTCAGAGGACCTTACAAGTACGAAAAGAGCAGGGATAGTATTTTGTATTTGTGTATTGGATTCTTGTTGGCGAGACATGTGGGGTGCGAAGGACCCTTGGAGGGACGAGAAACTGTAAGGAAAGCACTCAGCGATCGTTGATGCGATTATAAACTAGATAATAGAACAGGAATTTTTTGCTGACGACCAGAGCTATATGAGGAGTGTGATTTACATACATGGATTGTACGATTGGATTATGTCGAGATTGATCGGGGAAGGCCCTGGATTGTAAACATTGTCTGTATCGTTATCTGTGTGTCGCCGATAGAATATTGTGTTAAGGCGAGTTATTATTTATAAGTATGTGTCTTGTAGTTTGTAAAGTCCTGAGCCATTCGACAACTTAATAACATGGTTTGGGCAGCCTCTGGCAATCAGTTTGTGTGTGAGTGTTTTTTTTATTTATTTTTTTGTTTGCTTTTTTTTTTGCAAGAACACGTATTTGTCTGGTGCGAGTGTGTTGAAGTGCCACCCGAGCCGTGACCAACACACTTCACTCGTAGTTTACATCCGACTGTCCTTCGTCACCTTTCTACGAGGTCCGCCAACCACATCATAGTGCAACAACTGTTTGTCCAGAGACTCGGATACCCAGTATTATTTGTGTCTTGTGACGATATCTGGTTTGTTATTAGAAGACTTCCTGTTTACCTGTCTTCACTGTTGTACACATCACAATGACACGTGTCCGTTGTGTCCAGGTTCTCTAACCCAGGTGTTGTGGTTTCTCGTGAGTCTTTGCCTTCTTGGCAGTGCGCTCAATGCTAAGTGACAGGTGAGACTATTGAAGTAATGTTTTACAAGACAATCAAAAGATGACTGGACTGTGAATGTTTTATCCAACATGTTTTATGTAATACTATAAACCTGTTATTTATTTACCGTCACGAAGGAACATGCTATCATAGCTTTAAAACTAGTTATGGAAAGAACACGATTGCCGGGATGATAAAAAAATTATGCAGATACAAACATAACAGACAAAAAGATAAAAAGACAAAAAGAGGAATCATAAGCAAACAATAAGGATGGAGAGGGTCATAAACCTCCAGATTAAGAAAAGTGAATTAGTCACGTGACCATAATCATAACTATTGACAAATAGCTAAAGCAAGAAGAAAGGTTACAGTTAAATAGTTAATTGTCATTTATTGCTGTTTGTTTCATTACATTAGTAGTCTAGTCGTTTGTTGTCCTAAGGTCATACCTGCCGTGAGCGCCAAGGGATGATTATTTAATGTACGAAAAGAATTAGTCCCTTAACTTTTATTCGTTTACTTTTATGACACTATGTTGATATAACCAATGAAATGTCCCTCAATTTATTTTAAATAAATTAATCTTTTGCCAATTAATTAAAAACACTTACCCTCTTTAAGTTGCAACTGACCTATTGTTTTTTCTTTGATAGAGGTTTGATGTTTGTTTAGAACAAAAAAATAATTTGTCATCAACAGTTTTAAAGCATCTGAAAGTTTCTTTACCGTTACATTTGTAATCCAAGACATCTGATACATACCATGTGACTTGTCTAACGGAACAAGACACTTGCTTCTGTTCCCAGGAGTTGGTAGACAGATGTATCTACAGCCTCCATTGTTGTTGCCGCATCCGTTTGATTCTGTGATTCGAGAAATTAGAATTTTGTTCAAAGGAGAGGAAATATGCAACACTTTTAAAGTTTAGGTAATTGTATCACATGAAAGTTTAGGTAGTTGTATCACATGCTACATAAGCAGTGCGAAGCGGCACCGTTTTAACTGACCACCAAAACAGACTCGGCAAATCTAATCACTAACAGAAAAGAGAGCACAAACAAAATAATACCTGTGGCGTCACAAGACAGCGACCCCTCCCCTTACACCCACATCCTACATACCCTAATCACCCACAACGTGAAATAAAAAGACTTTCCCTCAAAACCAACAACAACAACAACAACCGTTTTATCTGAGCTTAAGTTTGACACGTTGAGCAGCGATATTGCCAATAATCCAGACAATGGCACAGTGAAACAGCCCAATCAGTTAGTGCCATTGCATCGTGTATGCAAAAATCAAATTTTTTCAAAACTATTAACAAGTTAAATTCATCAGTTAGTATATTCCCCTCATTCTGCACTCACGATGCCTGCCAATGTACACCTGTGAATACCTGCCTTTGAAGCCAAGTGCCTGTGGAGGATGTAACGAATAAATAAAGGAGCAATAAAGAAACTGACTGGGTAAAGTGAAGGAGTCGATCAGCTCACCACTGCTTAAAGCAAACCCACGTGGCGTGACCGAAAGATTAAGGAATGTATGAGTGAAGAAAATATATATGAGTAGAGAAGTCTTTATTGAATTTTAAGGTGCAAGTCAATGAAGGACAGACAAATGACATTTTGCTTTAAAGTTCCGCCAGTACAGACTGTTTACTGACCTTTACGTGTTGTTTCCTCGGCATAGACACGAACATCGTTTACTCTCCCTTTAACTTGTACACTCGCCATCATTGTTTTATTCTTGTCAATGCGATAGATGTGTGTTGTTTCTGCCAGATATCTGTACAACAATAACACTAAGGCTAAAACTTTCTAGTTGTTTCGTGTTCATTTAATTTCCTTGTATTTATTGGTTTAAAGGAAGATCCTATGGTGAAAGCTGCTAGTAGTTCGTCAAAACATAAACAGAAATTTAAAATATAACTCAAAGTGTCGCAGGCACAGTACTTGAAAATGTATTTGTTCCCTACACTAGATAAAAATGCAGGAATGACACAAAATGTGTAGCAATCAAAAAGTTTATTATTCGTATGAGCTCAAAATTAATAGTTTTAAATTGTTCTTTTTGATATGGTCCGTTTACTAGTAAGAAAATTATTTTGATCTCATTATGAGTCCTATTAGTTTAGAAGCTGTTGCTGATAATATTCATAGCAGTTTGAAAATATACAAAATATTCTGTAAGAGTCGTTTGGCTGGAGATTAATATAACAACCTGTAATAACAAAATCATAGTGAATCCCAAACCCTCCCTAATTACATAAATCACTGGACCTTCTCACTACAAACCAAAATAGGTTAAAATATTCCCACGTGTCCCTTTTTCAGTTCCCAAAGACAGGTACCTGTCAAAGAATCAATAACTAGTAGTAAAACAAGACACATTTATTTTAAGTTATGTGATTTACATACAACATTTCCATTTTTCATCTGTTATACCTCTCCTCAGATCCAAACAGTTGAACAAGCAACAAAGAGAGAAAGTATGTGTAATATAAACCATATTTAAATATCTATACTGTGTATTATTCGATAAATGAAATGTTTGTGTTCCTAAGAAATGATAATAGAAAATTTCTAAAGCTTCACAAATAAAAAGGAATCATGAAACTTCGTTCACTCTGGCTACATGAAAATGTAGTTCTTTCCTCTACTTTTTATTTCTATGTTAAAAACAACTTCGTTTATTTCTATCTCCGAAAGAAAATCGCAATAGCACTTACTGTTCAGGTCCCCAGTCCGTGACAAACAACTCATTTTGGTAGATATCCAGGCCCATAAAATATGAGCCCTCCAGTTTAAAATAAACTTTAGAATCTTTGCTGTCCACATCCGTCCATCCTATCAGCTGTGTGACTGCAGCTGCCCAGTAAAGTCTCCTCCCTTCACGTGCGCACCCATTGATCCACCCGTTGACACATTCATCAGTGCATTCGTTCATCACATAACGTATAACCACAAACACAAGTAAGTATGAGGGAAATCAGGAATGTAAAGACACGAAAGTTATTTCGAGGAACATTTGCAGTTGTGTGTTTAAGCGTGAACGTCTGTGGGACGTCATCCAAACAGTGAGTTCAACTATTTTGTTAAACTATTGGAGAAACAGTCACTCATGAAATTAATGTGATGTTTATTGTTTATAGCCATGTTTTTGTATTGGTGTCGATTTGTGTAAACTTTGTGCCCCCCCTACAATAATTACAAGCTCCCGCATAATAGAGGCAAAAGCCAACGTACAAATCTTTGTACTTTGTTGTTAGAAAGAACACGTGACTTGTGTGTGTACCCGTCTCTAACAGGTACACAGGTTAAAAGCCTACTTTGTACCTGTAAGTAAGCTGTTAAAGCAAGTAAGCAAAATCAAATAAATAATGATTGGGAAAAAAGTAAGAACAAGTCTTAGTAAGTTCACATAAAAATAAGCGATAAGTGCAAGAAAAATCAAACATCTTACCTACTGTGTCCAAAGCAAGACCATGAGGACCTTTAAGATGCCTGGATGCAAATATTAGTGTCTGACGGTCCGAGCCGTCATAGTTACATCTCTCTATTTTACTCCTGACATGGTCACTCCAGTACATCACCCTGTGGTTTGTGGGAATAATTGGAGAGCGAAAGTAAATCATATTTATATTTGGTCTCAATGTCTTTGGTTGCAGCTCTCACATTTGAACACAAGGATTTCTAAGCTTTTTCTACTTTCATTTATTTGTTATTCGATCCCTTTACACCTTGGATTGTTTTACTTTTTCCCTCGTTATTTCCGAAGTCCCAAGTGTATCATCATTATTATCATGTAAATCGCTCTTCTGTATACATTCGACAAATAAATTCTGTAACATTTAATTTATTTTTTTCAGCATTGTAAACGTATTACAATTAATTAGCTTAATTTGTTTATCATCATTTACAAGTCGTATTATACTTACCCATTGTGTTTGTCCAGCTCGATGTCTATAGGCTGACCAATGTCTGAATCGACGACAATATGATGACTGTTGTTGTCCAGTGATATCATTCCGATGACCTTGTTGCCGTCGTCGGCGTAGAACAGTAGCCTCGACACAGAGTCCACAGAAAGGCCCAATAGAAAACCTCCTTAAAGACAGTTAACAAATAAGTATTAATGGTATATATTTCTGTCACCCGTGTGTGTCCTGTTGATTAGCACGTTTGCTATGACACTTGCTCTCTTCTATATTGTTCAATATCGCCATGCCATGCGGTACTTTGTGGACAACTTTGCTGATCACCTGACTACTACCACAGTTTCGCCATCTTGTATTTGTTGTTCTTTTTTATCTGTATGTCAGCAGCAAAGATGTAAAGCTCTTTTAGGAAACTGAATCATAAACTTTCTCGATCTGTAATGCAAATTCTGTTTCATTCATCATTGTAGGAGCTGAAGTATGAGCATATCATCGGCAGTCTCGTCTGTTCTCCCATTACAACATGCAGAACCACTTAAAGTATTGAGATTGTGCACACGATAACTTCTCTGGAGTTTTGTTATCCCATCTGTTACATCAAACACATTTTTTTCCACATTGTTATGACTGCAAACCGATTAGTTTAATACCTAACTCTCTTAGCGCACTTTGTTTTTAAGGTTATTGTGTTTTTGTTTGCAGCTGTTAAATGTTTGTCAGTCTGGCTGTTTACACGGGCCTATGTGAGTATAAGGCATGTTGTGTCTATTTTGTGTTTTTGCCTTTCTGTAAAGAACTTTGAGTCTTATCTTTAGTAGAAAAATAAGCTATATACAATATATTTATTATTATAAAGTGGTCTTAAGCATATTTTACGATAAATACAGACCACATGACCACGGTGTTTGTACCTTGACTAATACTGCGAAAAACCCGAGCATCGCTGCCATCAAGTTTAGCGGATCGAATGGTCTTGTCTGCATTTGACCAATAGACACGACCGTCTACTGGATCGTAGTCAATACCAAATGGGTTCTGTAGACCACTGGGACTGATTGTAACATTACTTCCCGTGTCGATGTCCATGTGGTGGATGCCGTTATAAGAGTCAGTGACAAGGAGAAACTTCTGTGGAATGATTGCTGTGGACAAGATCAAGTTTCTGACATTATTCTCACCATAACAAAAGTAAGGTTTATCATTTAATATGTAGAGCTTAAGTTAAAAGTCTGTTATCTCAGATTCTGTCTAAGCTACAATTTTTCTTGTTTACACTAAAATAGAGTATAGGACGAAAACATAAACAGAAGAGAGAATGATAAAAAATACAAGTAATTAACATAAGAGATCAGACGAAAGAAGAAGAGGTAAAAAGAACGGGAAAGGAGGACAAAGTAAGAAAAAGAATATATATAAATAATGTGGATTGTTTCGACTGCTGCAATTTTGTGTGGTGTTCACTGGTAGCATTTAGTATATACATCCTATGGTATTTACAAGTATTTACAAACCATTCAGTTTAGAGTAGGTGCACAAATTAAAAAAGCTTTGCCGTACTTAGTGTTAACTCAGGGTTTTGTAAATAGAATAAGCCTTCATGTCCGGTAAACTGTAGGAAAGTGAGAGAGAGTAGGACAAAAAGATGCAGAGAAGGAGAGGGCTATTGAGGCACTCAGTACAGTAATAGATGAGGTTTCATTTCAAGGATTGCCGCCATATTCTACCAACGCCGTGATCTTGCTGACATTCTTTGGTTTCCGTGTTGTAAATTCTGTGTGCTGGGACATTTTGATAACTTTTGCGCCTCACCACCCACAACAATATTTGCTATGCAGTCTCCTTATTGTCTCAGCATCTCGACTAAGGTATAATCAGGTGTCAGTTCAAAGCAAAGTCTGAGAATCCAGTCGGTAAGGATTATTTACTTTGTAAGCAAAACTGTAAAATCCTCTTGTCTGTTGTTACCTGAACACAAAACTCAAAGACGTGTGATGAAACGTACGACAATAAAACTTTATTTAACATAAAAGTATTCAAAAAGATACATACAAAGGACTCTTCTACAGGTAGTCACAGTGTTGTCCCTGCTAAACGTACTTTCACTATTCCAGTGCTCTTATCGTACTTACAACCATACAGTCTCGCATGCATGTGTATCAACTTAGCTCTGGTGTCATAGATGTTCTTGTTTTGTGGGTCCACGTTAATAGTTAGTTCAAGACCACTACTCCAGTCAACAGTCTCGACTCACCGATGACTTTTCCTAAAACTGTTCATTAGCCTGTCCTTCACTCAATCAGCCAGCGTCGTCAGACAGCGACGAGTGCTCTCCCGGTGACACAGAGTCGTGCCTGTCCCAATTCAGGGAAACACAAGTCCTCTCACAGTTAGTGCAAGTCCTGGTCATGTAGTCCTTAGCTTATCCACGGCGACAGACGGCAGTCCTGACAGTTCCTTGTCACTGACTCGCCCCCTTACTCAATGTTCTCTAACCAAGCGACCTTTTTCACAAGTCTTGACCTCTTGGCTTCAGACCCGGTCTCGAAGTACAAGTGCAGTCGGTCTTAGAAATGCTGAAGTAGTCTAACCTGCTCACTGCTCGTTGTTTTCACACTGACGTTGTTCCTCCAAGTGTCTTGCAAGATTCTAGGTTAAACATTGCACATTCACCCTGACACATTGAGGGATGACAGGACAGCGTTTTCGTCATCCAGTCAGCAAGTAGCAACAGCGACTAGAGGTAGACCTCCCCTACTGAGCTTCTACCTCGCCTAGGTCGCATGGTGGACAGTGACTATTCCTCCTAGACGGTATCAACCTTCTAGGTCATGGAAGGCAGGTGTGTGAGACAAGTGTCATTCTCTTCATAGACGTCATTGACGCCTCTGCCAGTTGGCTGGTCCCGCTTACCTACTGTAACTGTTTACTTAAGACTGTTTACCTTATACCCTCTACGGTTTTACCCCATACAACACCTCTACAGTGGCACGTACAACCCTTTTTCCTGCACAAGGTGTTTCAGGCTTATCAACAAGCCATCCTGACCCTAAATAGGGGCGATTATTACTTACGTCCTCTAGTTACCACATGACAAAGACTGTATTATATGATCTTGAAATTCGAAAAGACATTTTATTTACTTTTTAAAACCTCGCCATTTGGTGTCAATGACCCAGTAACAAAGATCGTATTCCAACAGGATAAAGTCCTTTATTCGAACATCCCAAGCTGGTGGCTTTTTTGTCTCTAGAGATATTCTTTACATCAACTATTCTTTCTGTGTAGAATGCTTGAGTATACGAGATTGTTCAGACCAAATTACAGTGGAACCTCGGTTAACGAACTTAATCCGTTCTGGAAAGCTGTTCGTTATCCGAAATGTTCGTTATCCGAAACAATTTTTTCCATAAGAAATAAAGGAAATAGATTTAATTGGTTCCCAGCCCCTGTTGACTCGCTAATATTTGAAAGTTACAGGCTGTATAGGTATTTGTTTTAATGAGAACAGTTATAATGCAATATAAACGGAGTTAAATAAACATAGAAACATTAACGAAAGCATTAAAACATCAGAACACTTGCCGTTTTGATGGAGTGGATGGATGGAGGTGTGGGGAGGAAGGGGTGGAATTACTGCTTTGATTCCCCCTCCATGAGCACGTGACATTATAAAATCGGGGGTGACTTCCTTTTTCTGTAGCTTTGAGGTTAAAGGAGAAAAACGTGTCCAGTGTCTGTTCCTTCTGCCTTTTGTAAAACTCTCCGGTAATACGACATCACATATCGGACAGACCCATGCCACCTTCATACTTTGAAATCATTTCCTTTTTCAATTCATTTGTTGGCCGCTTCCTTGTGATTACCTCACTACTATTAATTGCTCTTAATCTTCTTTGGAGCCATGATTGAGGATTGTCTTATTAAAATAAAGCACAACAATCACTAAATAAGAAGGATGCGCATAGATAAGGAACAACCGATCGTAACTGTGTCTCGAGCGCGAATGATGACATGCTGGTCGGTCACGTGTGGTTCACGTGGCTGTTCGTTATCCGAAATTTTGCTCGCTATCCGAGACAAATTTTTAACGAAATTTTTGTTCGTTAACCGAAATATTCGCTATCCGAGGCGTTCGCTAACCGAGGTTCCACTGTACTGTTTTCTCTGTTTCCCAATGACCTTTATTAGCAGTTGTTTTTATTGCTTTGTTATAGTAAAAGCAGACGTTGTTGGGAAATCCAGTCGTATTCGATGGTGGTAATGTGCTATGTGAACTAGTGAACACGACTGGGGAGAGCCCGAAGTTTTTGCGGACGAATAAGTTTTCAGGGAACTAACCTCCTAGCCTTAAGGGGGTTGATGAAATAAATTGCATGCCTGATCTTAAATATCTCAAGATCTTTAATATAGTTTGTATAGCTATAAGCTATAACTTTAATGATGCTTTTACTTAGTGTATTTTTAATTTACAGGAAAATATGTATAATACGTGTGTATAAAACTAACCATTTCTGAGAAAACATGGACCTATAAAGGGAAACTTGTATGTGTAGAATTTATAAAAAAACAAATATATTTTCAGCAATCTACTGAGAAGAAGAGGATGATACAAATAGCGGTTGCTGTGGTAACGTAAAGTAGTTTTACTTGTGACGCCCCACAGGTGAAAGTAGGTATCTCTGCGCCCCTGTTAGCCAGGTAACTTCACTTATACAGGTATGAGATATGAGAAATTTTTTAAACAAAATGATCAACTTTGTGCCCCCTTGTCAGCATGTCGCACCCCACAGGTTCAGAATCGTGGTGGTGGGTGTTTGGGCCTGGCAGATGCCATGTTGTTGTTCTTTTGTAAGTTGTGGTTGTTTGATTTTGTCCTGAAGTAAATTACTGTGTCTCGTCCTCAGAGGCAGCGCCATTTAGTGTATAACCTCTGACCCCGAGTGGAGGTGTCAGAGGTGTTTTGTTTGTTTCTATGGGTTAAGGTAATGTGTGTGAAATTCTGGAATATTAGTCCCCAGTGGCTGTTTGCACTGTAGAACAACAATACCAGTGTCTAAAATTAAGAGTATTAATCCTTAGTCATCAGTGAAAGCAGTGTTGCGCCGGACTCTTTATTTTTTATGTTTGATCATCAACCAAGACAATGAACTTTTTTTCAGGACTGTGTTTAAAATCACAGATCTTGGATAGTTGTAGGGATTGACTGATGTACGTTTACTAGGAAATTCGTTTTTATATTTCGTGTGTATGTTTATAACTGAAGTTTAGTTGATATCATTAAATGTATACAAGTCTGAAAAAGAGGCAGTTGCTTTTGTGAAGAAAGGAACTCGCAAATGTCCAGGCGTCTACGTGGACACGAATGTCTGTTACGACCGTAGCGGTAACTTGGCTCGTTTAAAGATCTGAAAATCTGCGGTGTCACACTTTCCTGTACAAAGTCACTTCAGTCATCCGTTGAACAGAAGATAGAACACGTATACAGCGGCTCACACTGTAATATTTCTCAGTATTATTTCAATGTTCAACAACTCAACGGTATAACCACATAATCAGCGGACTGCCACACAGGCTGTTTATATCCTATTACTTTCAACTCACACAGAGTACCACTTCCAACTCACACAGAGTACTACTAACAACTCAGAAAATCGAATAACGACCACCTAGGTCTACCCCAGCTTTTTATAGATCCCTTCAAAAATGCTAAAAATGCAAAATATAAAAAAAAAATATTAAAAAAATTAAGACGCAGTACGCCCTGGCCTTGACATCGCCACTTCCTGCCAAGGCCCCGTGCAAACTAAAAATACTCAATTTCGTAACAATGTCTGTAAAATAGCTAAGGCCTGACACGTTCCGAAAAAAATACGTTTTACATGATATGGAAATTTATTTATATCAACTATTGTACGCTTGAATGAAAGTTCAAAAAAATTCGTTTACTGCACTTGGCACGCTATCGGTTGCTATGGAAACGATCCCAAATGGCTTCCAAACAGACTTTCTATAAATCTTATCACCTTATTACTGTTTAAGTAGACCTAAAATTCTTTCTGAAATAGTTAACTAACTGAAGATCTACAAGCGCTCAAGGGGAAATAAACAAAATCAACTTTATTTTTTTTATGGATTTACTTTTCTGTTAAACTGTAAAAGAATTTTGATTTAAGGCACAACACGTCCAGAAAAAAAAAATTGCGTCTAAGAAGATATCGTTAATTATGTTATAACAATAAGTTTGCCATTGAATGGAATTTCTGAAAATTGTTTTTCTGCATATGTCAAGCCGTCTGTTGTCATGGAAACGATCCTAAATGGCGCTAACACAAAGATTTTGAAAAAAAGCTTATAACTTCGTTAATGGTGTGAGTAGCTTCAAAATTCTTTTTGAAATTAAAGATGTACAATCGTGTAGAAAGAAAATTATTAAAGTCATCTTAGTTATTTGGTATGAATATTTTTGGTAAAACGGTATGTTAAAATGTAAGAAAGTTTTATTGAAAACAGTGTAACTATCAAACTACTTAATATTTATTTTAAAAAAAATCTTTTGAAATGTTAAGATATGACTAAAGAAACTTTCTGTATTCTCACTAATTTTGAACTCGGCAAAAGCAAATATGAAATCAGTTACTGCCTTTACTGGCAAAATATACACATTTCTAGATGGTTCTATGAAAAACAATCTGGAGAGTAGATAGAAACGTTAAACATTCATAATATGCTATAAAAAAAGCTACAAATTAATTTTTTTTATTAAATTGAAGGGGATATGATGAGTTAAGCTAGTTTTGAAGTGTAGGGGATAACGCATCATGTGGCTTGATAAGTATCTAAGTGTAGATGTGTATACAATTAGGTGTATATCACGTGTAATTGTTGTCATATTTCCAATACAGCCACACTGGTTGAGTAGGTTTCTTCCTCAAAAGCAAAAAGAAAGAAACAAGAAAAGTGCGACAGCAATAAATTTTAGATAAATAAAGGGAATAGATCTATGCATATGTCTGGGCTAGGGTTTATTTTTAAATGACAAAACTCGTGCACACGAATTGCCATTGCTGTGTGTTCTACATGTCCTTGACACATACCACACAAGTGTACACATCAAGAGAAAAAAGAAACTAAAGACACAGTTGTAGCGATTTAGAAATTGATGTTTACCTGATGAGTAAGTTGCATTGAAGCCAGTGCCTGACTGTGAGCCAGACTGGAATCTGATCCACATGGTGTTAGACGTGGACCTCACTCTGTCCGGAACTCTCGTGTTACAGAAGATACCCATAGACGGTGACAGCTCGGAGCTTCCATCCCGGATCTTAGGATGTAAGCATAAAGTCGTTAAAGATAAACAAAAAATATGATATTAACTGCTAAAGTTCAAAAACGTTTTTGGTTTTTTATCTTATCAGAAAGAAACCTGCAAACCCACCCAGTCACCTTTAATTTCTTACAAGCATCTAATTGTACAAGACATATCAAATACTACATAAATATATGTATATAATGAATCACTAGTTAAAAATTATATTTATCCTGCATTTTCATGTGAATTGTATTTTTTTGTGACTGCTGTCGTTGCCTGTCACTAAAGTGAAGACCATACAGTAAACATGAGTACGAGGGTAGTTCAAAAACTTGTAAACCTCATCCAGAAGGACTTACAGAAACAAGACACTTTTTCACAAGTTTTCAAGTTGACATTCCCTTGACATCAATGCACGTTCCAGCGATGCTCAAGCATTGCAATGCCATGAGGGGAAAAGGTGGCCTCCTAGACCATCGAAAGTCCTCCACAGCACATGTGACATCATTGTTTCCAAACTGGCTACAACGTGGTTGGGATTCAAGTTTAGCAAACAGGTAAAAGTGGGATGTGACTGTGTCTGGTGAGTTAGGGGGATAAGTAGCAATTCAATGCGACCGTTGGCTGATTCAGCTACTGCAATGTGAGCAGAGTGAACGGGTGCATAATACAGGGAAGCCCTCAGTTTCCCTCTGTGCTTCAACTTGACTGCTTCCTTCAGTTGTGTTATTTCTATGTTCATTCAGTTCATTGTGTCAATAGATAGCACTGCTCAGCTACAGTTTTCCTCTTTTCCGGGTAGTCTATCATGATAGCGCCTTCATGAAAAAAAATAGAAGCCATCAACAGACGATCTTTGCTTCAATTTGTTTGGGGGTGGAGAACCAGTGTTTCCACTGTATGCTTTGAATCTTTGATTCAGGTTTAAAGTGATGAACGCAGGTTTTATTTTGAGTTACTGATCTACGGTCGAAATTCTCACAATGCAAGAGAGTAAGAAGTGTCCTGTAAATGTCAAACCTTTGCAGCTTCTGCTCTGACCTTCTCCGGACTCATCTTGTAGACAGCTTGGTCATCCCCTTGAACTCAATTTAAAGGGTGTGGACTGAACCTGAAGTAATGGACTTAGCTACCTGGTGGACAGTAGGATGTCTGCCATTCAAAACCATATGATGAATGACATCAACTTGATCATCAGGGGTTGAGCTTTTTGGACGACCTGACTGAGGGCTATCTTTTGTGCTGACCCTGCTCACTTGAATTCAGCAGCTTACTTCTACCCAGTTGCATAGGAAGGGGAATCCACAGTAATTGTCTGTACCATGTGCTCATGAATTTTGTTTTGTGTAATACCTTTCTTTTACAAACACTTTCTGACTGCATGGGCTTCTGTTTGTTCATTTTTAGATTTGTTGTACCACCTTTCACCTTTGTATGTGCCTCACGTGCACAAACATTTAAATCGAAATTTGTATTAGTTTTTCTGGTTTAAAAATGTCAATGACGCTGTTTTTGATCACACTTTCACTCACCACACACACGCGTCCCCTTGCGTGTTCTTTCAATCAACATATCACAAAGATTTGTCGTGGGCAACAAAACTTTAAATCAATCAACATTAACTAAATATATACAAAGTCCGTAGGTCTTCCACACAGTGACCTGCAACTCCAAACTGTCGTATGTTTTGAATAAATCGTTAATCTTAGTTACTCACACCCAAAATGAAATCCTCCTTGAATTTCACATACACAAGTTCCCCCAAACGGACAATCCATTCACTCTGTCCGCTACTCGTCCTTTCTCCCAACCATTCTGTATCCACACGTACAGTCAGACAGCTCCTCAGTTTTCCATCCGTCCTTTCTCTCTCCAGAAATCTTCTCCGTCTGCTTCTCATCACCTCTCCGGCGGTTACTTTGGGATTCCACACTCCCAATGAGTCCCTTCGTAGTTCTTTGATTGGGCAAGCAACTAGTTTACTTATTACCGGTCCCTGTATCCACACGTACAGTCAGACCACTTTCAGGCCTGTCCTTTCTATATCTCATCTCCCGTCGTCTGCTTCTTCCAAAAATTTTCACTCTCCTCACCATCTAAAACTACGTCATAAAATGACGTCGTGTTCTGACGCTAAACACGACGCAACCAAAAACACTCTCCGATACTGGTAAGGGCAATAATCTCTGACAAACAAAAGACAGGGGCAACAACCCCCTGTTCCTAACAGACTGGTCCGTGACAAAAAAGAAGTGGTAGTGTGCTACCACAACAAGAATATTCAGCTATGGTTCTTCTGTGTGGGTGAGGCTTAGAACTTTTTGAACGACTCTCGTAATTCGTTGGGAAAGGAGGTGCTAAAGATCACGTTTCTCGCGGCCAGCATTTAGTAATTTTTGATTGCTAGGTATTTCCATTATTCGCTCTAGTTATTTTTTTTATCTTCCTTCAATTCTTTATTATTCCAACCAGATTTCCTTTTACCTCTGTCTCTTTTTAGTCCCTAACACAGTATAAAACACCCAATAAAATTATTCCCTATATAAATCTCCCAAATCAGTGTCAGAATAATACATGATGTATTTTATAATGCAGGAAAACACAGCTTTTAAATAAAGGCAAAGAAACAATCACAAACCTCCAAATAGTCAAACTTGCAGTCATCGGTTGCAGCCTCAATTTCAAATGTAACAAATGTCAAGGTGATACGATGGCCCTGTGTTGTGTTGATGATGTAGGTACAGTCTTCATTAGGCGGGTACTGACTGGGGTACAGCGGGGACGAGATGGAGCCACTAGGTGAGGTGTACACACCGCCACAGGCTAGAATATAAATAAATATGTTGGCACACAAAACGTCAAGACTAACATGTCATACTTCATCATAATTAACATTTGGTCTCATAATGTAAGGGTTTGAGACTTTGTGGCTACGTGAGACTTTATGGGTGTGGATGTCAGATGCAAGACTGGCGACCAGGACAAGACTTGGGCCCCACATGCATGTTGTGTTACATATATAACACAAATTTTACAGTGGTTGAATTGCAAAAGACCATCAATTTCGTTTGTCGTCCTCATGTGTTGAGAGATCCAAGCAACTACACATGTGACTGTTATTTCTGCTTGGTTCCTCCTCTTTCCTGCGGGATAACGAAGCAAAAGAATTCGAGAACAGTCTACCCCAGCATTTCGTCTACATTGAGACCAATTCCACATAGTGAGAGAATTCCTATGCTAGAACCCTCAGCAGAATATTCTCTTTATTCATCTGATGTGGAGGAGGGTAAGCCTTCTCCTGTTCTTCTCCTGTCGTGCAGGGATCTAGATTTTTACTGTGGTGCATCATCAACCCCACTCAGAATAATACAGGAAGAACTAAACGACCTGATTCGTGATTTGGACTTATCCTAAAACAAGGTAGACTCGCTAGGTTCAAGACTCCAACAATGGAATCTTCTAGAAGAAGGTGTCACAATTACTTCATATAAAAGCGCTACCAGCATTTGGATTTTTTATTCAAAAAAGGAAGGTAATCTGGTATTCTGTTCCGATATTGAGGGCCTCATTAATGCTTTATAAATCACTCACGACCCAAAGGAAAAGACTATTTGTAGACTTTTTTGCCTGCCTTTTGGTGGTGTAAAACATTGTATAAATTAATTTTATTTATTTTTAACTCAGTCCTAGGGCTGTGAATTTATACAATGGAAACCAGCTTCCCATCTATTCCAGTAGCGCATACTGTCAACATGAAAAAGACTTACGGTAACTTAAAGCAACCACTTAGTTCCATTCAGTATACCAAGTACAGCTGGAACCTCTGTAATGATCTGAAGATAGTTGTCTTTTTACCGGGACTACAGCAGTGATATCCAAATACATGTGTTTCTTATGTGAGTGGTATTGCCGAGCAAGGGTATTGCATTACTTGCAGAAGGAATGGACTCGCCGATAAAATGTAGCAGTTGGAAGGAAGAATATCCAGGAGCAAACTCTGGTAGAGGCTTACAAAATCCTAGTACCACCCCTTCGCAACAAACTAGGTTTCATGAAGAGCTTTATAAAAGCTAAGGACCGGACTTCGCCAGCTTTCTGATACCTGCATGAAACTTCCCTGAGCTCAGCGAGGCAAAGATTAAACAGGACGTTTTTGAGGGTCCTCATATAACAGAGCTCTTCAAAGATGGCAGGTTCAACAACTTCCTGCAGGGTGACGAATATCTATCAATACGAATAAGAAACAAGCATGGAATGATTTTCGCCTTCAAACTTTCTGTGGAATGTTATGACAGAAAACTACAAGAAACTAGTAAGAGTCATGTTGATACATTATCGGAAACTTGGCTGCATTATGTCTCTAAATATTCACTTCTTTATTTTCCATCGGGATTTCTTTCCTGAAAACTGAGGTGTGGTTAGCGATGAACATGGCCAAGGTTTTATCCAAATATCTCAACAATGGAGAAATGATACCAGGGAGAATTGTCCACTACCATGCTGGCTGACTACTGATGGACACTCCCTAGACATGCTACGGAACAGCTGTACAAGAGATAAGCAAAGAAATCTAAGACATAGTCTATGACTTGATTGTTTACAGATGTTTACCAGAGGTCAATGACTATTAGCATACATTTCGTGATATAGACAATAACTATTGCAGATTACAACAAAAGTAGAATCAAGACAGGAAATCAAAAGCTCAACCATTGTCAAAATCAAAAAGAGAACAAAGATGTCAGAGTTGAATATGGGGAAGCCAGCCGCCAAGTGAAGAGGTCTGTCAGGGAGGATAAGAGACGCTTCACCCATGAACTGACAGAAGAAGAAGAGACAGCAGCTCTACAGGTAAACATGAAGCGACAATACAAAATAATACGAACTATGTCAGGCAGGAACATAACCTAAAGATATCCTGAATCGACCTCATACACTATCTTTACCTAACATACCATCAGCAACTTCACGTCAACAGCAGCCCTACAACTAAAACAGAAATTATCAAAACTATCCAAAGCATAAATCGTGTCAAAGCAGCAGGATAGGTCATGCACTGACCACATTGCCACCCTGCAATGCCACATTGCATTCGACAGTGTAGACAGGGACGTCTTTTTGAGGCTGATGATCCACTATGACATTCTACCTAAGCACATAAGCATTATTCAGGTATTGTAGGAAGACGTCCTGCCAAGTTATTCACAATAGCAAACTCACTTTCCCTTTTGTAATGAAAACCGGCGTAAGACAGGCTTGAATATTCACACCTACTGATGGTCATAGACTGGATTATACGAAAGACAACCCAAGATTACAGCACCGGTACCCACTGGACCTTCACCAAACAGCTAGAGGACAAGTTACATTAGTCTCCTATCTCATCGGCAACGACATGCACAAATCAAACTGAGTAATCTAGCATAATAAGCAAATAAGACTGGCTTAAAGGTCAACAGAAAGAAAACCGAAGTGATTAAAGCTCCCAATCAAACTTTAAGGAGAGATCCTGGAAGCATATCGCTTCGTGTATCTGAGGAGCATGTCAACAAGGATGATGGAGTGGACGATGACATCAAAAGCCGCATCAACAAGGTCAGGCATGTTTTTGACAGCCTACGCCCCATCGGGAAGTTCTGAGCATTATCCTTCCGCACTAAGGTCAACATTTTCAACAGAAATTAGAAGGCTGTCCTACTGTTGTGAAACCCGGAGAGTGACAAACGCCATCAATAACAAACTCCACACCTTTACCAACTGATGCCCACACAATATTCTGGGAATACGACGGCTTAAAAAGATCTCTAACAGCAGCCTAAGGAAAAGAACAAACCAGAATGCCACTAGCCAAGATTTTAAAATGTGCAAATGGGGCTGGATAGGACACACCTTGCGCAAACCAGAAGACATCATTGCCAAGCAGGCACTTGACTGGAACCCTCAGGGGAAGAGGAGAGTTGGGAGACAAAAGAAGACTTGGAAAACTGAAGGGGGCAGCCCTCAACCGGGTCTGCTAAAGAGGTGTTGTTGCGGCCCTATACTGCTGGTAGAGTAACAAGGACCAATCGAAACTACGACACTAGAACCAATTTTGCATTTTGATTGTCACATTTATGTTAAGCACATAAAAATTTGTAAGAAATGACTAATTTTATTTCAGTAACATAACTTTTGTAAAACATGTTGACCAATGAATTTTCAACCAAACTATTCCTACCCTTCAGTGTGACCACCTCGTTATCTTACCTCGTGTTTTCTGCACGTGGTGCTGAATCCAGAGTGTAAATAAAAACATGAACAGCTGCATAGTCATCTTTGTCACTGAAAAAAAGAACCAGACGTGAAGAATATAAGCTTTTTGAAATAAGATCAGCCAATAAATGATACATAATATCAACGAAAATGTGAAAAGTTAAAACAGATTAGAAGATTAACAGCTTTACTAGTTCACCTAGTGACTTCTTTGAAAAAAATTCCGTATTTTCTCGACGAAAGATTGTTAAAAGGCTTAGGTAACTTTGTTTATATTATTAAAAACTTGTTAAAGATTCATTACAATGTTTTCGCAATAAAGGGAGATATTTAAAGGTAAAACATAAAACACGCTATCTAGGTTATGGCACCTGGCAGAAAAATCCCAATATCTTAACCTTTTTTGACAAATGCAACTCGACATTTGGGTGGACAGGTAACGTTTTCTGGCCTCATATTTAATAGCCCTGTGCACTATCCATACCACTATGAATCTTTCCTAGGAAGGACAAACGTTTGTGGCAATACCAGCTTCACTGAACCAGTTAGATCATGCAGGAATAAACAAAAGCCAATTATTTTCTTCACTTGTGCATGCAAGCACACACATACACACATATAAACTGATGAAGTGTTGCATTTCTATAAACGCCTTTACAATAAT
The DNA here is from genome assembly GCA_004794325.1 of Pomacea maculata. Lineage (NCBI taxonomy): Eukaryota > Metazoa > Mollusca > Gastropoda > Architaenioglossa > Ampullariidae > Pomacea > Pomacea maculata. The sequence goes on from SRHC01003884.1 coordinate 60,678, forward strand.
TTGCTTTCTTTCTATTCATTCTTCCATTAATAACAAAATGAGTTAATAAATCAACAAAGTATAGGATGTAACTGTCTTAATTACTGCCATTGCTGATCAACTCGACCCCTACTAGTTTGCGTATAAAGCGAAAAGAGGAGTGGATGACGCCTGTTTGACTCTCTACCACCTGGTAGCAAGCCACCTGGATGGCACTGGTACATACGCCCGTATTCTATTCACGGACTTTTCATCTGCATTTAATACCATTCAACCACACTTGCTTTCACAACGTCTCCTAACACTAAACGTTAACTCAACCCTAGTGCTCTGGATGAGGGAGTTTCTCCGGGACCGGCCACAAAGGGTCAGCTTGCGAGGCACAATCTAGAACACTCTGATCATAAATACCGGAGCCCCACAGGGTTGTGTTTTGTCCCCGATATTGTTCTCTGTTTATACTAGTGAAGTCAGGAAGGAATTCTCAAATTGTTTCCTATCACTGATCGATTAAGTTTGCAGAAGATATGGCATTGGTTGCTGAGCTCAAGGATGAGGAGTCACTGGCAAGCTATTTCCTCCAGGTTCAGAAATTACACTCATGGTTTGACGAAAACATCCTGGTGCTCAATGTCTCCAAAACTAAGGAAGTGGTCCTTAACAGAAGAAAATATAAACCTGCCCACACCCCCATAATTATTGATAATGAGGCAATAAAATAGGTGCAAAGTTTTAGGTACCTCGGCAGAGTGCTAGACAACAAACTGTCCTTTCAGGAAAACATCAGTGTTGTTTCCAGGAAAGCACATCAGCGCCTGTTCCTGCTGAGGCAATTGCGAAATTTTGTTGTCAGTAGCCCTGTCCTCGAGTTGATATATCGCAGCCTAATTGAGAGCATCATACCATTGAATATGTCAATGTGGTTTGGCGTTCTCTCTGTCAAAGATAAAGCTTGTTTGACGAGTGTGGTCAAGAGTGCCAGTAAGATCATTGGTTCTCCACAAAGACCTTTAGGCGATCTACACATCAGGTCTGTGAGGTTAAAAGCGGTCAGCATCATCACAGACCCTTCTCACCCACTACATCGCCATTTTCAACTGCTACCCTCCAGCCGTAGATGGAAACAAGTGGTCACCAAGAAGAGTGCCTTTGCCAAGTCATTTTTACCGACCGCAATAGCACTATTAAAAAGGTCTCCCAAATGTACCTAGTCTGAATGTGTGTGTGTGTAAGAGAGTAAGAGGAAGTGAATCTGACAATTGTGTCAAACGAGGGGGTTAAGCATGACTGTAACTGCGTTAGTGTATGAGGTGTAATAGTAATCTCTTCAGTTTATTATGTATCTTTTTCTCAGTTGATTGTGGGAGCTCCCAGCAACAAAGGAAAATTTCTATCTCTGTTACTACCGGACATAGACAATAAAGATGTATTGTATTGTATTGTAATACAAGTCATAATTAAAGTGTATCCGGTTCAAGTTGTGTGTGGGCTTGACCGACCTTCCTGACCTCGGTTCTTCAATTGTTTCTTCAGTGCTAAAGTTCGTGTTTTTCTCTTGTTTCTCCGTGTTCCTATTCTTCACCACGAAATAACCTACACACCGGTACCTTTGGCTACCGACCTCGACCCTACATCACCGATATTTTCTCATATCTCTGTGAACCTTGCAGTCTTCCATCTTGTTGGACTCACGATTGTGACCTGACTGTCATGGTACGGACGGTCCGACCAACACACTTACAGCAGAAAATTGCGCGTTCTGTCAACAATAAAGCAAAATGATTGTCTGAGGCTGTCAACGTGTCATGTTCCTTTGCCGTGGTTACAGGACTTCACAACACAGCAGCGCAGTAACACATCGTAACATAGACAACTTGGCATTGGCTTCTGACATAAACGTAAACCTCAAATATCCAACATCTTTTAACTCTTAAGTTACAGAAATTAGTCTCGAATTATTCTGTTTCATTACATAAAATTCAATCAGTCTTCAAGATCTGCTCCTGGGTATAAATCTTAACCGTACTCAAACTCATAGTCACACTCTCTAATCAGGCTCTTGGTCTCTCTTTAAGAAACCAATTTTCGATGAAGATACTCCCAGTTTCAAACTACCTGATAGTTGTCGTCATTCCCGTGGAAATCAAACTTAATTCCCATTAACACTGAAAACACATAATTCAGGTTTGAGTTCGTGAATCCTTATCCAAAGGGAAAAACTCTTAATCGCTCTGATAAACACAGCGACTGACGAGGCGGATGGTGCTTCACTTGCCGGTTAGCGATTTCTTTCAGGGTGAGTGGTTATAGGATGTTGCTTAAGTTTTGTTGTGCCGGATCACAAGGTGAATGGAGAATAAAGTCCCGGGAGAATATTCATCCGTGTCTGTAAGCTCCAATTAGACCAGACCCCCCCCCCACCTCCCATCCCCATCCGAAAAAAAACCTTAACTGTAACTCGATTGTACACTGTACTCATATTTCTCTAGTCATACAACTTTCTCTTATGCATTAATATTACACAATTTTGAGACACATGTAAATACACATGAATACATTTTGATATGGCAATAGCAAAATTATATCATATCTTGTCTTGGCGAAGTTAACCCACAGGGGTCAATCCGCTGTTGCCATGCTACATTACATCAATCACAGCTATAGGTCAAATGTAGACGCCCGGACTCAAGCTCGTCTTTCCCCTTTAGTATTCCGGGCCTGAGTTAATTTTCTATCCAGTTCCTGCCTAAAATCTATTTATAGGCGATATTCAAAACATTATCCACTTGCAGTTAACCATTTCAGTTATACCCCGCACATTCTTGCACTCACTTTCCCTATTATTCAAGCTGAAGCACTGAAGACACAATGAAGTACTGAGTTCAGGCAGGACAATCCGCACACAACCGTCATCAGGAAGATGCGGCAGAAGTGGAAACAATTAGACAAGTAATGTGACACAGGATACACGATGTGAGGTCTTAGTAGTAAAGGAGCACAGATGTTAAGAGCCTGGTGTTGAATGTTCATAGTTCAAGAGGTCAGCATAAAGTCAGTCATTGTTATCATGAACTAATATCCCTGAACTGCTTGCAGACTGGTTTTTTTTTCAGTCAACTACTAGAAGGAGGCAGGTCGGTATAAATTAAGCTTCCGGTTTAGCCACCGTGGTTTAGCGAATAACTTCAATGTCCATGTCAGCAAAGTCTGCAAGAGTAAAAACAATAAAGAAACACACAAAAGGTGGTTTATACAGCTGCTTGGTAGAATGTAACTGTGCGAGTATCAAATCTTTCGGTGTAATTTTTTTCTTATTTTTTTCGCTTCCGCGGGCAGGTACATCGACAGAGCGAGACAAGTGGCGAGCGGCTCTCATTACTGCTACAGGCCGTGCAGACAAAAGGTTCAATCCATTGAGAGCCAAGAGTTGTTCAAGGCACTTTGGAGAAGAGTAAATTAATAAAAAAAAAGTACTGAACTCATTGTTGGCTCACTTATTGACCTCTTACTCTCCTCTGTACTGTACATGTTTTAGTTCTCGACTACAAGACTTAAAAAAATTCTCACACAGCCGAAGATATGCCCATAAAAACAAATTTAGTTATTAACAATCACACCATTAATTTAATTACTTGAGAAGTTTATTGATTTAATATTCTTCTTATTGTTTAAAACCTCGTTGTATATGAAAAGACCAAGATCAACATCAGTGCATTTAGTTCACACACCACCACGACCACCACCACCCCCGTCTGTTCCACAAGGATGATTTAAGCCGTTATTTAGATTTTAGCTCTACACCTGGCAGTGAGGACATAACTATGATTGCCTCTCTGCAGCTGCTTCAGAAAGATTTGATGCTGAGCTGTCACAGCAAGCTTCTCGTGCAATACAGGCAAGTCGGACATGACTGACATCCGGTATCTGCAGGAAGCTCAGCTTACAGTGTGTTGCTCTCACAACAGTTGTGTTAATGTAACGATATTTCTATCTCTGGCCAGTGTACCAAACATTGCGAGATTGTCTTCCATACAAATGTCATAATAACTGATCCAGCTCTGGTTTGGGATTGAATAGATCTGGTAGGGGCGACACTCATTCACTGAAGGAAGATGATTTTGTCAGCCAGAGAGACCTGGTTGGCCTCACATGTAGTCTGTTTCTGATACATTCTCTAGATCATACGAGTGTAAAACTAACGGTTACATCGCCATTTGTAATGTCGCGGTTTGGCAAGAGAAAAATTCTCCCGTACAGGGACACTCACACACAGGAATACGATAGCCCACACAGTCAGACGTATTACAGTCCCACTTATGTCCATTCATGCACGAGCTGAAGGAAGCGAAATTCCCGTAGAAATCCAAAACAAGTAAAAAAAGTACAGGGTGAAAGTGAGTCGGAGTCAAGCAAGAGAGTAGCGCCCCCTATCAAAGATTATCGAAGATACCGTGTAATGACAAGGCTGCACATAGCATCTGTTCAGTGTGCTTCACCTTCCATTGTCTTTCTTTTACAATCACTGGTCATCTCAGAGTGTGACTTAACTCGGCCGTAATGATGCGCGTGACAAGAGCAAAAATTACATTAAGTCTGTATATTGACCTTTGCTGTCAGTGCTAACAGGACTACCACTATCTTGAATAAGTAACAATCACCATACTGAGAGCACAATCAAATACCAAATAGCAAAACTAAATATAGAAGACAATCCAAGCCACCTTACCCATACAAGCGAATTTTATATAAAAGCGAGAGACTGAGGTGAAGCATATATAGCAACACTTCAGTGATTGTACATCTCTGTGTTGATGTGCGTTTCATATTATTTATCATTTCATAAGAAACATTTCAGACTAGTGAAGCAAATACTTTTGTGCTCTAAATAGGAAAAGCAACAAATTAATGCTCTTAAAGTAATTATATTGTTGGCATAAAAATCTCATTAAATTCAATCTTCCATTGATGATGATGGTGGATGGAGGATGGAGGATGGATGATGATGCTGCAGCACACTTACCACGAGATGAGATTTCCAAGACTTGCTTAGATAATCTTTTCCCAAGAGCTTCCTCGCGAAATCACCCAGACGTGGTGCGCTGTGGACATTTATAAACTACAAAGACAGCACATCCTTGTCTGACGAGACCACAGGCGATCTATTGGTTGAACATGTTGTGTACTCTGATGTCCCGGCCACATCACAGACATTTGATTGGTTGAACATACGAGGAAGTCAGCTTAAGACAGAGTTACCAACACAGTCATTTTCTTTAAGTACACAGTGAAAAACAGTCACAGAGACCATCATTATTCATTATCGGAGAAATGTGTAGGAAAAAAGTTTGCCTCGTTATCTACTGTTCTTTTCCAAAACACTTTTGGTCTCCCAGCTCTTCTCTCCCCCTGAGGGTTTTCATCAAATGCCTGCCTGGTAAGGGTGTCAGGGTTAGGATTGTTAGCTAGTGACATTCTTGTGGGGTTTTTTCCCCACGGGCTGCTGTTGGAGGTCTTTTAAGGCATCTTATTCCCAGAATATGGTGCAGGCATGTTGGTAAAGGTCTGGAGCTTGTTGTTGATGGTGTTTGTCACTCTCCAGGTTTCAGAACAACACAGTAGGACTGCCTTCACATTGGTGTTGAAGATGCGGGTTTTACTGCTGAAGGATATTGCTCGGGATTTCCAGATGGGGCGTAGGCTGTTGAAAGCATGCCTTGCCTTGCTGATGCGGATTTTAATGTCATCGTCCGCTCCACCGTCCTTGTTGACAACACTCCCCAGATACACGAAGCGATCTGCTTGCGGAATGTTCTCTCCTTGAAGATGGATTGGGAATTCCTGCTTGTAACTGATTCTCATCTTTTCGGTGTTCTTTCATGGCGCCTTATGGCCAGTCTTCTTGCCTTGAGCTTACAACTCACTCATGTAAAAACAAACGCTGTTAGAGAAACTGTAACAATACCACAACAAGAGCCTGGTCGGGAAGATTCCTCGCTAGAAGAGCTTATGACGTATGCTGGTGAAAGCCTTAGGGAAGCCAGCTCGTCGACTCATCTTTTGACGATCAAGGAAAGAACCAGGAACAGACCTGGAACATCAGAACCCTCTATGAAAGTGGCAAGAGAAATGGGAAAATACAACATCAGGGCTCTTGGGTTATGCGAAACCAAATGGAAGGAAAGTGGCCAGACTAGAATAACATCAGGAGTGTAATATGACGAACGTACGTACACTTACCTTGCATATACATGACGTATTACACAACACACACAACGCTCGACGAGTCCCCGCAGATGACGATGAGGAAGAGATTTGTAGGAGAATCGAATCGAAGAGGTACAAGTTGAGAGGAATGTCATTGAGAGAGTCATAAAGATGGCGGAGAAGACCGTTGTGTGTTCCCGCTCACTCGGTTATTTGTAAAGCAACTGATTTTGTCTTCTATATGACGTCATTTTTCTTTGCTGTAAGTGACGTGGAACAAATGACTTACACAAGACGTCAGACACAAGACGTCATTGTACACGAGACAACACAAGACTCACCACAACTGCTGCCATAGAATTATGGATATCATACAACACTGAGCCCCTCGGCTCCAAAAGTATCTAGAGTTTATAAACTGAGTTAACCTTTGTCTTCTCTTACTAATGTTAAATCCTAACAAAAACTTTTGTAAAACTGTTCCTCTGCTCTGCAATTAATTCCTTCTTACTGTTGAGCGGTCTCCTTTGTATCTGCTGGATTTACAATAATGGATTAATCACTGTACACTCCTAATTACATCCCTTAATGAATTGTATGGTGCGTTTGCAGTGTTACTGGTGATGAACTAGTTTATGTCACTGGGTTGTATGTAAGTTTGGAGATTTACCAGTTGTTGCACTATCTTCTTGTTTTCAGGCCAAGCCACTGGAAGTATGGGAAATTTCCCATACAAAAAACACAAGATCAGTCCAGTGCTGGCTGTGACAGGTCTGCTGGAGGGTGTTCCTTTCAAGGAACTTTTAAGCTATGGCGTGCCTGAACTGAAAGCCATAATTGAACAAAGAATTAATATAAAAATGCACACAATTCAGGCAAGGTAATTCACTGAAGAGAGACGACCAGAACCAGATCTGATGATGTGTAATTGCGACCCTATGTTCCACTGGGGGCGATTAGGAACAAGAAGAAGATGGATCTATGCTTATCCAACATCAGTTGAGAAATTATCATGTGAGCTGGTTATGGTCTAAAGCAGTGATGCCCAACCTTTTTCGGCCTGCGGGCCATATATATTTCGTACAGCCGTGTCGCGGGCCACTTCAACGCAAAAATACAAAAAAGAAAAAAAAATAGAGCAGATACCATTTTTATTAGAGACAAGTTGTACTTACCATTAATTATGTAGTAATTAGAGGGATATTTGAAGTTGTTTTACCGAAACCAACTTCTGAATGTCCGGCCTCATCGTAGAGCCACCAAGTCGGAGAACTGAATCGAAATGTTCGTCCATCGAAAAAAAGATTGGGAAACGCCCCTACGTGGGGATAAATACTTCTTCTTCCTTTTTTTCGTTTTTTTTTATTACTAACATGCCGATTTCCTGCACTGTGGGCAGAAGTTTCGCGGGCCGGATGGCGCCGCGTCGCGGGCCGGATATGGCCCGCGGGCCGTAGGTTGGGCATCCCTGGTCTAAAGCATCGTACGAGTGCACCCCGTCTTAAGGCGGCCTGTCTGCCAAATTGTCAAATCTATGTGTTTTCGTAATTATTTTAATTCTACCTATCCTGACCGTTACAGTAATTGGTTTCGACAAGGTCTGAATGGATGGAAGGGGGGAGTAAGAAAACACCGATAGCTTCTCCTGTATTAATATTGATATAACCAACACTACTATATACGCTTCTGGACATATTATTTAAACATCATCTACAAGCTAACCTGAGTTTTGTTGAGACAGATGATTTTGTCCATTTTGGAGGCGAGCGCCTCCACAAATCCCTTCACTGGCACCTGGCACTCCAAAATTGAAATGTAAATGACTGTAGCCGACCTATACAGCAGAGAAACATTGCCTCCGGAATATTAAATGTAAGAAATAAGGATTTTATTTAAGGGGGGATGGGTATGGTACACAAAGCTCAACAACATTTACAACTCAGTTTCTTTGTGCTACAGGCTCACAAAGCTTAAATTACTTTTGCAATTGGCCAATAACTTACTGAAGTAATATTACTCTATAAACAAACTTGCTTTCCTATAACAGTCACACTCTTGTATTTGTGCAACAGTTAGACTGTATGTGGTCCTCTTCACAAGGTAACATCAGAACAACGTCTGTTAACCCAGTCGACAAAACCGATCTTTTGGCAGATGACATTTTATATTCTTGACCATGATGTCGATATTTTATTGTACCTGACGAAATAAACTTTAAAAGATCCTTTAAAAACCATGATGCCTTACAATGTGACATGAGAGATACAGGAATGCATATTAGTTCATCTACTGTTCGATGATGCCTCTTGGATGTAGGTAGAAAATCCTACAGACAAGCGAAAAAGTTTTGACAAAGCGATGACAGTCAAGCACTGAACTCTGTAGAATAGTTGTAATCAGTCATTTTTTTGTCAAAGGGAAGCAAAGTCAGCACGTTTGGAGGTAAAAAGCTGTGGAATACCCACATCGACCAAAGTTTAGATGTTTTATCATGTTTTAGCAGTCATGATGCGCTAAAAGCAAGACATTGAACAGCTCGGCAGAATCCTTGTTCCAGACCCGGACAGGTTATTTCCTAATGAATCTGACATTTTCCAGCAAGATCTAGCCCTATGTCATCAAACTGGTGTTAAAGAATCAAAGAAGTCATGTCATGTACTAATCTTATTGTATTTTTACTCTTGTTTTGAAAAACGTGAATTTATTCTTTTAGACAGTTTTCTGGATTTTTTCAGTGAATTGGTACAAGGTTGTGTGTGCGCCATTAGCAATCGAGAGAAATAATTACAATACAGACGTAGACACTAAATTGATAATATACGACACTGAATAATAAGAACACACACGCAAACGCAAGCAGAAGAACTTGCAAACGTTGTCTTTAGAATGACAAATAGGATAAAAAAAATATTAGGATAAACACAGAATTCATAGGAGCTGAGCCAGGGCTGAGGTTCAGTAAATATTAACAGACATCCGTGAATGATTACCTTAATTTTAAATGAAGTCGCTTTGGAGACAATTCCTGCGCGGAGACATCGGATTAGCCGACAACGTGTCCACTGAAGTGTAGAGTGCCCAAGCGCGCTCGGAAGAAGGCCCAGAGCCCAAAGCCTTGCCTTCCGCAACCCCACTTCTGAAAATGTGACAAGTTTTTAACGCAGTAGAGCTCAAGCTAATTATATTTTTAAACAGCAAAGGAAACTTGCGTGGCAGAGGTTTGTGTCCTCGTTGTCCTTCCGCACCTCTTCCCAAGTGGTATGGGACGCCATGAGGAAGATAAAGAGATGGTTTCAGGCAGGCTCAGTAGGCTATCTGTGGATTGTAGACTCTTCCCTTCAAATGCACGAAATGTTTCTAATTCCTTGACATTCACCATTGCTCACACTTCCTCCTCTTCTCACATGTTGACTCATCGTCTACAGGTCTCTCTCCTCCTTCTAGACATCTTTACTTCTGATTCTGTTGGACTTGTACTCCCTTGGCTTCTGGGGTCGTGTGCCACTCTTCATCAAGAAATTTATTTTCTTGCGCACGGACTCTTTTCCAAGTTGGAGTAGGTCTGTCCTGTCTGCTCCTCAAGAACAGGAAATGGGCGACCCTGAGGGTTGAGTTCTTTCACCAACTCTTGTCAACATCCAAATAGATTCAAGTGTTTCTCTGTCCAGTTTAGGAGGCCTCGTTATTTCCAAATGACGTATGTGGATGACGTAATATGTACATGACGTTGTATGTAGATGACGTTGTATGTAGATGACGCTGTGCCACCGAACCACGTGATCTACCTAAAACATCACTTACATGTTTAAGATGTAAACAAGTCTACAGATAGCTGTGTGACTGTCAAAAGACTTAATAGTGATAGTAAACTGGGGAGATATGTAAAACGACTGATGGTCTGCTGCTTGTCTATCCGGGTTGGTGATGAGAGACTGACAAAAAAATGCTGAAAGACGTACTATGACATGACTTATTACATTATATTTATATACAAGAATTATATTTCTTGCTATGTTCAATACTGTGTTTTGTCTGTTTTAGATATTTATATTGTTGTGTATCTTTTGTATATAGCAGTGATGCCCAACCTTTTTCGGCCTGCGGGCCATATCCATTTCCGACATGCGTGTCACGGGCCGTTTCACCGCAAAAAATACAAAAAAAGAAAAAAAAATAGAGCAGATACCATTTTTTATTAGAAACAAGTTGTACTTACCATTAATTATGTAGTAATTTGTGGGATATTTGAAGTTGTTTACCCGAAACCAACTTCTGAATGTCCGGCTGCATCGTAGAGACACCAACTCGGAGCATTGAATTAAATGTTCGTCCATTGAAAAAAAGATTGGGAGACGCCCTACGTAGGGATAAATACTCCTTCTTCCTTTTTTCGTTTTTTTTTCGTTTTTTTTTTTTATTACTAACATGCCGATTTCCTGCACTGTGGGCAGAAGTTTCGCGGGCCGGATGGCACCGCGTCGCGACCCGGATATGGCCCGCGGGCCGTAGGTTGGGCATCCCTGTTCTAAAAGAACAGAAAGAATAAATATCAATCAATTCACATTAAAACTGAATAAAAAGAGCAAGAAAAATAAAATATCTTATCTAGTCCAAAGCAAGACCAGTTGGACTTGTGAGATAAGATGATTCGGAAATGAGTGTCTCACAGTCCGAGCCGTCATGTTACACCTCTCAATTTTACCCTCCTCAGAGTCACTCCAGTACATCACACTGTTGTGCAAATAATTGTTTATTAAAATAATGTTTATATCTTGACGTTTTGAAAAGCTACTCAAACTCTGTAAGCGCAGCTGTCAAATTTCTTCTGTTTATTCTTCTGTTTTTTATTCTCGTTCCTTACACACTCTCTTTTTTGTTTCTTCCATGTTATTACGATGTCTCAAGTGTATCATTAATAGCATGTAAATAACTCATCTGTGTACATTTCATAAATAAAGTCTCTTACATTAACTGTTATATTATTTGCCAGAATTGTAAAAGTAATAAGGTAAGGAGCATAATGTGTTTATAATTATTTACAAATCTTATTATAGTCACCCATTGTTCAGATCAATGTCTATAGGCAGCCCAATGTCTGAATCGACGACAATATGATGACTGTTGTTGGTGTCCAGTGATATCATTCCGATGACTTTGTTGCTGTCGTCGGTGTAGAATAGTAGCCTCGACACAGAGTCCACAGACAGGCCCCATACCATCAAACACTTTAATTTTTTCGTCGTCTCATGTTGATTTTATCAGTCAACACGACTGGCTTACTGGCTGATGGTGGTCTGCTAGGTTTGCTGGTTTGTAACAGACAAGCAGGCTACATATTATAGATTGAATAAAAGACCTGCTCATCATAATACCAAACAATATATCTTTATTGTCTATTATTGTTTACAGCAAATATAAAAATCTTTCTTCTGATCTCACAAGCAATAAACAACAGTGGCATCCCACACGCCGATACAATTACTTCAGTTATTCTTAAATCATCCTCCTAGCAAAGATTTTCAGTGACAACAGTTATCCCAGCCACCGAGAGTAAAGACAGGGTGATCGCTGGATGTATGGAGGCCTTGTAACGGGTTCCTGTGTGTGAGCCGGAGTCCTTCCTGTGAACAAACATCACAATAACCGTCACCTTCACTGGCGAGACAGAAACTTACTGACAGAGCGGGGGAGCAGGGGATAGGAGGTGGGGAGTGGGGTACGAGATGTACGGATGCTACGGATGTTGTGTCGGCTTCTAAAGGCCCGCAACTCTATTTGCTAAAAGTCCCGCATCCCGCTAGCCCTGGCTCAGCTACTGACATCATCATGATGGAGGTCAACAATACAGACAACAGGGCGATACGTGTACACATGAGGTCTGCAATACAGACAACAGGACTGAGCATGTACACGTACGTTCACATTATGACAGCCAATAGGAGAGTTGGAACCATCTATTAGGTAGGCGTATCTATGACCCACGTGTACACGTACCTCTGTCATTGTATGGTGGTCTTGTAGGCATGTATGTTGTGAATAGAAGTAGTTGACTCATCCTGATTTGGGAAAAATAGTATCTTGCCGAATCTCTATTAAGTCATTAGAAAAAAAGACACACCACCAGTTATTTGCTAAAAGTGTTTTTCTCTGGACCAGTTGAGCTCTTGCTTGCTTCATGAGAAAAAAATCTGTCTTTGATGTTTGTTGATGTGTCTCTAGCCGTTTACTTGCTGATCTGTTTGAATAAAAGGCAAGATTATAACAATAAAGGACATCTTTCTTGTTTACAGAAGATACAGAAATCTTTGTTTGTTTAAAGCTCACAAGCAATAAACTAAACAACAGAGCCACTTCCCACACACCCATACAATTAATACACTCAGTCTCATATCTCCCTCCCAGTAATGTTATCAGTGCCAACAGTTATTACAGCCGAGAATAAAGACAGACTGATAGATGGATGTATAAAGGCAAGAAAACGTTCCTAACACCAAGCAGACTACTTGAAGTGCTTCATGTTTTATCTTCAAACAAATGTGATGAAAAGAGAAAAAGAGTGAAATTAGTTTTCTAAAGAACTACAAAAATGGCCATGATTCAAAAATAGTAGATCCATTGCACATTACAGAAAATTATGAAAATTACAGACCTTCAAGTTTTCATGTTTATGTTACGTGGGAACAAAGTCTTGCAAACCATGAGACTGATATGAAACAAATTTATTTTCTTACCTCTGTAACGACGAGATAATAGTCTGTGTACACAAAAGACACGAGAATGTTCTCGTACTTCACGTTTACAAAGAAGAATTGTCACTGTGCTAGAACAAATAATCATCAAATTTTCTCTGTTTTCATCGAGCGTTGCTATAGCGACAGCGAGACTTTGTGTGACGGTGTGTAACCTTTGCCCTGTGGCCGGAACAACCAACCGACGATGTCCGAGGAATTTCCTTCTCACAGAAAACTGTAAACTTGGAGATTATTTACGACATGAGTCATACTTGTAAATATTATGTTTTTCATGTTTAAAGTGTATTCAAAGTAATTAATGTTTTAATCTATTTGTTAGTTTGGTGCATTTTTGTGATGCTTATATCAGTAATATTTCCTGATGTTTACTTACATTTCCTTTTCTTGATCAAAACGATGAGAATGGTGATACCAGCAGTTACTACCAAAGCAACGATGACTCCGACCAAAATGATGTTTAAAGTCTTCAAACCATCAGAGTCTGTTTTTAACAAAATGTAATAAAAGTAATCAGAGCAATTACAACTTGTTTATGATATATTTCCTCTTCCCTTATAACACACACACACACAAACACGTAAATTTATTTGTAATGAGCGCACCTGTATATAAGCCCCACCCACTACAATTTCTTTTTTAATTCTCTGCTTTATTTTGTTTTTGTTACTTCAACACGTAACTCAGGTTACATAATGTTTGCTTGATGAACATGTTTCTCACATCTGTCGTTCGGCATACTATAAGCTCCAGAAGATCAGCTCCATTCGTCATACTCTGTCCATCTTACCACCAACATTCCCACCCTGCTCATAAACAAGGCTACTGCAACTCTTCTTGCTGGCTGTCCACAGGACCTCATGGATGAGCTTCACAAAGTCTTGAACACAGCTCGTCGTCTCCTTCTCCGGACTCGCATGTGTGAACATGTCACACCACTTCTTTATTCTCTTCACTGTCTAGCAGTTAAAGCTACAATACACTACAAGCTCTTCACTCTATGCTACGGATTCTATGAAGCTCCTCCCTCCCCTCTCCCTCCTCCTTTACTGAAAACTTGTCTGTCCACACTCCTGCCCCAAACCTTTGCCCCTCATCAGACTCCTTCTATCCTCCCTCCTACAGAGACTGGCTTGTAAACCGCAAATTTCTACAACTTGATAGCTGCATGGAAATCATTTTGTCTCGCTTCTGGCATGATGAGGGTGTGTGTTTGAGACACTAATCTTAATGATTCAATTATGTGAGGCGTTGATTATAATATGTGAGTAGTTAACATTGTAACCATGCGAAGTGTTTCACATGGAGCTCATTGAAAACAAACATCGGAATCTAAAAAATGATAAAAATCCGCAAACACATCCCATGGTTGTTTATCAGGGCTTCTGCTTACGCCAAAAATTGCGTACAGTACGCATTAAAAGTTCGGAGGACCCCTTCAATTTTCGTCAATGGGGTCCCCTTCAAATGTGGGCTAAGAACAGAGACCCCTTAAAAATCTGAATAAGGGGTCCCTGGGACGCCAAAGAATTTAGCCTTAGCAGAAGCCCTGAGTTTATGCAACAGGGTTTAAAGCCGGCAACAAAAGTTATGGCGTTTAGTATATATATAGTCCGCTTTTGGTGGTACATACTGTTTTAAAACAACCTTTTTGATAAAGCACTATGTGGGTCTAAAAGTTGATATTATAGATTGAGTGAAATTATAATATCAAATAGTATTGAGTGTCCGTAAAAAAGTGAAATAAAATGTCTTTGAAATGCTTTTTCTTTTATTTGAAATGTTCGACCTAAACACAAGTAAATGGGACAAAAAGCGAATATTTTAACACTACCTGTACTTTCACTTCTTATCGTGTGATCGCTTGTTGTTGCTGGTAGGGTAGATGCTGAAAATATAAATAAAGGGTGTAGGTTGTTGTAGCTTAGGAAATAAGATTTTCACATCAGTCGGTTATGAGATACAAACATCAAATATCAACTACACAGAAGGATCTGACTCTCCCAATGATATACTAGTACAACACCTGTACTTCCCAGCGGAAAGTAGGCTTTACTCTGTTTCCTGTGCAACTTGATTCTTTTCATCTTTTATCGACAGTATCATCACTGTCCTTACAACGCCTAACACTAAAGCATACAGAGAGAGGTCTGATGTTACGGGAATATATATCTTCATTACTACATCCACAAGGACATTTTGAGTCAGGCAAATCAGTACATGTGACCTAATTACAAATGACTGAGATTTAACAAAGCTGAAACTTTCTATACTACCTGTACTTTCACTTTTTGTTGTTTCTTCGCTTGTTGGTGCTGGTAAAGTAGATGCTGAAACTATAAATATGTTGTTGACTGTTTCAAATACAAATAGAACTGAAAGTTGGCAACATAAAGGATATTAGTTCTTTCAAAATGCAGTTTGACAAATTTCTAGATTAGAAACGAAAAACTTTTGTTTGTTATGATATACTAACCTCAAAAATCCACATACACAGAAGGATCTGACAATCCTGATGGTATGACATACACTTTCGACATCGATGATGAAGCTTTGAATTTTCGTACTTTGATATCATATTTTCCAATAATTTACTGTATGTATAAGGTGCAAGTAGTGCTTGTGAGTGTGCATCGGAGAGAGTCCAAAGGTTATGGTACGTTACAAGTGGTAATTTATGTTCACAGACTGTTAATACATTACAAATAAAACTACTAGTATTAGAGTTGAACGAAATCGATGAAATCCGTTTACGTTCTTTTTAAAGCGTAAGTATATTTTTATACTATTTATAAACTTCATTTCCAGAGTAAGTCTGTATCTATACACCCCGTAAACAAGAAAGGGGGGAGGCTATGTACCAGCGTAGAGGTGTGTGGGGTAGAAACGTAGGGGTGTTAAGTAGGGGTGACAACCTTAAGTGGATACATTCGCCAAGAGAAACCAGCAGGACGGAAGAGCATCAGTCAGAAGAGAGTGACACCAGGTTGACTGAGAGAGGATTTAGTGACATGTCCACCTCGCTACTTCTAGGCTGGGTAGAGGGTCAGTAGAGTGATGTTTATCTGACAATGTTGGCTGCTTGATGATGGGATGGGAGTGAGTGACCAATGGCATCCCTCGTTGTGTGTGTCTGTGCACTGTGTGAAACCTAGCAGGACACTTCTCGGCACGACATCAGAGGAAAGAGCAGCTGGTCAGCAGTCGAAGTGTTTTCAGCATCTCTAACGCCGACTTTACTTGTACCTCGAGACCGGATCTTAAATAGAAACCTGAATCGCTTGCATCTTGTTTCAGATATGGGTAGATATAGGTGATATAAATCTAACCTGTAAATTTCAGCTGTCGGTTTTGAACCACTCGCTAATTAATTATCCACTGGCAAAGTACGCAGTTTGGGTTATTGGGAAGTTGAAAGTCTGCATGTCTCGTGCTAAAGTAGCAGTTTTATAGAGCCACAAGAGTTTTGAATTCGGGAAACAGCATTGTATGGGGTTCGTGAGCCGTGTAGTAAAACCTCTGATCAACCTGTGACTATGGTATGTATAGTTCGCCTGCCGTTTATGTCGACGATGGTAACAGGAGTTAAGGGCAGCTATCGCCCACGGGCCCGGTTCCCCAGGGCCAAGGTAAACTTTTAGATTTAAAAACCAGGGTTACTGCAACATACATTAAGGTACACGTGACAGAGTACAAGAGAGTCAAAGTAAAGTTTATTATCAGTGCTCCCAGGTAAGTGACTAGGTGACAGGTGAGGTGATGGAGGTAATATCTGACAAGACCACTAGAAAAGACAGTTGTTCTAGTTGAGCAATGTTATGTCTACTATGTTTTCTATTATATAATAAATTTCTCCTTTATTAAGCGCATAATAACGACCAAGAACCAGCATGCTGCCAGTGCTTACAACAAGGAGACAAGGAGAGAATACGAAGGACAAAGGATAAACTATGCAGACAAGGAATAAAACACAAACATCGAAGACAGAGTGGAATCAGAAAACAAAGAAAATGATGGAGAGTGTCATGAATCTGCAGAAGAAGAGCAGGCGGACGACTCAAGTCACAATAATGACAACCATTAACAACAAGGGTAAATGAAGAAAAAACATGAAGAACAATAGTTTGTCATTTCTTGTGGTTTGATTTCATATGTTATCCGTCTTATTGTTTGTGATACCATCTCGTGTTGTAGTAATGACATGTTTACCTGAGAACGCCAAGACCTAGTTTTTTTAAGTTTAAATGGAGATAGAAGACATTTACTTCGGTCTTTTGTCACTACTATGATATAATGATTAAAGTGTTGTTCAGTTACTTTGACACAAATAATGTGTTGCCAACTAAATTTTAAAACATTTCTGTTCTTTAAACAAAGAGAGAGATTAGGTAAAGGCATCAGAACATTTAAAGTGGGATTCTAGTGCAAGCAGAGTAGAAGTTAGTGTAAGAGTTTTATTAAATCATTTTATGACATTGCATTATATGGAAATAGAGACCAGCACTAACAAGAAGAAGGTCATGTTAACACCAAAGGCACACACAAAGTTGAGATTTACAACAGTAGAAAAAAGCAGGAGAACGTTAATGACTCAGGAGCCGCCATTTTAGACCATGACACCAGCAGCGGGTACATTCTGTCATGATCACAACAGTAACAGGGTGGACAAGGGGTGGAAAAGCAGCAAATTCAGTAAATGCCATTGAAAGAATCGTGTATTCAAAAATGTAATTTTCAGACCACTGACAAGTCCAGTTCATCAGGTGGTAATGCCAAACACACGTTGTACACGTTATCTCAGTTCACATCTTGCTGTACTAATGTGTCACTAAACCTGCCAGTGTGAACTGGTGAATACAGGCCTTTGAAGTTCAAGTTCGTGAGGAGAAGGATATGAATCTACTACAAGGAACACAAAACCAACCACTTAGTACAGAACACAGTTGACACCCTGGGACATAAGGAACCGCTTCTAACTACAGTAAAGATAGTGGACTGGACTGGTGTTGTCATGTGTTGTCTAGCCACCACTCTTAGACCTTTAGGAGAGGAAGGGACGCAGTAGTGGACAATAAAACAACTAAATGAAGAATGTCAAGCAGTTGACCCTCTCATCACCGCTCTAGACATGCGCAAGTGGTGTGTCTAAACAAAACAGATAAACACAGACAAATGAAGGAAACATTAGAGAAAAAAATCATCTCCTCTGCATTTCTGTATTAGACTCACCCTCTTGCTTTAAATTTCCGGCTAGTAAAAATGTTTACTGACCTTTATGTATACTCTCCTCGGCATAGACACGAACATCGTTTACTTTGCCATGAACTCGTACAGCGGCCCTCACTGTTCCGTTCTTGCCAATGCGATAGATGTGTGTTGTTTGTGACAGATGCCTGGTAGTAGTTCGCCGAAACACAAACAGAAATACAAAATATAACACAAAGTATCTTAGACACAGGACTACAACATTAGCAGGCATTTGACTACCACTCAACAAAAGGCGAAGTACAAGTATTAGTGAACTGTCTTTAGGTAGGTAAAGTGAAATGTATAATCTACTTACTAATCCACATCTACAGTCCAGCTGCTCAACCTCAGATGAATGTGGTGTATGTGTGTATGTGTGTATGTGTGTCTGTGTGTCTGTGTGATGTAGGTGCGCACATTCAGCTCTTGAATAGTCTTGATGTAAGTTTGTCTGTTAATATATATATAATTGTCACTTGATCAAAACATCTTTTTCATTTGCTCACATTTTTCGATGTTGACATCTTTTCAACGCTGAACCTTGCAATGAACTTTTAATCTTTTATTTCTAACTTACGTTTATGACAAGATCAGCTTTCCACGTTCAAAGTTCCCAATGGGGGAAATAAAGTTGGTCATTGTAAAAATAAATTTGTTGCTGTAAGATAAGGAAAAGTGATAACAGCTTACTTTTCAGGTCCCCAGTCCGTGACAAACAACTCATTTTGGTAGATATCCAGTCCATTAAAATATGAGTTCTCCAGTTTAAAATAAACTTTAGAACGTTTGCTATCCACATCCGTCCATCCTATCAGCTGTGTGTCTCCATCTGCCCAGTAAAGTCTCCTCCCTTCACGTGCGCACCCATTGACCCAGCCGTTCACACATTCATAAATTAATTCATTCATCACATACATACGTATAAACACAAACACATGTATGAAAGATATCAGGAATGAAAGATATGACTATTCACAATTATGGATCAATTTTTGAAAAGTTAAGAAAGATGAGGTACAAACAGACAACAACAAATCATCGATACACAGGCTAAAAGACAAAAGTCTGCTTTCTGCAAGTAAATAAGTTGTTAAAGCAGGTAAGCAAAATCAAATAAATTATGATGGGGGAAAAAAGTAAGAACAAATGTTAGTAAGTTCACATAAAAATAAGCAATAAGTGCAAGAAAAATCAAACATCTTACCTTTTGTGTCCAAAGCAAGACCATTAGGACGTTTAAGATGTTGAGATGAGGAAATCAGTGTCTGACGATCCGAGCCGTCATAGTTACACCTCTCTATTTTACTCCTGGTGTAGTCACTCCAGTACATCACACTGTGGTTTGTGTAAACAATTGAAGAGCGATTTAAAATAAATTTATATCACGCCTGTTTGAAAAACTACTCAATGTCTTTCAGTTGAGCTGTCATCTTGCGGCACAAAGATTTATATATTTCTCATTTACTTTTATTTATTTTTATCCTTACCTTAACATCCTCTTTTAGTAGCTCCTTTCAACTCTTTTCTAAGGTCCTAATTGTAAAATGATTTCAACGTGTTTATTATTATTTACAAGTCTTATTATATTTACCCATTGTGTTTGTCGAGCTCGATGTCTATAGGCTGACCAATGTCTGAATCGACGACAATCTGATGACTGTTGTTGTCCAGTGATATCATTCCGATGACACTGTTGCCGTCGACGGCGTAGAATAGTAGCCTCGACACAGAGTCCACAGAAAGGCCCCATATAGAACCTCCTTATAGACAGACAACAAATGTGTGTTTATGATAATATCACACTAACTTAAATATCTTAGAGACGTTTTGACACTGAACCAACAACACAAATTTCTATAACCAAATATAAATTAAATAATATAAGACCACAGTGTTTGTAAATTACTTGACATTGACCAATACTGCGATAATGTTGAGTCGCTGATGACAATGATATATTTTTTTGGTTTTTAGCCATTTACATATATTGGTTTGAGTAAGGTGTAATTTTTTTCAGTTTTTATTGCATTTTTGACAGTCTTTTTGATTACATGTACCGGCAGGGCTTCTGCTTACGCAAAAAATTGCGTACAGTAGGCATTAAAAGTTCGGAGGACCCCTTTAATTTTCGTCAATGGGGTCCCCTCCAAAGTTGGGCGAAGAACAGGGACCCCTTAAAAATCTGAAGAAGGGGTCCCTGGGACCCCAAAGAATTTAGCCTTAGCAGAAGCCCTGATAATGTACTTGTACACAATCTTTCATCAGCGTTTCAAGACTTTAAAGGGAGATCACCATCGACACATTCCGATTTCCCCTTCTTTAAAAATAATTTCCTAATGTTATAAATCTAGATACAACGGTTTTATTTTGTATATATGCAAATTAGTGTACTGAGAGTCTCTAGAGAAAAGTTGAAAGTGGGCAGAAGACTTACAATCTGAGTCAAAGGTGTAGTAGTCATTAAAGATATTCTTTTAATTTAAGAAACGAATTCCGTGAAATATACTGCCCTCCTCTAAAATCAACACAAGCTCCCGAATAATATAGAATTGTAAGCCCACCTACAGGTCTTTGTAATCTGTTGTAAGAAAGAACACGTGTGGGACGCAGTGTGTTGTCTGTGACTTGTGTGTCGTCCCCAACAAAGTATTAAGTTAGTAGAAAAATAAGTGATATAAAATCTCTTCACTATTACTGAAATGGTTTTAACAATTTTAGAACATGTCAAAGTTGCACGTAAATGACTTTACCTTGACTAATGCTACGAACCAGCCGAGAATCGCTGCCATCAAGGTTAGCGGATCGAATGGTCTTCTCATGTATATTTGACCAATAGACACGACCGTCTACTGGATCGTAGTCAATACCATAAGGGTTCCGTAGACCACTGAGACGGATTGTAACATTACTTCCCGTGTCGATGTCTATGCGACGGATGCCGTTATAGGTGTCAGTGACAAGGAGAAACTTCTGTGGAATGATTGCTGTGGACAAGATGAAGTTTCTGACATTATTCTGACTATAACAAGAGTAATGTTTGATATTAATATAACGAGCACGTGTTAAAAGTCTTACAGACGATTTTGCTTCTTCTATTAAAGGAAAAGAGAATATGTCAAAAACAGAAATACAAGGAAGCAGGGATTCTGCTAAGGCTAAATTCTTTGGGGTCCCAGGGACCCCTTCTTCAGATTTTTAAGGGGTCCCTGTTCTTCGCCCAACTTTGGAGGGGACCCCATTGACGAAAATTAAAGGGGTCCTTCGAACTTTTAATGTGTACTGTACGCAATGTTTTGCGTAAGCAGAAACCATGGGAAGCAAAATAAAGAATAAAGGTAGCTGAAAAAAAAAGATCAGAGAATGAAGAAGATGTGGAAAAATAGGAGAAAGAAGCAGAAGAAAGGACAAGGAAGATGAATTATCTTTTGGATTGTTTCGCCTGTCGATATTTCTTGTTGTGTTCAGTGAAAGTGTTGTCTACATAGACCGTATTTACCGTAGAGGAAGGAAGTAAAATATTTACAAACCAGTCAGTTTTGATCAGCTTCACAAGTTAAAAAAACCTCGCGGTATGTTAGTGTTTACTGGGGATTTTGTAAACAGATTAAGCTTGCATTTCAGAAGTTAACATTTCAGAGAGAGAGAGACTAGAACAGAGAGACTTAGAGAAGGATGAGATTATTTAGTTAGTACGGGGAATGACAAGGTTTCATTTTAACGACTGCCCCTGTGTCATGGTCTTGTGGACAGCCTTTGGTTCCTGTGATGTGAACTTTGTGTTTTGAGAGATTTTGATGAGTTTAATGGTTTACCACCTCACACGACATCTGCCTTGCATTTTCCTGTTTTTCTCATGATTCTTGCAAGGGATTTAATGGGATGTCTGTATAGAGCCCGTAAATCACAGAGAGGCTGATTAATTTGTACACTATAATATAATATTATTCTTTATTATTGATCATAAGGCTTTTTTTCTGCGTAGAAAGCCTCAGTTATGAGAGATCTTGAGATAAAATTACTTTTGTCGTTTCTTCTCGTTTAAATGTAGTTGGTTTTATTGCTGTCCTTTTATTAGAAAGTCAGACATGTTTTCACGAATGCCCGGCGTTGTCGGTGGCGATGATGTGTTGTATACACTAGTGGACACGACAGAGAGAGCGTGAGGGTCGTGCGGTCAAATGAGAGCCTACCTCCCAGCTTTATAGGGGTGTGTGGAATAATCGCATTCCTTGTGAGAGTTCGAGTGTAATGGATAATGCATAAAGTAATTTGACTAAATAGTATGTCAGTAGAGTTTGGCATATTATGAAAAGTATGTCGCCGTGCGAGTGTTGTCATATCTTGAATACGGTCACACTAGTTGATAAGGGTTTTTTTATCAAAACAAATTAGGAACAAAGAAAAAGGGCAAAAGTAATTTACTTTTGCGCCACAAAAGGGAAAATTTCTGATCAAGTGTCTTGTTGGTTTTTGTTTTCGGTTTTTGTTTTTTTTGGGGTTTTTTTTTGTTGTTGTTGTTTAGTGCCAACGCTCCTTAGGACGACGCCACAAAAGGGAAAATGTTTGATCAAGTGTCTTCTTGGTTTTTGTTTTCGTTTTTGTGTGTGTGTGTGATTAGTGGCAACGCTCCTTAGGACGACTAATTATTTCTGTGTGCTCTACATGTCCTTGACCCATTGAGGCCAAGTTTACTCTGTAGAAGAAGACCAGACGAAAAGTGAAAGAACATACTTGTAGTTTTTTGGAAATCGCTGTTTACCTGATGAGTAAGCTGCATTGAAGCCAGTGCCTGACTGTGAGCCAGACCGGGATCTGATCCACATGGTGTTAGACGTGGACCTCACTCTGTCCGGAACACTCGTGTTACAGAAGATACCCATAGACGGTGACAGCTCGGAGCTTCCATCCCGGATCTTAGGATGTGAGCATAAATTCAATAAAGTCACAAAGTAGCCATCATGATGACTGCTAATGGCAATAAGCGTTTCGTTGTTTGTCATATCAGAAAGAAACCTAAATTGACATTCAGTCACACTGACTCTCCTTCAAGCCTATCGTTGTAAAGGACATAGGATTTACTAACTACTTGAAAAGAAGTTCTATTAATGTTATATTTATCCTGCACTTTCCCATAAATTCTTTAGAGCATAATTTATGTAGAACTGAAAGTCTTTTAAAAGTCTGTAATATAAAGTAACAAACTAACCACAAACCTGCAGAAAATCGAACCTGCAGTCTTCAGTTTCAAGTGTCAGGAATGTTAATGTGATGCGATGGCCTGGTGTTGTCTTTATTATGTAAATGCAATCCTCAATTTCCATGGACTGTCTAGCATATGATGGAGACGAAATGAAGCCACTAGGGGAAACATATTCACCACATACTGGAAATAAAGAAAAGTAACATTCTGTAGCAGTACCCGACATGAACAAAGCAAGGTTATTTAGGTAAAGTTCTTAGTTTGTCTTTGAAGTGTGTGTGCACATCTTTAAATTAAACTCAAGTTGTTACTAACCGTCGTTTAGGTATTTTAAGAGTCACATCCGAAACCGACAAACAAACAAAAAATTTAATAAAAAATTAAAATAAAATTATACTTAATGTAATATTTTAATTCATTTCTATTTCGGATTTCTTTATCTGACTAACAAGTTTTGCAACTTGACTAAATCTAATTAGTTCTATTATGTATTTCATAACTCCATTTTCTCAAAATTCATAAATTATTTGTAATTATTATTATGGACTTGATCATACAATTTTGTACCTGTAATGTATCTCGAATACATGTGGAAGTTTAACAGGTCTTAGCAATAATCGTCCTATCAGTTGATTACAACATTGTTTACTGTGCGATTTCTTAGAAGTTGTTATTTTTTGTGCTGTCGTCTTGTATCCTTCTCTCCTCTATGGCATGTAATTTGTTCTCGATCATCTCTTTCTTAATGGAATAGTTTGCCTGTTTGTATTTGAAAGGTGATTTAAATTTCGGATCTTTTCTCCTTTCAAAGCTGTCTTGGTCACAGAAAACTAGGATATCGTCCGTGACACAGGGTAGTTTCTTTCTTTGACTCCTTAGAAGTTCTTGGGCTGTTGACAGTAACACCTCTTTGATGCTTACAGCTATTATGGCTACATCATAGTCCACCAAGCTCAGTCTGGCTGCCAATATTTTGGGAGTGTTTAAGAGATTCTCATGGATGGCTAACACGATGTTATTATCACTCTCTATGTCAGCACCTGCATACTGTTTTGTCGTCTCGTGCCCTACGTACAGCCCTGCGGATAGTTGATGGCTGTCGGCCCTAGCTACGCCGATCTGTTGGTAGACGAGAAGGCGGTCTGCGGGTCTTAATATCCGGCCATGCGCAATGGCGAACGTCAAAGGACGGACAATGCGAACGTCTTTGCTCTCCAGACTATTTAGCGACAAGGTGAGGATAGTACCCTGGAGACAGTTACCTTCATCCTGACCGTATTAGCCATCAGTAGAGACATGGCTGTTGTAAGGTAGCGCGGTGGAAACATGTGTGTGGAGTCGCTCAGTGACTGTAAAGGTGATTTGCGGACATTTTGCTGCCTCAGTGATTGTTTGCGAACATCTGAGTGTTGAAGTAGTAACACTGGCTGCAGCAGGGAAGACTGGTGCCGTTGGGGTCAAAGGTCTGTATAAACGGTGGGTTGGAGACTAGTGCTGGGGACAAATATTTACTCGCAAATATGACAGAAAGTTTATGTTGAACCTGGTTCAGCAGTAGGTTTTGGTGGGAACGAAGGAGGAAATTTACTCAGGCCCGGAATACCGAGAAAGGAAGACGTGCCTGAGTCACGAGTGTACATCTACCGACTGAGATTGTTATGTGTGTAGTAGAGGGTAGAGTCCATCGACGTTGGACGGCGCGGTACTGACCCGCATAGGGAGTCTCCTCGCCTAGACGAAGTATGACAGCTTTCTTTGTATTACTTATGGCATTGTAATAGAACTTAATTTGGAAGTTGTAAACATAAGACAGAAAGATGTGTGAATAGAAGAATATAGTTTAGACATTGTAGTATAGTGTAACCTCGAATTACAGGTTTTAAGTGTATGGACTGAAGATCTGAAGCTCTAGTGGAAAGAAGGATCCCATCCCAGGACCATTTCGGGATAGTAGCACCCAGCAGCACGTGGGCTAGGAGGTCCGTGAAGTCACCCCGGATTACCTCCCTTGTGACCCCGGGAACCGCCTGACCGACAGGTTAGTGTGTACGGCTAGTGTGTACGGCTAGTGTGTGCGTGTATTGGAGTTCTTCGATTGTAGTCGTGGCACATGTGGAGAGATTGTGAGCTACCCTACGAGGGACGATAAACAAGGAGAGTATTTGTGTACTGGATTCTTGTTGGCGAGACTTGTGGAGTGCGAACGACCCTTGGAGGGACGAGAAACTGTAAGTAAAGTACTCAACGATCGTTCGTGCGATTATAAACTAGATAATAGAACTGAAACTTGTTTTTGACGGACAGAGCTGTGTGAGGCGTGTGATATACATATATGGATTGTACGATTGCATTATGTCGAGACTGATCGGGGAAGGCCCCGGATTGTAAAGATTGTCTGTATCATTAGCTGTGTGAAAGAACACGTATTTGTGTGGTATAAGTGTGTTGTAGTGCCACCCGAGCCATCACAAACACACTTCACTCGTAGTTTACATCCGATTTGTCCTTCCTCACCTTTCTACGAGGTCCGCCATCAACATCATAGTGCGACAACTGTTTGTCCAGAGACTCGGATACCCAGTATTATTTGAGTCTTGTGACGATGTCTGGTTTGTTATTAGACGACTTTAATACTATAAACGTGTTATTTATTTACCGCCACGAAGGAACATGCTTTAAAAGCTTTAAAAGTACTTATGGAAAGAAAACGATTTACGGGATTGTAGAAGAATTATGGAGATAAAAACATAAAAAGACAAAAAGATGAATCATCAAGCAAACAATAAGGATGGAGAGGATCATAAACCTCCAGATTAAAAGAAGTCAGTTAGTCTCGTGACTAAAATCACAACTATTGACAAATAGCTAAAGCAAGAAGAAAGATTACAGTTAAATAGTTAATTGTCATTTATTGCTGTTTGTTTCATTACATTAGTAGTCTAATCCTTTGTTGTACTAAGGTCATACTTGCCGTGAGCGCCAAGGGATGATTATTTAATGTACGAAAAGAATTAGGACCTTAACTTTTATTCGTTTACTTTCATGACACTATGTTGATATAACCAATGAAATGTCCCTCAATTTATTTTAAATAAATAAATCTTTTGCCAGTTAAATTAAAAAAAAAACACTTACCCTCTTTAAGTTGCAACTGACCTATTGTTTTTCTTGATAGAGGTTTGATGTTTGTTTAGAACCAACAAATAATTTGTCATCAATAATTTCAAAGCATCTGAAAGTTTCTTTACCGTTACATTTGTAATCCATGATATCTGATACATACCATGTGACTTGTCTAACGGAACAAGACACTTGCTTCTGTTCCCAGGAGTTGGTAGGCAGATGTATCTACAGCCTCCATTGTTGTTGGCGCATCCGTTTGGTCCTGTGATACCATAAATTAGAATCTTGTTCAAAAGAGAGGAAATATGCAACACTGTAAAGTTTAGGTAGTTGTATCACATGCTACATAAGCCTTACGAGGCGGCACCGTTTTATCTAACCACAAAACACAGTCCGCAAAACTAATCACTAACAGAAAAGAGAGCACAAACAAAATAGACAATACCTTCGACGTCACAAGACAGCGACCCCTCCTCTTACACCCACATCCATCATACCCTAGTTAGTCCCTCAAAGACCTCCCCCCCGGCAGTGTGAAATAGAAGCACTTTCCCTCAAAATCAACAACAACAACAACAACAACCGTTTTATCTGTGCTTCAGTTTCACACGCTGTGCTTCGATATTGCCAATAATCCAGACAATGGCTCAGTGAAACAGCCCAGTCAGTTAGTGCCATTGCATCGTGTGTGCAAAAATCAAAATTTTTCAGACCATTGACAAGTTAAATTTATCAGTTAGTATATTCCCCTCATGCTGCACTCACGATACCTGCCAATGTACACCATTGAATACAGGCTTTTGAAGCCAAGTGCCTGAGCAGGATGTAACGAATCTGCTACAAGGAACACAAAACCAGTTACTTAGTACAGAACACGGTTGCCACCCTGGGACATCGGTAAACATCTTCTCCTAAGAGTGAAGAAGTGTAAATTGTTCTGTTGTTGCCATGTTGTTTTTGGCCAGCGCCCTCAGAAAGCACTTGGGAGAACAAATAAAATCAGACTTTATTGTCTGTCGAGGAGACCAAAGATAGAAATTTTTCTTTTTGCTCACAATGGCAGGCATACATACTCATACAGACATTTACACACACAGTTATGTCATGGAAGGTTGGATCTCCGTCAAATGCTGAATGATATTCCAATACTTATATTTCTTGTATATATTAATTTAAAAAAATGCGTTGGCATTTCAGAATGCAACGAAAATATCTGAACTGCATTTTCTTCATCCTCCTAGTACTGCTTCCCATGTCAGCAACAGGTACTGTAATACGGTTATTAAGGATGTGTACTCTCAACCTTGAACTTCTCACGATTTCGCTTCGCCCATTTCACCTCCCGAGAGAATTCCCCAGTTGTTTTTCACCCTTGTGTATATTCATCCCAGGACAAATGTTTCCAATGTGTTACAGTGCATAACAGATGTGACTCACAATCACGACTGGATTTGTCCTGATGCTCCTAAGTTTATATTAGGAGATTTAAATCACTGTGACCTAACATCGGTTCTTCAGACCTACGACCAGTATGTGACATGTCCTACTACCCTGAGTCAGACCACACTCGACTTTGTTTACGGAACTTTACCACATGCGTACAGATCTCTACCCTTGCCCAGTCTGGGTGCGTCCTATTATCTGATGGTACCCGTTTATAAACCTGTCTTCAGACAGATGCGCCGAGCAATTCATTCCACTAAAGGCTGGACTGCAGACAGTGTTGCCAGCTTACAAGACTGTTTTGAATGTGCTAACTGGTATATCTTTTTAAAAGCATGTCCTAATCTGGACGACTTAGTAAACACCATCTCTTCATATATCTCATTTTGTGTAGATTGCACCATTCCATCAAGCAGTTTATGTTTTATCCTAACAACAAACCTTGGGTGACCAAGGGTCTAAAAGCAGTGCTTAACAAAAGAAACATGTGTTCTCCACGGGTTCTGCCCACGACAGAAAATTGGTAAATAGAGAGGTCCATGATGCTATCCGTTGGGCCAAGGTGAAACACAAGTCAAAAATAGAGTCTCAGTTTGCTACAGGTAACATCCGAGTAGCTTGGCAGGGATTCAACAACATGGCCAATAGTGACGGTCGGAGTAAGGGGTCGAAAGCCAAAATCTCGATCTCAGGCGGTGAGAGTACGGCCATGCCTAATGCTCTTAATGCTTTCTTTGCTCGTTTCGAGTCTCATGACTTCTCAGTGCAAATGAAAGATGTGCGTAGTTCTCTTCACCCTGTACAGAAGGTTGAGATTTGTCATGAACGTTGTGAAGCTGTTTCAGAGATGAATATTCGCAAGGCCTCCGATCCGGATGGTATTTGTGGCAGAACATTACGTTCCTGTGCACACCAAATATTTGTCAACATCTGTTTCAGCGCTCTATGGATTTGTAGAGGGCGGGTAGTCCGGCGTTGTTGCTAGTTTTGGCGGGATCTACTGAGGCATGGCGAGAGATGGCAATGAGCGGTGGTTGGCTTGGGTAAAACGGCTCATGGCCCCGGGCATATTGGAGTATCGCGAAAAGTTACCCTCCCGAGAGGTATATAAGGGCAGAGCTGAGACGAAAGGAGAACAGACGACGGCGGAGGAAACAGCGCGCACAGCTACACGACGAAGAAGAGACAACCTTGACTTCTCACGCCTCGGGCGATATGACGCAGCCGTGACCATCGTATATGAATGAAAGGGTTGCACACCTGCTCACTGTTCCTGCCTTCGTTGGAGTGCTGGACGTTTGTTGTCGTCACATACTACCACCCCCCCTCCCCCAACAACCACTCGATTCCATCTTTGGCGCTGAGAGCAGGATGAGTGTCAGCAGAGAGGTGCACAATGGTTGCAGAGGACGACAGCACAGCAGAGGCTCTACGAGCATACCAGTTATTCCGCTTTCAGTAGTTTTGCTGGTGGACCAACGAGTGTCGACGAGATTGCAAGAGAGGTCGAGTTAGTTCTCGCCATAAACCCGATGTGTCAGAATGCAGCTTGTGGTTACATCTTGAGCGCGATGGAGGGACCTGCCAGACGTCGAGTGTTGATGCTCCCGCATGTCGCAATAGATACGCCGAGAAAGATCTTGGGTGTCCTAGTGGAGGCGTACGGCGGACGGAAAGATGTCGACATCATTGCCAGTTTCTACAATTGCCGACAGCAACGTGATGAGGCGGTCGACGAG
This sequence comes from Pomacea maculata, assembly GCA_004794325.1. Taxonomy (NCBI): domain Eukaryota; kingdom Metazoa; phylum Mollusca; class Gastropoda; order Architaenioglossa; family Ampullariidae; genus Pomacea; species Pomacea maculata. The sequence goes on from SRHC01003884.1 coordinate 90,362, forward strand.
TACGCCGTGAAGCTCCAGAATTTGCAGGCGAAAGCGAACGGCCTGCAGGGGGGCGGGGTGTCCAATACTCACCTGGCGTTAGATAAAGCGACGGATGTAGTGGAGCAATCAAGGAACTGACTGTGGAATGTGAAGGACTCGATAAGCTCACCACTGCTTAAAGCAAACCCACGTGGCGTGACCGAAAGATTAAGGAATGTATGAGTGAAGAAAATGTATATGAGTGGAGAAGTCTTGATTGAATTTTAAGGTGCAAGTCAATAAAGGACAGACAAATGAAAGGAGACGTGAAAAAAAACTATTATCTCCTTTGCATTTCTACATTAGACTCACCATTTTGCATTAAAGTACAGACTGTTTACTGACCTTTACGTGTTGCTTCCTCGGCATAGACACGAACATCGTTTACTCTCCCTTTAACCTGTACACTCGCCATCATTGTTTTATTCTTGCCAATGCGATAGATGTGTGTTGTTTTTGCCAGATGTCTGTACAAAAATAATACCAAGAAGACTAAAACTTTCTTTCTAGTTGTGTCGTGTTCATTTTATTTTCTTGTATTTATTGGTTTAAAGAAAGCTCCTATAGTGAAAGCTGCTAGTAATTCGTCAAAACATAAACAGAAATTTAAAATATAGCTCAAAGTGTCGCAGGCACAGTACTTGAAAATGTATTTGTTCCCTACACTTGATAATAATGCAGGAATGACACAAAATGTGTAGCAATCAAAACTGTTTTTGTTAGTATCAGCACAAAATTAATAGTTTTAAATTGTTCTTTTTGAAATGGTCCGTTCACTAGCAAGAAATTTATTTTGATCTCATTATGAGCACTATTAGTTTAGAAGCTGTTGCTGATAATATTCATAGCAGTTTGAAAAGATACACAATATTCTGCAAGAGTCGTTTGGCTGGAGATTAATATACAACCTGTAACAAAAAAATCTCAGTGAGTCCTAAACCTTCCCTAATTACATAAATCACTGGACTCGCTCACTATAAACCAAAATAAGTTCAAATGTTCCCACTTGTCCCATTTTCACTTCCTAACGACAGGTACCTGTCAAAGGATCAGTGACCAGTAGTAAAACAAGATCCATTCATTTTCAGTTATGTGATTTACATACAACATTTCAATGTTTCAGATGTTATTCCTCTCAACAGGTCCAAACGTGCAAATTTCTTTACCAAGCAACAAAGAGAGAAAGTATGTGTAATATAAACCATATTTATGTATCTATACTGTGTATTATTCGATAATTGAAATGTTTGTGTTCCTAAGACATGATAATCGAAAATTTTCCAAAGCTTTACAAATAGAAAGGAAGCATGAAACTTCGTTCACTCTGGCTACATGAAAATGTAGCTTTAATTCTTTTTTCTCTTTCCTCTACCTTTTATTCCTATGTTTAAAACAACTTCGTGAATGTGTATATCTGACAGAACAATCGCAATAGCACTCACGTTTTAGCTCCCCAGTCCGTGACAAACAACTCATTTTGGTAGATATCCAGGCCCAGAAAATATGAGCCCTCCAGTTTAAAATAAACTTTAGAATGTTTGCTGTCCACATCTGTCCATCCTATCAGCTGTGTGTCTTCATCTGCCCAGTAAAGTTTCCTCCCTTCACGTGCGCACCCATGGATCCACCCGTTCACACATTCATAAATGCATTCGTTCATGACAGACATAAATACAAACTCAAGCACAGGTAAGTATGAGGGAAATCAGGAATGGAAAGATACGAATATGTACACTTACAGTTCAGTTTATGCGAAGTAAGGTAAGGTGAGGTACAAGCAGACAACAACAAATCATCGATACTGTTAGGAACGGGGTTTGGTGGGGGGGGGGGGTCACCTCTGTCTGTTGGTAGGCAGGGATGATCACCCTTACCCGTATAGGAGATGGAAAGCGTAGAAGTGAAAGTGTGTGTGAGTGAGCGAAAGGTTCACTGAACCCCAGGTGTATGGGCATAATACTGACTTAGATTATTCCCTCGCCAACCTTCGAAGGAGAGAGACTGTAGCGAATTTTGAGTAGAGAAGATTTGGGAATTGGATTAATTCCTTGCCTAGTCAAGGAATTACCCGGGAGAGGAATCGCCTGGAAGAGGAATTATAGAGGAGTAGGAATTATCCAGGAGATGAAGGAGCTGGAAGAAGGAAATCCCTAGGAGGAGAAATTGCCTGGAAGAGGAATTACACAAAAGGGAATTACCTAGGAGGAAGGAAGTAACAAAGAGGGAAGACGTTTGGAGTAGGATCGTCAGCAGTTTGGTGGATATGTCTATTCAACACCAGCTGTGCCTGGTTATTGTAGTTATTGTGATTATTGTGGTTATTGTAGTTATTGAAGTTGTTTCGTCACCAGCCGGGTGTGTCTGCCTAGTCAGCAGCTACTGTTCGGAAATTTTTTAGAAAGTCAGTCAAGGAAAGTTATTCGAGAAAGATTTTTGAAGGACGATTATTCGAGGAAGTGTAGTTGTGTGTTTAAGCGTAAAAGTCTGTGGGTCATCATCCAAACAGTCATTTGAACTATTTTGTTGAACTATTGGAGAAACATTTGTCTAATGAAAAGGGACGTCAGCGAGGTTGAAAGTCATTCATGACATTAATATGATGTTTATGGTTTATAGTCACGTTTATGTATTGATGTCGAGTTGTGTAAATTTAGTTGCCCCCCTACAATAAATACAAGCCCCCCGCCCTCCACAATAGAGGCGAAACTCCAGTACCAATCTTTGTACTTTGTTGTTAGAAAGAACAGGTGTGAGACGGAGTGTGTTGACAGTGACCTGTGTGTGTACCCGTCTCCAACAGATACACAGGTTACAAGAGAAAAGCCTACTTTCTACCTGTAAATAAGTTGTTGAAGCAGGTAAGGAAAATCAAATAAATTATGATGGGGGAAAAAAGTAAGAACAAATCTTAGTAAGTTCACATAAAAATAAGCAATAAGTGGAAAAAAATCAAACATCTTACCTACTGTGTCCAAAGCAAGACCATAAGGACCTTTCAGATGCCTGGATGCAGAAATTAGTGTCTGACGGTCCGAGCCGTCATAGTTACACCTCTCTATTTTTTCCCTGCTGTAGTCACTCCAGTAGATGACACTGTGGTTTGTGGCAATAATTGGAGAGCGAAACTAAATCACATTTATATTTGGTCTCAATGTCTATGATTGCAGCTCTCACATTTGCACACAAGGATTTCTAAGTTTTTTTCTACTTTCATTTATTTGTTATTCTCTACCTTTACACCTTGCATTTTTTTGCTTTTTCCCTCTTTATTTCCGAAGTCCCAAGTTCATCTTCATTATTAACATGTAAATCTCTCTTCT
>SRHC01003884.1:95180-110003 GCA_004794325.1 Pomacea maculata
TATTTTGTATTAACTAAGGATTTTGTAAATAGAAGAAGACTGCAAAAAACTATGGGAAAGACAAAGAGAGAGTAGGACAAAGAGACGCAAAGAAGGAGAAGGTTATTGAGTTACTCAGTACAGGGAGAGATGAGGTTTATTTTCAAGGATTGCCATCTTACTCTACCGACGTCGTGATCTTGCTGACAGCCTTTGCTTTTGGTGTTGTGAATTCTGTGTGCTGGGACATTTTGGTAACTTTTGCACCTCACCACCCACCACAATATTTGCTATGCATTCTTCTTATTGCCTCAGCATCTCGACTAAGGTATAATCAGGTATCAGTTCAAAGCAAAGCGAATCCAGTCGGTAAGGATTATCTACTTTGTACGCAAACATGTAAAGTCCCCATGTCTGTTTTTACCTGAACACAAAACTCAACGACGTGTGATTCAACGTACGACAATAAAAGTTTATTTAACATAAAAGTATTCAAATAGATGCATACAATCAAAGGACTCGTCTACAGGTAGTCAAAGTGTTGTCTCTGCTAAAAGACAAGTATACGCATCAAGAGAAAACATAACCTAACAATTAAAAGGACACGGTTATAGCGATTGCTGTTTACCTGATGAGTAAGTTGCATTGAAGCCAGTGCCTGACTGTGAGCCAGACCGGAATCTGATCCACATGGTGTTAGACGTGGACCTCACTCTGTCCGGAACTCTCGTGTTACAGAAGATACCCATAGACGGTGACAGCTCGGAGCTTCCATCCCGGATCTTAGCATGTAAACATAAAGTCGTCAAAGCTAAACAAAAAAATGATAATGACTGCAAAAGTTCAGAAAAGTTTCGGTTTTGTTATCATATCAGGAAGAAAACTTCATACCCATCCAATCACCATTAATTTCCTACAAGCATCTAATTATACAAGACATCAAATACTAAAGATATAAAATGAATAACCAGTTAAATTATATGTATCCTGCATTTTCATGCGAATTGTATTTTGTTGTGACTGCTGTCGCTGCCTGTCACATAAGTGAAGACCATATTGTAAACATCAGTACGAGGGTAGTTCAAAAGGTTCTAAACCTCATTCAGAAGGACTTACAGAAACAAGACATTTTTTTCACAATTTCTCGAGTTAACATTACCATAACATCAATGCACGTTCCAGCGATGCTCAAGCATTGTAATCCCATCAGGAAAAAGGTGGCCTCCACTACCTCCACTACCATCAAAACTCTTCCACAACAAAGTCACCGCATTGTTGTTTGCAAACTGGTGACAACATAGGAGGGATTTAAGTTTAGGGAACAGGTAAAAGTCACATGGGGCTGTGTCTGTGAGTTAGGAGGATTGGTAGCAACTCAAAGCCACAGTTGGCTACTTCAGCTACTGCAGACTGGGCAGAGTAAACGGATGCGTTATACAGGGCTGCCCTCAGCCTCCCTCTGTGCTTCAACTTGACTGCTTCCTCCAGTTGTGTTAATTCTGATTCATAGTACTAGTCATCAATAGTTTTCCCCTTTTTCCGGTGGTCTATTATGATTACGCCTTCAGAATAAAAACAAATACATCACCTTGGGAACCGATGATGGCTGCTTAAAATTGTTTTGGGGCGGAGAACCAGTGTTTGCTTTGAATCTTTGATTCAGGTTTGAAGTGATGAACCCTGGTTTTATTTTGAGTTACTGATCTGCGGTCAAACTTCTCAGTATCAGGGTCATATTTTGTGCTGACACTAACCCGCTTGAATTTACCAGCCCACGTCCTCACCATGCATTAGAAGGGGAGTCCTCTGTGTCTGTACCATGTCTTTATGAAATTCCTTTAGTGTCATACCTTTCTTTTACAGATACTTTCTGACAGCTCGGAACTCTGTTTCCTTCATTTTTAGATTTTTTGTACTACTCTTTACCTTTGTGTGGTCCTCACGTGCACAAAAGCTTAAATAGAAGTTTGTATTAGTTTTTCTAGTTTTATAAGAAATGGTACTGTGTTACCATACCAAAAATGTTTAGCTATAGTTCTTCTTTCGAATAGAGGCTTAGAACGTTCTGATCGACTTTCGTAGGTCGTTGGGAAAAGAGGTGCTAAAGGTCACTTTTCTCGCGACCAGCATTTTGTAAGTTTTGATTGCTAGATATTTTGATTACCCACACCAAGTATTTGTTTATTTTCCTTTACTTCTGCATTATTCAAACTGCATTTCATTTTACCTTTGGTTATTTTTAGTCCCTAACAAAGAATAAAAACACTCAATGAAATTATTCCCTATATAAACTCTCAATACCAGTGCCAGAAAAATACATGATGTATTTCATAATGCATGAAAACCCGCCATTTAAATAAAGGCAAAGAAACAATCACAAACCTGCAAAAAGTCGAACTCGCAGTCATCGGTTGCAGCCTCAATTTCAAATGTAACAAAGGTCAAGGTTATGCGATGGCCCTGTGTTGTGTTGATGATGTAGGTACAGTCTTCATTAGGCGGGTACTGACTGGGGTACAGCGGGGACGAGATGGAGCCACTGGGTGAGGTGTACACACCATCACAGGCTACAGTATAAACAAAGCCGTTGGGATTTCAAAGGTCAAGACTAACATGTAAGACTTCATCACAATAAACATTTTGCCTCATAACCTTAGTTTGAGAATATGGTTTTGAGACACCAAAGGTCAATACTAACATGTAAGACTTCATCATAATTAACGGTTAGTCTCATAATTTGAGGGTTTGAGACTTTGTGGCTACGTGAGACTTTATGGGTGTGGATGTCAGATGCAAGACTGACGACCAGGACAAGACTTGGGCCCCACATGCATGTTGTAACACAGATTTCACAGTGGTGGAATTGCAAAAGACCATCATTCCTGATTGCTTCCTCCTCTTTCCGGCGGGAAAACGAAGCAAAAGAAGTCGAGAACAGTCTACCCCAACATTTCGTGTGCATTGAGACGTATTCCTCATGAAGAGAGAATTCCTATTCTAGAACCTTCAGCAAAATATTCTCTTTATTCATCTGATGTAGACAAGGGTAAGCCGACATGTTCTTCTCCTGGTCAGTCAGCATGTTGTGATTCAGATTATTACTGCATCATCAACCCCACACAGAATAACACAGGAAGAAGTAATTAAATTGTTTTTCGTGATTTGTACTTATCCAAGAATAAGGCAAAGTCGCTAGGTTAACTCCAACAATGTACACTTCTAGAAAGAGATGTCATAATTACTTTATATAAAAAGCGCCACCAGCACTTGGATCTTTTTAATCAGAGTAATCTGGTAATCTGGTAATCTGGTATTCTGTTCCGATATTGAGGGCCTCATTATTGCTTTTGAAACCACTCACGACCCACAAAAATGAAGATTGTTTGTAGACCTTTTGTAAAGCACTTTGAGTCTGCCTTTGAGGGGGTGTAAGACACTGTGTAAATTAACGTTATTTTTTTCAAACTCAGTCTTAGGTTTGTGAATTCATACAATTGGAACTGTCTTCCATCTATTCCAGTAGCGCATACTGTCAACATGAACGAGACTTACGATAACTTAAAGAAGCGACTGAGTTCCATTCAGTATAACAAGTACAGCTGGCACCTCTGTAATGATATAGATAGTTGTCCTTTTACCGGGACTACAGCAGGGATATCCACATGCATGTGTTTATTAAGTGAGTGGTATAGCCGAGCAAAGGAATTGCATTACTTTCAGAATGAATGGACTCGCAGACAAAATGTAGCAGTTGGAGAGAAGAATATCCAGCACCAAGCTCTGGCAGAGGCTCACAAAATCCTAGTACCACCTCTTCACATCAAACAAGGTTTGATGAAGAATTTTGTGAAAGCCAAGGGTTGGACTTCGCCAGCTTTCGATACCTGAAAACTTCCCTCAGCTCAGTGAGGCAAAGATTAAAGAGGAAGTATTTGAGGGTCCTCAGATTACAGAACTGTTTAAAGATGGCAGATTCAACAACTTGCTGCAGTGTGATGAATTTTTATCAATACGAATAAGAAACAAACAGGGAATGCTTTTTGGGAAGTGTCTACTAACTTTCGTTAGAATTTTAGGACAGAAAACTACAAGAAACTAGTAACAGACATGCTGATACAGTATCGTAAACTTGGCTGCATTATGTTTCTAAATATTCACTTCTTTCTTTCCATCGGGATTTCTTTCCTGACAATTGTGGTATCGTTAGTGATGAACATGGTCAAGGTTTTATCCAGATTTCTCAACAATGTAGAAATGATACTAGGAAGTATTGCCCACTACCAAGGTGTGGACTATTGATGGACACTCCCTAGACATGTTCCCAAACAGTTGTATAGGAGACAGGTAAGGAAATCTAAGACATAGACTATGACTTGATTGTTCACAGGTATCGACCAGAGGTCAGTGACTATTAGCATGAACCTAATGATATATACAATAAATATTGCGGATTACAACAAAACTAGCATCAAGACAGGAAATCAAAAGCTTAACCAGTGTCAAGATCAAAAAGAGAATGAAGATGTTGGAGCTGAATATTTGGAAGCCAACCGCCAAGCGAAGAGGTCTTTCAGAGAGGACAAGAGACGCCTCATCCAAGAACTGACAGAGGAAGCAGAGACAGCAGCTATACAGAGAAACATGAAGCGATTATACGAAATAACACGAACTCTGTCAGACAAGAATATTAATCCAAACAAGCCAATGAAAGACAAAGATGGCAAGACCTTAACAAACGATACAGAACAAAGAGACAACTGGATGGAATACTTTGAAGAGATGCTTAACCGACCTCATACACCATCTTTACCTGACATACCACCAGCAACTGAGCACTTCACGTCAACAGCAGCCCTTCTACTAAAACAGAAATCATCAAAACTATCAATAACATAAAAAGTGACAAAGCAGCAAGTCCAGTTGGTATATCCCCAGAGGCAATAAAAGCAGACCTAGAAACAAAAGTAACAATTTTACACCCCCTTCTACACAAGATCTGGGAACAAGAGTTAGTATCAACGGACTGGAAACTAGGCCACCTGGTCAAGTTATCGAAGAAAGGAGACCTCTATCAGTGCAACAATTGGCGAGGAATCATGCTGCTGTCCATCCCCAGAAAAATTCCAGACACTTGACTGGAATCCTCGGTGGAAGAGGAGAGTTAGGAGACTAAAGCAGACTTGGAACAGAACAGTACAAAGTGAGACAAGGGACCTCGGAACCACATGGGCCCAACCGAAGGGCACTCCCCTAAACCGGGTCCGCTGGCGAGATGTTTTTGTGGCCCTATGCTCCTAGTGGAGTAACGAGGACCAAACGAAACAACAAACCCTAGAGCCAATGTTACATTTTATTTGTCACATCTGTGTTGAGCACATAAAAAATTCGTCAGAAATTACTAATTTTATTTCCATAACATGACTTTTGTAAACAAAAAAGGTTGACCAGTGAATTTTCATCCAAACTACTCCTATCATTCAGTGTGACCACCTCGAGATCTTACCTCGTGTTTTCTGTACCTGGTGCTGAATCAAGAGTGTAAACAAACACATGAAAAGCTGCATAGTCATCTTTATCTCTGAAATAAGAACAGGAAACGAAGAATATAAGCTTCTTAAAAATAAGATTAGACAATAAATGTTACATAGTGTCAACTAAACCATTTTAGACAAATCAAAGTCAACAGCCGTCGGGTGGTCAGGTAAGGTTTTCTAGCCTCATACTTAACAGCTTTGTACACTATCCATGCCACTATAAATCTTTCAAAGATAGGACAAACTTTGACACAATACCAACTTTACTGCACCAGTTAGCTCATGCAGCAATAAACAAAACCCAATTATTTTCTTCACTTGTGCATGCAAGTACACACACACTTACACTATAGAAGTGTTGCATTTCTATCAACACCTTTACAAAACTTTGCCTATGATCTATACATTCTTCCACTACTAACAAAATGAGTTCATAAATCAACAAATTATAGTATGTCACTGTCTTAATAAAACTCCGCCAAGGACGGTCTCAAGCCCGGCTGAAAAAGGAGGAGGGTTGGGCGTGGGGCTAACACCCCCACCCCGTCAAACAAACCCCTGCTACAAAAACATCGAAAACAGTAAAACAATTGCCAACAGTCCTGGAAGAGGAAGAGCCTTCATCTAGGATGGGGGCAACTGGTGACGGTAGCCCAGGACAGGATGCGTTGGAGGACTGTCGTCGATGGCCTATACACCAGGAGGGGCGAAGGGCCTAACTACCTAACTGTCTTAATAAAAGTCATAATTTAAGTGTACCCGGATCCAATTGTGTGCGGGCTTGACCGACCTGCCTGACCTAGGTAATTCAATGTATCTTCATTGCTTTAGTTCGTGTAACTTTTTTCTCCGTGTTACTATTCTTCGCCATGAAATTATCTACACACTGCTTTCTACACATCTTATGCTGCCGACCTCGACCCCACATCGCCGATATTTTCTCGTATCTGTGTGAGCCTTGCAATCTGCCATCTTGTTTGACTCACGATTGTGACCGGACTGTCATGGTACGAACGGTCTGACCAACACACTCACAGCAGAAAATTGCGCGTTCTTTTAACAATAAAACAAAACGATTGTCTGAGGCTGTCAACGCATGTTATTTTCCATTGTTGTGGTTTCAAGACTTCATAATACAGCAGCGCAGTAACACATAGTAACATAGACACCTTGGCACTGGCTTCTGATATAAATGTAATCCCAAAAATTCAAAAGCTTTTAACTCTTAAGTTACAGAAAACAGTTTCAAAATAAATTCTTTTACATTACTTAAATCAATCTTCAAGTTCGGGTCTTGGGCATAATTCTTATCCATACGCAGACAGGCTCATGGTCTCTTTTCAAAATATCAGTTTTCGATGACGATACTCTCAGGTTCAAACTACCTGATAGTTGTCGTCCTTCCCGTGGAAATAAAACTTAATTCCAACTAACACCGATAATGATTTAAATACTGTTGTGCTACCTGATCACAAGACGAACAGAGAATAAAGTCCTGGGTGAATAATCATCCGTGTCTGTAGGCTCCAATCAGACAAGCCCACCCTCCACCCTAAACATTCTTACACTTATTTTCCCTATATATCCAACCTGAAGCACTGAAGAGACGATGAAGTACCGAGGTCAGACAGGTCAAGGGCGCACACAACCGGAATCGCGACGATGCGGCAGAAGTGAAAACAGACAACTAATGTGACACAGGATACACGATATGTAGTCTTATGGAGCTAAAGGACAACAGATGCTAAGAGCCTGGTGTTGAATGTCCAGAGTTCAAGAGGTCAACCTGAAGTCATTCAGGGTTATCTAGTTCAGTCTCTACTCCATCATGCAGTGACGTCATTGCACATTGACGTATACATACAGCGCACAAAGATAAACAAATGTTGATAAAGTACAAGACGTCCCCATACCTACATGTGACAAGCAGGCTCCACACTCACAGCATTCACTCTCTAAGCGCCGCCATCTTATTTATAAAGAGATTACTCTAATTAATACTTTTATTTACTGGAATCTTTGCTGTTTACATAATATATTTCAGATGACCAATTTGACATCCTCACTAACGTTTTTTGCAAGTCTCAGTAGGTCTAATTCGCTCCCAAACGATGTCAAAAACGCTTTTTGTTCTTCAAGGGAGGTAAGTGGCTGTGACATATATCATTAGCTTGATTGCAATTAGCTTCCTTGGGAAATTGTAGCAATGTTGGAAAGTTTGCAGGGGCTGATGAAAAGAGAGCATTCGAAAACTCCTGATCACCTTGCGCGTTATATTTGACTGCTATGGTCCACGTACTGGTCAACAAAAGAGAACGTGAGTAGCCTACTAACGTAGCTTAATCGTGTCTTTGTACTTTTTTCGGCAACAAATATTCATATTCTCTTTTTCTCATTATATTTTATATTTTTGTTTGTGTTTTGCCAAGTCATCTCAAAACAAACAAACAACCCCCCCCCAAAAAAGAAAACAGCAAAAAACAAAGGTCTTTTCTTTCTATCTAGTCCATCTTTAAATCCTTCAATGAACTAACCTATGTTGCTCGCAAACAATTTGTAAAATATTACTATATTAACACACACAATTGTACGGTAAACATGAGTCAACTCATCACCTTTACCACACAAATGATAAAAAAGCATTCAACATGATTCAATGAATACAGCAAATAAACAATTCTACCATCAGTACAATATTCACAAACTAAACAAGCTCCAGACGCCTCCAGAAAGACTAGACAAAGGTCTAGACACACGTTGGTACGTTAAGAAGTCAAAACAGATGGCACAGGCCTAGCCTTATAGGCAGATGAGATTGTGCGATCAGAGCAACTCGGTGTCCTTTGTGGGACGTCGCAAAAAGGCAAAGGGCATCTCCCAGGGTAACATGATGATTTGAAGGACAAGCATCTTGTTTCTGGTTATAAAACGATTTCCACGCCCCGCATAATGACGACGACGACGACGACGACGACGACGACGATGATGATGATGATGATGATGATGATGATGATGATGATGATGATGATGATTACTTACCACGGGATGCGACTTCTTAGACTTGCTTAGAGAATCCTTTCCTTTTATATACTTCCACAGTAGAATGTAGCTAAAGCTTTCACAACAATATCTACTCTGTGTTTTAAAATTTTCTGAATAAAACTCAAAAGAAAAAAAAAACGCAAATGAATTTCTTTCACGCAAGAGCTTCGTGAAGACGCCCAGACGTCGGGCGGTGTGACTATTTATAAAGTACAAAAGACTTCGCTTCCTAGTCTAACGAGCCTACAGGCCATATATTGGTTGAACAGATTTCCTATTCTGACGTCATGGCCAGCTCGCAGACATTTGATTGGTTAAACATATCACATAGTCAGTTCAAGAGTGGGCGTTACCAACACAAATATTTTCTGTAATTACACAGTGAAGAAACAACCGCAGCGGTAATCATTATTCATCATCAAATAATTGTGTAGAGACAACGTATTTGGCCATCCAGTTAACAGGTTCTGATAATTGTGTAGTTCAGTAACTATTATTAATGGGTATCGGATGTGTTATCCATCTCACGACTACACACAATATGTGATATATAGTTTTCTTGATATTTTTCAGAACTGACCTACAGCCTTTATTTGTTCTTTTTTTGATCGAAATAGGTGTAGTCCTACATCAACCTTTAGTAGAAATCGTGTTGTCGCTAGTGTTAGATCAAATGTAAAACACTTAATGTCCTAATAATAAACACTCCACCATCCTTGTTGACAATGCCCTCCCCCACGGATACACGAAGCAATCTGTTTTCTCCTTGAAGTTAGATTGGGAGTTCCTGCTTGTTGATTCTCATCACTTCGGTCTTCTTTCTGTTGACTTTTTAGCCATTCTTTTCTGCTTCCACTGCTAGCTTGTTCACTTTGGTCTGTGTATGCTGCATCCGACGACACAGGAGACCAATGGCATATGCAAATTACAGATCCTCTAGCTGCTTGGTGAAGGTCAACTAGACACAACTGTTGTTGTTTGGGTCGTCTTGTGCATAATCTAGCCTATGATCATGAGGAAGATTGTTGGTGACAATATTCAACCCTGTCTTACGCCAGTCTTCATTACGGAGAGTTTAGTAAGTTTGCGGTAGTTGATAACTTGGAAGGACGAGTCTGAATGATAATAATGTTTATGAGGTTTGGCGAAATGCCGTAGTGGTTAATGAAGATCTGGATGACGTCTATGTCTACACTGTCAAATGCCTTTTTGAGGTCCACAAAAGGGATATAAATGTAGCATTGCCACTCAATAGACTGCTCACTGATGATACTCAGGGTGACGATACGTTCAGTGAAAAACCTTTTCTGGCTAAACCTTGTTTGCTTTTCTTTCAGCCTCTTGCTTTTCTTTAATCTCTCTAGTATTATCCTGGTCAGATATTTGCTAGAAATGGACAGCAGCATTTACCCACTCAAATTGTTGCACTGGGGGACGTCTCCTTTTTTTGGTAACTTGACCAGTTTGACTATCTTCCAGTCTGTTGGAACTAGCTTTTATTCCAAGATCTTGTGAAGAAGGTGCTGTAAACGTTTTGCTATTGTTTCCAGGTCTGCCTGCTACTTTGCCACTTCAAAAGATGAGTCGGCAAGCTAGCCTCCCTAAATGACCAGCATGCGTCATAACCAGGTCATTGTTGTGGTGCTGTTGCGGTTTCTCTAACAGATTATTTTTTTATCAACTGGTTGTTAGCCCAAAGCTTAACCCCCAACCTGGAGGGCCAGGGTGCAACATTTTAATCTGGCCTCTTCCCTGACAGACCTGTTGGGCCTGGTTACACCTGCCAGGAGCACGAGGCTCCCGCCGACATCGCTCTGTGGATTGACAAGGCGCACGTCACCACACCACTACAAGGTGAAGTACACAAACTGGTGGTGGTTAAAATACAGAGTGATGTGTGTCACCCGCACTCGACAAAAATAATGATAATAATAATAATAAGACGAATAAAATCATAATAAAGTAAAGTCATAGTAAAGTCATATTAAAGGACGGAGAATAATAACACACACACACACACACAAACATAATCTCGAAACTTTATGTCAATAGAATAAAAATTTGGGATGATAAAACATCTGAGAGGATACACGCAAAGATTTAATAGGATTTTAACTTCCGTAGGCCAGGGCGGAGCTACAGTGAATAGCTAGAAAAATTCATGTGTTTTTCACTGTTAAGTCATCAACATTCGCATCACGAAGGACTTGACTTCCTACTTTTCCCATCTAATCCTCTCTCGTTTTCTGACTCTCGTTCACTTTTCCTACGTTCTTAGTTCACTCGTTTTTCCAACAACTTATCACTGTGTGTGTGTGTGTGTGAGATGGGTGGGGAGCTTATTAACTAAACACTACAGGCAGGAAAGACAGATTTACTGCAGATATTAGCGGCGCACGTTGTCCACGAAGAAAACATTTTTTTTTTTTGCCAATCAGATTGTGTTTCTGTCTTTACATTGACTGCCATTAAACATTACACGAGAGGATAGACTAGTAAATATTGTCCCGTGTTATGAACTACACCATGTTGTAGTAACTGCACTGGCAGTAAACTGTGGAGATCAAAAATCTTTCCAACAAAACAATAAAATGCTTTTACATGTTGAGTAAATCAAGATTTTTATCAGGAAAATTTCTGGATATTTTATGTCCTCATATTCTTCTGTAACAGTAAAGGTGTAAAGCTACTCTCTCAATACAGTCTGTCCTGTGTCCATCTGGTTTCTCAGAAAACGTTTTTGTTGCCATCAGACGACAGTGGATTAGGGACTGGGGTGACTTTGCTGCAAGAATAGGAGGGAGACTCTTACCAGTCACATTTATGTGCAGAAATTTAGTTTAAAAAATTAGTTAGGGCACTGATGAACTGGAATAATTAGCCAGTGTCTGCTCCGTAATCAAATTACCTTTCCGGAACTTTTTATACACGACAAACGGATCTCACACTTCGAATGTTTACACTTTCAAGAAACTTGAGAATCGTGATACGAGCATTAGTTCTACAGCAATATCCGTTCCGACCTGAATCCTCTGAGGGTACGAGCCAAAAAAAAAAGGTGACTGTCATAAAAGCCGAATAAAAAGTGGTTTGTTCCTGTTTTACAAATTGTGAAAGAAAGTGTTTTGCTCTTGTATAATTTCATCTTTTCTATAGTAGATTCTACTCAAGGGTGCGAATAAGGGGAGAATAGTCATACTAAGGGATAAAGAATGTGCTAGAGCAAGTGAGTATTGTGTTCCCCAAGTGACGTAACAGTTGTACTGTCAGACACTCGAGTTCCTCTCGTCAAACAAGCACAGATTGCCGCGGTCTCCAAATAAAGCTTTGTTACCTCGTGTAGTGGCGGTAAAGATCATACCTTTTTGATGATTAATGTGTATATTAATATAGGTATTGTGAAGTTAGAAATGACTTTTAATCACCGAAAGAAAAGCATGTTTTTATGCACATTACAGGTTGAAACTAGGGGAGAATGAGAAGACCATTTAAAGGGCCCCTCATGTTGTCTGTTGTATGTGATAACATTATGTTTGTACGTCCTTTTTGTGGCTTCGGACATTCCTCGTCTCCTCTTGACAGACGACTTTTGAAGTTCGTCACTTGAGCGGTTGGCTGAACCTCGTTTTCCCGTGTTGACTCCCGTGTATGTCTACCTGCAGTGTTTATCTATGACTGGACGGAAGCAATGATAACAACAGAGTAAGATGCCATAAGGGTTACATATGCAACAAAAAGACATGACCATGTAAGTAGCTCGTTTTGCTCGCGATTAAGTTTTCAACTTTTGATGTTTATTGCGGATGTTTTGGACAATACAGAAGATTCCCTGCTTTTAGTGACAGTTTTCTTGTCATCTTTTTTTAACAGTTTTGATATTCAGTGACATTGTTTGCTAAACTTTAATCCATTGGCATCAAAGTTAGCACAAGTCTTGCAGGGTTTCAATTCATACAGTCAGAGTGTTTGTGTGTGTGTGTTACAAAGAGTGGGGACGGTATCGCGATGTTCAAGTCAACCCTGTCCATTGGAAAACCAAAAGTTCATCCCTGGCTTATTAACCCTCTTCATGTTTTATCTCTTAATTTTTCAGTTTTGCTGGCTTTTGGGCGTCTCCCTATTACAGCTTGTAACAAACAATAAGCGATAAGGGATAAGTCCTGCGTTGTTTCCGGACCCACTAACACATAATTTCCGCCAGTTTTCAACACTCGATGTTGCAGCGAGTTCACGACCAAAACCAGGTCCTGTCACTTTGTTACCATGATAAGTGCAATACAAACAGATGAGTTCCTTATATCGTGTCAGTACAATGTTTGCCTGATATACACGGGAGGGAGAGAGAGAGCTGAGTGGACCCTCATACAAACTTGTGCGTGTCAGGAAACAGAAGGGTTAGGTCTGGAGACCCCAACAATAAATTTTGTAAAATTTTTATACAAAGTCTACGGATAGGTCAAGTTTATAATTGTGCTACAATATAAACCACTCTGGTTTCTTGTTTTATTTGTAAGCATAACAACACAAAGGCTGTCAAGAGTATCTTTTAAAGGCAAACGACGAAGTTCACCAAACTAAACAGTTAATCAGACGAATACAGTGTAATACAGAAGTTGGCAGAAATAATTTACTGACAGACACTTTTACTAACAAATCTATTTTACTGTCCATTAAGGTTTTGTGTACAAGTTCAATATCTTAATTAAAAATGGTATAGAAGTGAATACATGTATTCAAAAACTGGAAAACAAAAAGTAGAAGAAGAATCTCTGAGTCGTCTGTCTGGGATAAAGGAATTAATTTTGATAATGTTTTATCTAAAGCCGTTTCTTGCGATCTCACATGTTTTTCCACAACATTATTGTGTCATGTAACTGGCCTCAATGTGATCAATTAAAATTGCATTTTATAAATTTTTAACCAAGTGTTAACTGTCGTTGCACAAAATCTATGGAGGATATCGGAGAGGACGAAAGAGACTGTAAGTGTAAGGTAAGTAAGAGCATTAAGAAAAAGTAATAAAATCCAGAAATTATTCGAATAGCTTATGACCTTGTGCTTGCAGTCAGAGGGCCTCCGATGAACACATCAGATAACAAGATTCTTCACAACAGTCTTTGTTGAGCGGCGGAGAGCATGCCCACGTGTAAGATGTGTTCACTCCAACCTGCTTTTCATTCCTGAACTCTATCAGTGTGTATCCTCATCCTGTTGAGGACCACGTGGCCTGTATCCGTGTCGACGACTCACTGTCTTTGATATAACTATGTGATGGTCAGTTCGTCGGAGTCGTGTACCGACACTGTACCCGGAATCATCTAACTGCTCGTGTCGGATTGCCTGATAAATGGAGTGTCCAGTGTTGGGGAAATTATTAACTTTCTATAGACGGTAGTCGGAACTTTTTTTTCTCAATGTATTGCTTTTTTTGGAAAAGATTAAATGCGTTTAACGTTGTCCGGACCTTTATGTGTAGAAAAGGGTGGAAGAGTGCCGCGAGTGTAGTTACATGTAGCAGGGCTTCTGCTAAGGCTAAATTCTTTGGGGTCCCAGGGACCCCTTCTTCAGATTTCTAAGGGGTCCCAGGCTAACTCTAAGGGGTCCCTTTACAATGTGAAAAAAAATCAACAAATCAACATACTTTGTTCAACTGCCTTTCAGGCACACAAAGCACTGTAATGTCTAGTCAGAAGCGGCGAGATTTCTGTGCCATGATGTCTGTGCAAGCATCTGTGATGAGCTTATGCTCATTGTACTTGGGGTGCTCACTTTCTTTCCATTTCTAAGGCAATGAATTAAACCACGCTGTCAACGACATCTTTGAAATAAGTTAAATAAGGTGCACCTGCTGGTGGATGGGAGAGGATGTATGAAAGTATGAATGCCTCAGATGCCATCATTCAAAAGGAAGTTCTCGACTGTAACCTGGCAATTAATAAGTTAGTGAGAACTAAAGGTGTAAGAAACATCAACGAGAGGTGGCACGTTGCTAAAAGTATAAAAGTTGGGATAAAAAAAACTGGCGCAAGGTAGAAAAGCGAACCTCGGCATGACGTGACGCCCTCAGCTCAGTGACATTCAGTGGAATCTGAATGTTACGTAAATCATGAGATGAAGGGGGATCGAAGGTGTTTGAAACTGTGCAAATAAATTAAACGAGTTTCAGTTGCAAACTATATTTAACAATAAAACGCCTTTCTCAGCCGACTAGTACTTGATGTAGGGTCTAAGAAAAGTGAGGCGAAACGGCTTCTGTCTGAACATACTG
>SRHC01003884.1:110372-126338 GCA_004794325.1 Pomacea maculata
AACTACTGGTAGGGTGAGGGAGACGATTTATTGCCATGCTAGTCGGCAGTGCCTGTGATGTCCACCCCGCCTTTTGTCCGGGTAGTAATTGAAGACGACTGGCCGATGGCAGTCCGCACCTCGTGTACTCCTACCTTCCCTTGCACGAACGATACCCCTCATTTCCCCCCGGTGGGAAGATATCGGCCTTTAATGGAACTCTTCTTGGTAAGGGAAAACAAACTCAGTGCAAGGGAAGCTACTCTCGCCTTGCAGCAGACGACAACAATAGGTTGGTCTACGTCTCTACGACGTCAGACACTACACCTACCCAATTTTGTATCTGTTCTTCGCCCAAATTTGAAGGGGTCCCCTGGGACCCCATTGACGAAAATTGAAAGGGTCCTCCGAACTTTTAATGCGTACTGTACGCAATTTTTTGCGTAATCAGAAGCCCTGCATGTAGATGTACACTCATGCTCGCAAACTTTTCATCGCTGCACTCCTCTCACAAAACGTTACACCTACCTTTATCTGTTTATTAATTAACAGGAATGTAAGATGGCGCTCGTTGTTTAAGAGTCCTGGAGCTGTCTATACTTATTCTTTGTTTCTCTGAGTGGGCTCTCTGAAGGGCTTTCTAATCGAGCTGTAAATTTGTTCTTAGATGAATTTTTCTGTTTAGAACAATGCTTGTGGTCTATTTATTTATTTATTTATCTATTTATTTATTTATTTATTTATTTTGTTTCGGTGTATATTTTTAATTGTTGGATGGTTTTCGTTTGGAAATTCGGATTGTGAGTAGACTTTTTTTAATTATCTGTGGTCTCTTTTACATTCAGTAATATTGTCTTTGTCAAGTTAGTAAGTTCTAGATGACATGAGTGATTCCATGCTTTTAGTGAAAGTTTTTGTGGTTCAGTCTTACATTTTCTAAAACATTTTTGAAATTCATCCATTTTGATATTTAGTGACATTAAGGTTGCGGGCCTCACTTCTTCCAGTCAGTGTGTGTGTGTGTTTGTGTAAAGAGTGTGGACGACATCGCGATGTTCAATGCATTTCTGTCTGTCAGGAAGTCAAGCGTTCATCCCTGGCTTAGTAAACCTCTTCATGTTTTATCTCTTTATTTCCTGTCCTGTTGACTTTTGGGCGGCGGTCAGTTTTGACAGCTTGTAACAATAAGCGATAAAGGATAAGTACTGCGTTGTTTACGGATTTACTAACGACAAATTTCCGCACATATTCGTCACTTGATGTAGCTGCAAGCAAAGGACCAAAATCAGTGACTGTCTCTCTGTTACCATAAGTAAAATTTACTGCAATATGGACAAATGGTATAAGCAGCACTGCCTTCTTTTCTGACATGCATTTTTTCGATATTTTTACGAAAGACTTTAATGTTAAGACCATTTACTAGACAAACCTATTTCTCACTTTGTGTCATCAGTAACCAGACCTGATTTTAAGTTCCTAATGTCAAAGATCGACCCCAGCGTCGCCGGATGCACGCTGTCAACCGCTCACACAGTCGACACAAACACACAACCACTCGCTCAGCCAAAGGCGGGACATGAACTTTTGATGAACGTAGACCACAACAAAGTGGAAATGAACTGTATAAATAAGAAGTTTAATCACACGTAGATAAAAATGGGAAAAGTAAATAAAAAAGATAGCGAAATACACATACGCGTACACGCACACACGCAAGAAAAACACGCTTAAACAAACGGTAGAGATGTTAGTAAGGGAGATAATGAAAAATACACCAGCATTCACTGCGCAGTACCATCAGAGTTCTCGTCCCTGAGAACTCCAGGCCTAACGTTAGATGTAAAGCACTGTGTACTGTGTTGACACTGTGTACACTGTGTTCTGTTGACACTATCTCCTTCACTTTCTGTGGCCTTTCGCCACACTCTCGCGCTGACCACCACTGCACTGTCTGTTATATGTGCGCAGGGACACTTTGCTGGTCCACAGTCCGAGCTGCCATGTTGACCACACGTTGTCGCAGGTCCGGACGACGAAGGCGACGTAACGAAGAAATGAAGGGAGGACGGAAAAGAACGGTTGAGACCCCGCACACACAGGGGAGGAAAGCACGAAGAAGAATGAGATGACGTTTAAGAAATGCAGCGACGACAAGAACCAGACAAAGGTCGACATGATCACACGAAGATAAGAAGAATATAAGAAGTTAAGTTGACTAGGATGGCAAAAACAATAAAGACGGCAAAGATGTTAAAGATGACAAGCTTGTGGAGAAAACAAAAGAACATCTGTCACTAGGTGGCCTTAGCATGAAACAAAAAACTTTCCCCTCCAAAAACCGCTTATAGCTATGACCTGATCTGGCCATTTATTAACTTCTTTCAAAATTCAACCAACAAAAAGGGTGCCCCCCCCCCCAACCAATGCGTTAAGCGGCAGACACGTGTTTTATTAATAAGCTGCCATCATATCTATGACCTACTGGTAGAGTAGAATCTAAAGAGCTTGAACAATAATCGAAAACCAGGGACATAAAACTCTGATTTGATTGAAGTCAACACACACACACACACACGCCCACACGCACACACAACCACAGTAGCTCAATCTGAAGTTCTCTGTGGAAATGATGTCCAGTGTTACCAGCAAACACCTTGTCTCCTGTTGTCTCCTGTTAATCTTGTCAGTCACCACAACAGGCTGATGACTTGCTGATGGTAGTTTGATAGGTTTTCTAGTTTGTAACAGACAAATAGGTTACATATTATAGACTGAATAACAGGGCTGCTCATGGTAATACAAGACGATACATCGTTATTGTCTATTTTTGTTTACAACAAATATAGAAATCTTTCTTTTGATCTCACAAGCAATAAACAACAGACAGTCGCATCCCACACGCCGATAGAATTACTACACTTATTCTTAAATCCTCCTCCTGGTAAAGATTTTCAGTCACCGAGAGTAAAGACAAGGTGATCGGTGGATGTATGGAGGCCTTGTAACGGGTTCCTGTATGTGCGGCGGAGTCCTTCCTGTAAACAAACATCACAATAACCGTCACTTTCACTGGCGAGACACAAACGTACTGACAGAGCTGGCGCTAGAGAGGAGGGTACGAGATGGGGGCCCCGAGCTAACACGAGCACCATCGGGAGGAGACAGTCCGTCAGTTGTATTGCCCTGCTACTGATGTTGTGTCAGCTTCCAAAGGCCCGCAACCCTATTATTTTGCCCAGAGCCCCGCATCCCGCTAGCGCTGGCTCTGCTACTGTCATCATCATGATGGAGGTCCATAATACATATAGCAATATAGACAATAGGACTAAACATATTCAATAGCATTTTAACATTGTATAGACGTTTACTAAGGGTTCGAGACTTTTTGTAACAGTTTATAAAATGTTTAAATGTTATCTGGGATGTTCACATCATGACAGCCAATTAGAGAGTTGGAATCATCTATTATGTCAGTGTATCTTTGTATCTACGAGTACACGTACCTCTCATTGTATGGTGAACTTGTAGGCATGAATTTTGTTGATTCATCCTGATTTGGGAAAAATAGTAATTTGCCGAAGTTCTATTAAATCATTAGAAAAAGAAGACACACACTTAGTTCAGAATGTTTTTCTCTGGACCAGTTGAGCCCTGAATTGTTTCATAAGCAACTATTTCTGTCTTGAATGTCTGTTTATGTGTCTCTAGCCGATTGCTTGCTGATCTGCTAGATTCAATAAAACACCAAGACATCTTTATTGTTTACAGAAGATACAGAAATATTTCTTTGTTTAAAGCCCACAAGCAATAAACTAGACAACAAAGCCACTTCCCACACACCCATACAATTACTACACCCACTCTCATATCTCCCTCCTAGTAATGTTATCAGTAGCAACAGTTATTACAGTCGCTAGAATAAAGACAGACTGATAGATGGATGTATCAAAACCTTGCTGAAGTTAACAAATTCTACATTTCGTAACTGAAGACGTCAAACTCTTTTCTAAAACCAAGCAGATTACTTGTTTTATCTTTAAATAAATGTAATCGAGAAAGAAAAGAAAAATAGGGAAATTAGTTCCAGAAAAAAAATAGAAAAAAGCCTCCATGATTCCAAAAATGGTAGATTAATTGCACATTACAGAAAATTATAAAACATATACAGACCTTCAAGTTTTCCTGTTTGTGTACATAGGAACAAAGTCTTGTAAACCATGAGACTGATATTAAACAAACTCATTTTCTTACCTTTGTATCGACGAGATAAAAGTCTTTGTACACAAAAGACACGAGAATGTTCTCGTTTTTGACTTTTTTAAAGAATTTTCTTCGTTTTCCTCGAGCGTTGCTATAGCGATAGCGAGACTTTGTGTGACGGTGTGTAACCTTTGCCCTGTGGCCACAACAACTAACCGACGATGTCTGAGTGATTTCCTTCTCACAGAAAACTGTAAACTTGGAGATTATTTATGACATAAGTCGTGTTTGTGCTGTTTTAACTGTTATGTTTGTCATGTTTATACAGTATTAGTAATATGTCCTGATGTTTACTTACATTTCCTTTTTTTGATGAAAACGATGAGAGCGGCGATACCAGCAGTTAATATCAAGGCAACGATGACGCCGACCAAAATGATTGAAGTCTCAGCGCCATCAGAGTCTGTTTCCACCAAAATGCAATAAAAGTAATAACAACAATTGCAATCTTGTTAACGATATATTTCCTCTTCCATTATAACCCACACACACAAACCATAACTTTCGGTCTATTGAGCGCACCTGTATATAAGCCACACCCACTACAATTTGTTATTAATTGTCTACTTTATTTTGTTTTTGTGACTTCAACACGTAAAGTAGGTTACATAATGTTTGCTTAATGAATATGTTTATTACATCTGTCGTTCTGCAAACTATGAGCTCCAGAAGATCAGCTCCATTCACCATACTCTGTCCATCTCACCACCAAAATTCTCATCTACACATTTGTTGTGTCTCCACTAGACTACTGCAACTCTCTTCTTGCTGGCTGTCCACAGGACCTCATTAATAAACTTCACAAAGTCCAGAGCTCAACTCTTCATCTCGTTATCCGGACTCGTAAATGTGAACATGTCACTACTTCTTTGTTCTGTTCACTGTCTACCAGTTTTGAAGCTCCTCCCTCCCCTCCCCCCACTACTGAAATCTTGTCTGTCCACACTCCTGCCCCAAACCTTGGCTCCTCATCAGACTCCTCATTCTGTCCTCCCTCCTACAGAGACTGGCTTATAAACCACAAGTTTCCACAACTTGAAAGCTGCATGGAAACCAGATTCGCCAATCAGAAAAGTGTGACACCTGAGGGATCCCACACCAGGTTGACTGAAAGAGGATTTAGTCACCTGTCAACCACGCCACTTGTAGGCTGGGTAGAGGGTCAGTAGAGTGATGTTTCTCTGACAATGTTGGTTACTTGATGATGGGATGGGGAGTGAGAGACCAATGGCATCCCTCGTTGTGTGTTTTTGTGCACTGTGCGAAGCCTAGCATGTCACTTCTCGGCACGACATCAGAGGACGGAGCATCTTTAACACCGACTTTACTTGTACCTCGAGACCGGGTATTAAAGAAAAACCTGAATCGTTTGCGTATTGTTTCAGATATCGGTAGATATAGGCGATATAAATCTAATCTGCAAATTTCACCTGTAGGTTTTGAATCACTCGCTAATTAATTATCCACTGGCAAAGTACGCCGCTGGGTTATTCAGAAGTTGAAAGTCTGCATGTCTCGTGCTAAAGTAGCAGTTTTATAGAGCCACAAGAGTTTTGAATTCGGGGAATAGCATTGTATGGGGTTCGTGAGCCGTGTAGTAAAACCTCTGATCAACGTGAATATGGTACGGATAGTTCGCCTGCCGTGTATGTCGACGAGGGCAGCAGGAGTTCAGGGTAGTTATCGCCCACAGGCCCGAATCCCTGGGGCCAAGGTAAACATTTAGATTAGGGTTGCTGCAACATACTTAACGGTACCCTGACAGAGTACAAGAGAGTCAACGTACGGTTATCATCAGTGCTCCACAGGTAAGTGACTACGTGACAGGTGATGTGGTGTTGGTAATATCTGACAAGACCACTAGAAAAGACAGCTACGCTAGTTCAGAAATTCTATATAAACTATATGTTTTTATAACATAATGAACGGGTCCTTTATTAACTGAATAATAACGATCAAGAAGCGACTTGCTGCCAGTGCTTACAATAAGGAGACATGAAAAAAATACGATGGACAAAGGACAAACTAGGCAGACAAGGAATAAAACACAAAAATCGAAGACACAGTTAAATCAGAAAACACAGAAAATGATGGAGAGGGTCATGAATCTGCAGAAGAAGAGCAGGCTGACAAGTCAAGTGACAAAAATCACAACTATTAGCAACAAGGGTAAATGAAGAAGAAGCATGAAGAACACTAGTTTGTCATTTCTTGTGGTTTGATTTCATATATTATCCATTGTTTGTGATACGATCTCGTGTTGTAGTAATGACATTTTTAGCTGAAAGTGAACAGACCTAATTATTTTAAGTTTAACTGGAGATAGAAGACATTTACTGAGGTCTTTTGTCACTACTCTGATGTAATGATTAAAGTGTTCTTCAGTTACTTCTACACAAATTGCCAATTAAATTTAAGACACTTCTGTTCTTTAAACAAAGATAGAGGTTAGGTAAAGGCATCAGGACATTTCAAGTGGGATTCTAGTGCAAGCAGAGTGGAAGTTAGGGTAAGGGTTTTTTTTTTAATCGTTTTAATCGTTTTAGAGTGAGGTCATGTTAACACCAAAGGCACACACAAAGTGGAGATTTACAACAACAGAAAGCAGCAGGAGAACGTCACCGACTCAGGAGCCGCCATGTTAGACCATGACACCTGCACCGGGTATATTCTGTCATAGTCACAACAGAACAGGGTGGACAAGGGGTGGAAAAGCAGCAAATTCTGAAAGTGCCATTGGAAGAATCGTATTTTCAAAAATGTAATTTTCAAACTACTGATAAGTCCAATTCATCAGGTCGTAATGCCAAAAACATATTGTACAAGTTATCTAAATACACATCTAATATGTGTCACTAACCATGTCAGTATGAAACGGTAGACACAGCCTTTGAAGTTGCCTAAGACGGAGGATATGAATCTGCTACAAGGAACACAAAACCAATCACTTAGTACAGAACACAGTTGACACCCTGGGATATTGGGACACTTGCTCGCTACTGTAAAGAAGCGTGGACGGGTTTGGTGTTGTCTTGTGTTGTCTCATCACCCCTCTAAGACCTTTAGGAGAGGAAGGAACGCCCTAGTGGACAATAAAACAACTGAATGGCGAATGTAAAGCAGTTGACCCACTCATCACCGCTAAAGACATGCGCAAGTGATGTGTCTTAACAAAACAGATAAACACAAACAAATGAAGGAAACATTAGAGAGAAATATAATCTCTGCATTTCTATATTAGACTCACCTTGTTGCTTTAAATTACCGGCCAGTAAAAAATGTTTACTCACCTTTATGTATACTCTCCTCGGCATAGACACGAACATCGTTTACTCTGCTATTAACTTGTACAGCGGCCCTCACTGTTCCGTTCTTGCCAATGCGATAGATGTATCTTGTTTCTGACAGATGCCTGGTAGTAGTTTACCGAAACACAAACAGAAATACAAAATATAACAGTTCTTGAATAGTCTTGAAGTAACTTTGTTTGTTAAAATATATATAATTGTCACTTGCTCTTAACGTTTTTTTTTTTCATTTGATCATATTTCAAAATCAAATCAAATCAAATCAAAGTCAAAATAAACGTTATTGTCTGTCGAGGATACCCAGGACAGAAATTTGTCTTCGCTCACAAGGGCAGGCATACATATACAGACATTTAACACACAGTTAGGAGTAAAGATACAAGTAGTTTCGATTTCCGGCAACTGGGAATGAAAGTCCAATAAATATAAATAAATAAATAAGGTGGCATTGCAGACTGCAAAGAAATGTCCGAATTCCATTTTCTTCATCCTCCTAGTCCTAGTTTCTATGTCAAGGCTGTGGTGAATGTACTGACTGGGATGACTTTTAGAAGCATGTCCTAATCCGGACGACTTAGTAACACGATCCCTTCATATATCTCCTTTTGTGTAGATCACCGTTCCATCAAAGCAGTTTATATTTATCCTAACAACAAACCTTGGGTGACCTACGGCCTAAAAGCAGTGCTTAACAAAAATAAACGTGTTCTTCACGGGTTCTGCCCACGACAGAAGATTGGTACATAGAGAGGTCCGTGGTGCTATCCGTTGGGTCAAGGTGAAACACGTCAAAATCGAGTCTCAGTTTGCTACAGGTAACATCCGAGTAGCTTGGCAGGGACTCAACAACATGGCAAATAATGACGATCGGAGTCAGGGGTCGAAAGCCAAAATCTCGATCTCAGGCGTTGAGAGTACGGCCATGCCTAATGCTCGGAATGCTTTCTTTGCTCGGTTCGAGTCTCATGACTTCTCAGTGCAATTAAAGATGTGCGTAGCTCTCTTCACCCTGTACAGAAGGTTGAGATTTGTCATGAGTAATTTGTGGAGCTGTTTCAGCGAGTGAATATTCGCAAGGCCTCCAGTCCTGATGGTATTTGTGGCAGAACATGACGTTCCTGTGCACACCAAATATTTGTCAACATCTGTTTCAGCGCTCTATGGATTTGTAGAGGTCGGTAGTCCGGCGTTGTTGCTAGTTTTGGCGGGACTAGTGTTGGCGCACACCTGCTGATTGTTTCTTCCTTTGTTTGAGTGCTGGACGTTTGTTGTCGTCACATACGCTACCCCCCCCCCACCCCAACACTCGGTTCCATCTTTGGCGCTGAGACCAGGATGAGTGTCAACAGAGAGGTGCACAATGGTTGCAGAGGACGACAGCACGGCAGAGGCTCTACGAGCATACTATTTATTCCGCTTTCAGTAGTTTGCCGGTGGACCAACGAGTGTCGACGAGATTGAAAGAGAGGTCGCTGTTTTGTCGCTGTTGACATCTTTTCAACCTTCAACTTTGCAACTAACTTTAAATCTTTTATTTCTAGCTTACGTTTATGACAAGAGCAGCTTTTCATATTCAAAGTGCCCAATGGGGCAAATAAAGTTGGCATTGTAAACATTAATTTGTTGCTGTAAGGCAAAGAAAAGTGATAACAGCTCACTTTTCAGCTCCCCAGTCCGTGACAAACAACTCATTTTGGTAGATATCCAGGCCCATAAAGTGTGAGCCCTCCAGTTTAAAATAAACTTCAGAACGTTTGCTGTCCACATCTGTCCATCCTATCAGGTGTGTGGCTGCATCTGCCCAGTAAAGTCTCCTCCCTTCACGTATGTACCCATTGATCCACCCGTTCACACATTCACAAAATCATTCATTCATCAAATGCATACGTATAAACACAAAAACATGTATTAAAGATATCAGGAACGGAAAGATACGAATATTTACACTTACTCATCAGTTTTTGCAAAGTAAAGAAAGATGAGGAACAAGCAGACAAGAACATTTGGTTACACAGGCTAAAAGAGATAAGCCTGCTTTCTACAAGTAAATAAGTTGTTAATGCAAGTAACAAAAACCAAATAATTATGATCATAAAAGTAAATCTTAGTAAGTTCACATACAAATAAGCGATAAGTTCAAGAAAAATCAAACATCTTACCTACTGTGTCCAAAGCAAGACCAGTAGGATGCTTAAGATGCGAAGACGCGGAAATAAATGTCTGACGGTCCGAGCCATCATAGTTACACCTCTCTATTCTACTCCTGACAGGGTCACTCCAGTACAACACACTGTGGTTTGTGTAAACAATTGAAGAGCGATTTAAAACAACTGTATATCTCGCCTGTTTGAAAAACTATTCAATGTCTTTCAGTTGAGCTGTCATTTTGCAGCAAAAAGATTTGTATATTTTTTTTTTCTAATTCTCATTTACTTGTATTTATTTTTAGTCTTACCTTAACACCCTCTTTTAGTAGCTCCTTCCAACTCTTTTCTAAGGTCCTAAGTATATAAGGGTTTCAAATTTATTATTTACAAATTTAATTATAGTCACCCATTGTGTTTGTCCAGCTCGATGTCTATAGGATGACCAATGTCTGAAGCGACGACAATATGATGACTGTTGTTGTCTAGTGATATCATTCCAATGACATCGTTGCCATTGTCGGCGTAGAATAGTAGCCTCGACACAGAGTCCACAGAAAGGCCCCATAACTCACCTCCTTAAAGACAGTTAACAAATGAGTATTTATGATAATATCACACTAACTCAAATACCCTAGAGACGTTTTGTCACTGAACCAACAACACAAATTTCTAGAACCAAATATAAATATATAAATATAAAGATGCTAGTTATGGTTTGTAGTCATTTACATCCTCAACTTCCAGTGTAACAGGCTCCCGTGTAGTAACAACAGAATCAGAAAAGTTATTTTATTTCCGCTGAGGATTATAATAAACTTGTCTTGTCTTGTCTTGTCTTGTCTTGACACATTCCAATTTCGCCTACTTTAAAAATAAATTCTTAATATTATAAATCTAGATACAATGGTTGTACTTTGTATATATGTGAATAAGTGTGTACATTTAATTATTTAAGATATAATACATGGCATGGAACAGACAGATTTTCCTGACAGTCTCTAAAGAAAAGTTGAAATAGGGGAAGACTTACAATCTGAGTGAAAGGTGTAGGAGTCACTTAGGATATTCTTTTAATTCAAGAAACGATTTTGGTGAAATATACTGTCCTCCACTAAAACCAACACGAGCTCTTAAATAATACAGAATTGTAAGCCCACGTACATGTCTTTGTAATCTCTTGTAAGAAAGAACACGTGTGGGACGCAGTGTGTTGTCTGTAAGTTGTATATCGTCTCTGACAAAGAGTTATCATTAGTAGAAAAATAAGTGATATACAATCTCTTTATTATTATTCAAATGGTTTTAAATCTTTTGTAACAAGTCTAAAACATATAACCAAGTTGTATATCAGCTACTTTACTTTGACCAATACTGCGAACCAGCCGAGCATCGCTGCCATCAAGGTTAGCGGATCGAATGGTCTTGTCCCATACATTTGACCAATAGACACGACCGTCTACTGGATCGTAGTCAATACCGAATGGGTTGTGTAGACCATCAGGACTGATTGTAACATTACTTCCCGTGTCGATGTCTATGCGATGGATGCAGTTATCATAGTCAGTGACAAGGAGAAACTTCTGTGGAACGATTGCTGTGGACAAGATGTTTTTGACATTATTCTCACCAAAACAAAAGTAAGGTTTGATATTAATGTAACGAGCACGTGTTAAAAGTCTTACAGACGATTTTGCTACTTGCATTAAAGGCAACGAGTATAATATAAAAACATAAATACAAGGAAGCACAATAAAGAATAAGGGCAGCTGAAAAAAGAGATCAGAGAAAGAAAAAGAGGTGAAAAAAATGGATAAAGTAGCAGAAGAAAGGACAAGGAAGATAAATTATATTTTGGATATTACTGTCGATATTTCTTGTTGTGTACAGTAACAGTGTTGTCTACATAGACCCAATGAGTCGTAGATGAAGGCAGTATAATATTTACAAACCAGTCAGTTTTGATCAGCTTCACAAGTTAAAAAACCTCGCGGTATGTTGGTGTTAACTGAGGGTTTTATAAACAGATTAAGCTTGTATTTCAGAAATTAACATTTAGGAGAGAGACAGAGATCATGACACCGAGACTTAGAGGATGAGATTATTTAGTTAGTGCGGGGAATGACAAAGTTTTATTTTAACAACTGCCGCCTGAATGTACCCACGTCGTGGTCTTGTGGACAGCCTTGACTTCCCGTGATGTGAACTTTGTGTTCTGGGAGATTTTGATGAGTTTAGTGCTTTACCACCTTACACGACATCGGCCTTGCATTTTCCTGTGTATCTCATCGTTTCTGCCAGGGTCTTAATGAGATTTCTGTATGGAGCCGTAAACACAGTCATAGAGGCTGATCCTTGTAGACTTTAATATAATATATGATATTATTCTGTATTCCTGATCATGATGCTTTTTCTGAGTAGAATGCTTCAGTTATGAGATATTTTAGATAAAATTAATTTTTCGTTTCTTCTCGTTTATAAGTAGTTGTTTTTATTGCCGCCATTTTATTGAAAAGGCAGACACTAGTGGACACGACCGAGAGAGCGTGAGGATCGTGCGGACGAATGAGAGCCTACCTCCCAGCTTTGAAGTGGTTAGTGAAATAATCGCATTCCTGATGAGAGCCAGTGTAGTGGCATAATGTCATTTGACTAATTAATATGTCAGTGGAGTTTGGCATATTATGAAAAGTATATCGCCGTGCGAGTGTTGTCATATCTTGAATACGGTAACACTAGTTCATCAGGTTTTTTATGAAAACAAATTAGAAAGAAAGAAAGATGGCAAAAGTAATTTACATTTGGGCCACAAAAGGGGAACATTTATGATCACGTGCTTTTTTTTATTTTTGTTTTTGTTTTTTGCTTTTTTTGTGTGTTAAGTGGCACAGCTCCTTGGGACGACTAATTATTTCTGTGCGCTCTACGTGTCCTTGACCTATTCAGGCCAAGTTTATGTATAAGGGGAAGACGAAACGATAAAGTAAAAGCACATACTTGTGGTGATTTGGAAATGACTTCTTTACCTGATGAGTAAGTTGCATTGAAGCCAGTGCCTGACTGTGAGCCAGACCGGGATCTGATCCACATGGTGTTAGACGTGGACCTCACTCTGTCAGGAACACTCGTGTTACAGAAGATACCGATAGACGGTGACAGCTCGGAGCTTCCATCCCGGATCTTAGGATGTGAGCATAAATTCAGTGAATTTAAAAAGTAGTCAAGATGATGACTGCTAATGGCCATAAGCGTTTCGTTGTTTGTCATATCAGAAAGAAACCTAAATTGACATTCAGTCACACTGACTTTCCTTCAAGCATATCGTTGCAAAAGAAATACAATTTACTGAATACTTAAAAAGAAGTTATGTTAAAGTTATATTTAACCTTGACTTTCCCATAAATTCTTCTTGAGCATAATGTATGTAGAACTGAAAGACTTTTAAAAATCCTTAATGTAAAGTAACCAACCAACCACAAACCTGCAGAAAATCGAACCTGCAGTCTTCAGTTTCAAGTGTCAGGAATGTTAAGGTGATGCGATAGCCTGGTGTTGTCTTTATGATGTAAATACATTCCTCAATTTCCATGGACTGTCTAGTATCTGATGGAGACGAAATGAAGCCACTAGGGGAAATATATTCACCACATACTGGAAATAAAGAACAGTAACATTCTGTAGCAGTACCCGACATCAACAAAGCAAGGTTATTTAAGTTAAGTTCTTAGTTTGTCTGTAAGTGTGTCTGCGTATCATTAAATTAAATCCAAGTTGTTACTAACGGTGATATAGGTATTTTAAGAGGCACATCAAAAACCGAGAAAGAACAAAACGAAGAAAAAATTTAAATAAAATTATACTTAATGTAATATGTAAATTCATTTCTATTTCCGATTTCTTTATCTAGCAAGTTTTACAAGAAAAGTATATCCTTCTTTCGACCAAATCTATTAGTTCTATGATGTATTTCATAACTCCATTTTCTCAAAATTTATAAATTATTTTTATTTATTATTATGGACTTGATCAGACAATTTTTTTACCTGTAATCTCGAATACCTGAGGAAGTTTAACAGGTCTTAGCAATATTCCTCCCATCAGTTGCTTTCTGTGCGATGGGGGCCTCTGTGAGATTCATTAGAAGTTGTTTTTGTGTGCTGTCATCTGGTATCATCCTCTCCTCTATGGCATGTAATTTGTTCTTGATCATCTCTTTCTTAATTGAATAGTTTGCCTGTTTGTATTTGAAAGGTGATTTAAATGTCGGATCTTTTCTCCTTTCAAGGCTGTCTTGGTCACAGAGAACTACGATATAGTCCGTGACCCAGGGTAGTTTCTTTTTTTTGACTCCATAGAAGTTCTTGGGCTGTTGACAGTAGCACCTCTTTGATGTTTACAGTTATTATGTCTACATCATAGTCCACCAAGCTCAGTCTGGCTGCTTAGAGTTTGGGGAAATGTTTAAGAGATTCTCATGGATGGCTAACACGATGTTATTATCACTCTCTATGTCAGCACTTGGATACTTTTCGTCGTCTCGTGCCTCACCTTACAGCCCTGCGGATAGTTGATGGCTGTCGGGCCGTAGCCACGCCGATGTGTTGCTGGATGAGAAGATCATCTGCGGGTCTTAATTGCCGGACATGCGCAATGGCGAACGTCAAAGGGCGGACAATGAGAACGTCTTTGCTCTCCAGACTATTGGGCGACAAGGTGAGGATAGTACCCTGGAGACAGTTACCTTCATCCTGAGCTGTATTAGCCATCAGTAGAGACAGGCCTGTTGTAAGGCTAGGTGTAGCGCGGTGAAAACATTTGATGTGTGTGGAGCCGCCAATTAAATTAAGAACACTTTCCCTTGCAACTGACCTATTGTTTTTCTTGTTTGATGTTTGTTTAGAGCAAACAAATAATTTGTCATCAATAATTTTAAAGCGTCTGAAAGTTTTTTTACCGTTACATTTGTAACCCAAGAGGTCTGATACATACCATGTGACTTGTCTAACGGAGCGATACACTTGCTTCTGTTCCCATGAGTTGGCAGGCAGATGTATCTACAGCCTCCATTGTTGTTACCGCATCCGTTTGGTCCTGTGATTCGAGAAATTAGAATCTTGTTCAAAGGAGAAATATGCAACACTTTCAAAGTTTAGGTAGTTGTATCACAGGAAAGTTTAGGTAGTTGTTGTAACGTTTTGGGAAGAGTGAGTTACAAATGTATGCGAGCGCATGTAAACATCTACATTTAAACCATGCTCGCCGCACTCTTCCACCTTTTTCAACAAAAAGGTCCGGCCAACAGTTACTACATTTAATGTTTTAAGGAACTAAATAGCAATGAAACGTGAACGGAATAAGAAAAGATGATTTTTATCCCCTTACTGTCCTACACACCCCTATGGTTGTCCGACGGGCAGATGGGATGACAGACTGCTGTCCGACAAGGTAAATCCGAATGAATTCACAGACGGGTTACGTCCCAACGAGCGTGTTGATAAAGATAGAAATCACAAAATCGGGAGCCAAAATAGATAGCGCCGTATCCCTGGTATCGGTGTAGTCGATATACTCCTATCCAACCAATATCTACACCACACCTCAACATACAAGGCGATGTCTGGGCTCATGATTAACGTTAAAGACCATTAACGAAATTGTAATCCACTTCAGAGATCTTATCCCTCTGACTGCTCGTCTCCGTCTGTTGATGATTATGATGTCTATTTATAATGCGCAGGTATCCTTTCAGAACAATGCTCATTGCGCAGCAAAAAACAAAAAGAATAAAAAAGAGAGACGTTAGTTTGATGATGATGATGATGATGATGATGATGATTGCCGGACATGCGATGATGATTTATTGATGATGATGATGATGATGATGATGATGATGATGATGATGATGATGATGATGATGATGCACCCGATGCGACCCTGACTCAGTCCAAACAGTTTTCGTTCTCGCGACCTCGGCTGAGCCGAACTCCATTGCGCGCAATGGGCAACGGATGCCGGCAACCTACCTACTCAGCCGCATCGTCTCACGAATGACTACAATATTTAGTCATTTAGAGTACGATGAAAAACGCCGAATTCAAGATAGAACGACAGTAAATACGATTTTAAAATGCCTTTTATAAAGTTAACAGATGTAGTATGAAAGCAGAAGGAACAGGGAAGAAAATTAGGGAAACACGATCGATCGAATCGACCATACGTATATTTGCTTATTGCCGATTACCGAAGGGTCAACTCACAGCCTATAGCATTGAGAA
>SRHC01003884.1:127429-139512 GCA_004794325.1 Pomacea maculata
GAAATAGGAATAGTAAGCGTTTATTTAAATTTAGGTCACGGCTTATAGGCTTCAAAGTAATTATATACATGTACTCCGCTCGGTCTCCCGACCCTATTTTTCTTATTTAGAGGATTAAATGCGATCGCCAGTTCTGGTTACTAAAAGAATACCAGTAAAATACTGTACTATAAAAAAGCCATTCATGTGGCCTTTATTGAAAGGATTCTTCTGCTGAAATTACCATGTATACTGAAATGGTTTATTTGTTTGTTTGTTTGTTTTTGTTTTTGATTTTAGTTTTGTTTTGTTTTTTTTTTAGCAAAGAAGTGCTTATATATGTAGTATATTGAATTAAAGAAAACTGAATAGACATAGAAAGTTGATAGCCACATCCCCAGTCCAAACACAAAACCAAAATCTGTGATTTATTGTTAACTGTGGAACAGTTGAAACCTTGTTGATAGCTTGCACTTATAAAGAGTGCTATACATTATAACTGTAATGAATGTGGAGGTCATGCTACAATACATTGCAATAAAACAAAAACAACTATACCTTGTAACATTGAGATATACAGAGCTATAAATTTCAGACAAATATTGCTTTTTTGTGTAGACAATGGAACCAGTTGTCAGAAGAACTACGTCTTTCAATGTGTTCTGCAGTGAAAAGCTGAAGGGTAGGTTTATTTTATCTCAAGTATGCTCAGCAGCTATTATACTACAATAATTGCATGCATTGAAGCACTGTTCTATTTTACTTATCATACATCATAGTCTCAAATGTTTTTAGTGTATTAATGACATAATTATATATTAATATCTATATATATATTGTTTATAGAAAGAATGCATTATCATCGATTGAAGAAATAGAAGTACAAGCTGCGAAAGTAGGCATGAAAGAATTAGAAAGATGTTAGTTAAGTGTTATGAGAAGCTTTGGGGATTGATACAATAATCTCAAATTATTCCCGAGTCAGGTGATGCCTGGGTGTATTGCATGATAATGAAGGCTTTTAATTTGCTAGACAAAATTTCTTAAATGTATAAATTCTACTAAGGTCTCAGTGCACATTCCTGGTTGAATATTTTTCTATACTTTTGGTCTGCTTGACTTAAGCAGTATTTAACTAATTATGAATCCATTTGTTCCTGGCCGCCGACATTCTATGTAACACTGTTTAATTTCAGAACTGTATTTGAGTGCATATCGTCTGTTTGACAATGTCCTTACAGTAGAGTGTGTATGTGTTTTTGGTGTTCCCAGCCAACCCACAAGGGGGCTTTCAAGCTGTTGAATGGGGCAATCAGTGGAGGCAACTTACAGATGCCTCCAAAAAAGAGTATGCAGGTAAAGCGCTGGCTGCAAGGAATAAAAAGATTGATATAAAAGCAATCATCAAAAACATCCATTCCATGGTAAGTAATCAATATTATTACACTTGTGTGCTGTATTTTGCTTAAGTCTACATAGAATATTAGTTGTTTTTTATATGACAATGGAAAAATAAAAATTTAGATGCATTTTATTTTCTTGCAAACTTTATTACATTTTATTTGGATTATTCAATTTAAATATGTTATTCATTTGGAAATAGTCTACTAAAGCTGATAACTATCCTAACTGGGATTATTTAACCACTGCTTATCCTGTGGAAGATATTTTGTTTGAGTATAGCTTATTTGAGAAAAAAACTCTTTTGCTATGAAAACTAAAATTTAATGCTGACTATCTCATTTGTACAGTGCCCCATTAACCATGTATGAGAAATATTAGTGATTATATTGGTTGTGGTGAATATTATAGTAACATTTCGTTTTACAGTTTTTACTGTTGAAGGAAAATGAAGAAGAAGTGAAAAAAAGTGGAGTAGAGGGCCTGTGCCTTATAACGTCAAAGAATTGTAATATTCATTTTACTGAATTTGGAAATATGAAGGGTCTCAGCCAGACCCCACAAATATGCAACCTCATTACGGCATATTCAAATATGGAAAATCTGGGACTTGGTACTTGTCAAACATCATCTTACATGTTCTCCCATTACTGTTTTGCATTTTACATAAAAGATCTGTGTAATGTCAAATGTTGAAACTTACACTTGTTTTGTTTTTTTCTTGTTTTGCTTTTTTTTAAAGAATGTTGCATAATCAAAATCCTTAAAAAGGACATTAATGCAGCAAGGCTGAGTTTCATGCTTTGCTTACTAAATATGAGAGTACTGATATTGTCTCTTTATTTTAAGTGTCAGATCTTTTAAGGTGTTGAACAAAAATGTGTGCGTTGAAGTACCTAGTCGTCATGTGATTGCTGTGTTTAGAGCTTTTACAACATACTTGTCTTGCAGTGAAGCGGGGAAGCATCCAGGATTTGAGAGAAAAAGTAATGACTAAAATGTCAAAAATTGCAAGTATGTGAAATATCTTGTTTGAAGAACAGCATGAGCTGTGGTTTCTAGTACATATTTGACCTCTTTGAATGCTGAAAACAATCACAAACTTAGTATAAGTTTTGCACATTATGTAATGGTGGAAAGCTAATACAAACAGTAAAGTAATTGGATCTAGGTAATGTTTATTATCACAAGCTATCTATGATTCTATCTCAGTAGCTGTAACATATTCGTTTTGTGTTGGGTTTTTTTAGCCAGATATTGTGATTTTACAGGTAATCGAAATATTGTATGACTATATTGACAAGGATTTTATATTAACAGAAGCACAACTTGGTCTGAGCCTATTCCCTTATGAAAGGGCCAGAAAGGGGGAAATCATCATCCATGGAATTCCCCCTTCCTTAATGCCCTTGCAGCCACCTGGAAAGCTGGCCAGAAAGGAGCTTCAAAAAATCCTTGACTGTGAAGTCACTGTCACCAGGTACTCAACAACTTGGGCATGGTCTACGGGTTAAACTAGATTCAAGAACTCATCTGTACCTCACTGTACATATTTTCTTCTAATTAATGAAGTTCTGCTGACAATGCTTTGTTGAATTGAATCTGTTCTACATGCGCTTTAAACTTTGTGGAGGCGTACTGCTTGCTTGATTGTAATGATATGTTATTATTATGAAATGATAGCTTTAATGGGTATTGTATTATCCGTTAACTTTTCCTTTATCAGTAACCTTTGTGTCTGGGTTAGAAATTTCTGTTCACTCTATGTACATATATAGTGTGCATGTGCCATAAATTTGCAAGAATATATTGAATGATAAATAAAGGATACATGTAATATAAAAGACAACCTACTTAGAATAGTGAAGCATTTTTCTTCTCATCTGGTTCTTTCTACAGTTAATTACATTTTTATTTGTTTTGAGAATAGCCATGTTGCCCTTTGTGGACATAAAACCCATTATAACTGGCTGTACCTACAATTTTTGTTTTTTCTTGCAGAGCACCATCATTACCAGCACCAGTACATTCACATGGAACTCGAATAGCAAATGCAGAAAATGAAGCACCAGAGAACACATTACAACAAACACAACTTATACATGAATCATCAACATATGCAAATAATGAAGCAACAGGAAGCATATTACATGAAATACAAACACAACCTCTAAATAACACATCAACACATACAAACATCACATTAGACATAAACCAAATGTCACATCTCATCAACACTCCAGAAATGTGTGATGGGAGAACCCCAGGTCATGCCACAGAGGGGCAGTTCCAGAGGTAATCATTAAAACCCATTTGGGATTTTTCTGGTTACATGAACAATTTCTCTTGTTACAAATGTCTCACCATTTGACTGATTCCTTATGAAAGATATTTTCTTTAATCAAAGTTTTGCATCGTACCGTATGACTGCATGTGAAAATTGATTGGGTGCAAGTGGGGGCTGGTGTATGCCCAAATACATCAAAAGTG
Source organism: Pomacea maculata (assembly GCA_004794325.1). Classification (NCBI taxonomy): domain Eukaryota; kingdom Metazoa; phylum Mollusca; class Gastropoda; order Architaenioglossa; family Ampullariidae; genus Pomacea; species Pomacea maculata. Next base: position 131,300 of record SRHC01003884.1, read on the forward strand.
AATGTATTTGTGGATGTGTCATGTGCTCTTTGTGAGTCATTTTCCATTTTTGCTGATTGTAAAAATGTTAATGTGTTGGGTTTTGTTTTTTTTTACAGCCAGCTTATCTCAGACAGCCAGCTTATCATAAACATAGAACATCAGCCAGATGGTATGTTTAACAGTTATTGTTGGTGTCAATTGACCAAAAATGTTGAACCAAATGCATGAAGTATTACAGTATGCAAGTATAGTATAAGAGCAGTGGCCAGTAGTTCATATGTTTATTCTACCCCTATGGTTGACACCATTTTATGTAGCTTACCTGTGTTATGGAATTGTGCTGGTGAGGGCTACCAATGCTGGGTACCTCAAAGGGTTAAAGCAAGAACTGTGGTCCTTAGGGCAGAGCTAACGACCTTTTCCTATAAAGGCGCTGCTGTGGATAATAAAATACATGCTCATTGTAATGTGTAGGCCCGAGTCAGTGCCATTGATTAGTTATATAAATCAATAATGGAAGTACCTTATTATATTTTACAAAAGCTTGAGATTGTTGTTTTCCCTGTACCACTACTATGCTGATTTCCAAATCACAGCCAAAACTGATGAAAACATTAAATGCATAACATTCACATAATAGATTACTAGCTGTAACCCTGCCATACAATATCGAGATGTTTGCTGTTTTTCATACCTTTAAACTCGCTGATCATGGCATGATTTTTTTTTATTTACATCCACTCATCCTCTTCTTTCTGTGTCATACAATCAATGTGTAAGAGTTAGTGTAAAATTATTGTGAACTTGGGTATAATAATTGAGAGTATATTTCACTAGGTTTCAGACTTTACAATACTAAATTTCATCAGTTTGTTGCCTTGGCTGTTCTTATAAAAGCAGTGTTTAATCTGTTACAGATGGGACTAATACTACTCCTGTGGAATTCCCATTAACAGAATTCATAAATGCCCAAAGTAAGATTAGTATTTCCTGTGTCATTTCTTGTGAACAGGCTTTTGGCATTTTCTTAATGTGCTCTTGTTGTGTTAACTTATGCTTATTATTATGCTCACCCATTGTTAACTTTGTCACAGACAGTGCTGGTTCATGTTGATTTTGTGCATCATCCAAATGAATTAAAATGTAATCGGGTGATGAATATTACATCAAACCAAATACATATAAATTTATGCAAATTGATTCAAATTGCATTACCACAGTTGAAGTAAATTATATAGATATATTGTTTTGTCTTATGTACTCATATATATTTTGCCATACTGTCACCATCTGTTGCACATGTTAGTTTGTTATTGGGTGATTGTTTTTGATATGATGTTATGGGCAAAAATTCCCCCTAGGCTTACAGCCAATAAATGAAAAGTGATACCTGTCCCAAATCCATTGGCTTGCATGCCTTTATAGAAAGCGCCTTTAGTCTGAGTGATGATGGAGTAATGTTATATATCAATCAGCTAAATGAAGAGGCATCTGGTGTGCTTGATAACCCTGGTCAATATACAGAGATTTCTCTTGTATGCAAGTAAATATTTGAAAAGAATTGTGCATTTGACATTCTGTGCAAGAATGCATTAGAATAAGTTCTCATAATTTCACTAATTGTGATCCTTCATGGAGCATAAAATCCTTCTGCAGATTTGCAAGGGATATATTATTTTAAATTATTTAATGGATTTCTTAGTTTGGTTTTCTCTGTTTCTTTAAAGTCATCCAAGAGTCAGAGGAAAGACCACCACTGGATGGGACTTCTGAAGCACCTGTCTTAAAAAAAGCTCGGAAGGGTAATGGACATTTTAAGAAACGATTTGCTTGGTCTGATCTTATGCTAATTGGTTATCTTTTAGTTAGGATCTTTAATCACACATAGGTTTAGTGAAAATGCTTTGACGTATTCAGTTACGTACTAGGTAACGATCTGTGTGTCCTTAGTAGATTGAGACATTTTGACTTGGTTGGCTATAGAATATGATGCTAGTTGATTTCTTGTGCAGGAACAGAGAAAAGCTGCTGGTCGTCTGCAGAAGTAGAAACCATTCAGAAGCAGTTTGCAGATGAACTGAATGGAAGGAGGGCGGTCCGAATGCAGGACATAAAGAGCTTTCTAAGGAATTCAAATTTCCAAAGGACTCCGGCTGCTGTCCAGAATTACTTGATAAGAAGAAGGCAAGTGCAAGACATTATAGAACCAGAACAATCTCACCTGTTATAGGTGCTACACAGATTTAGAAAATACACTTTTTTCTTTTACTTGCATGCTTCCATGTGTAATCAGAACCAAAGAAGATTAGCTGGCAAATTTCTGTTCTGAAAGTGAAGGACATATTTTCCTAGTGTCTTAATTTTTCGGCTTCATATTTTTGAAATGCATTTGGTAATATTAATTCTTGCTTTTTATTTGCTTCTTATTTCAGAAAAGAGAACACATCCAAAGTCAATTAAGGTAAAACATCCATGGGGGCAAATAGGAACAAGAAAAAGAAGAATTGTTATGTCATTAAGAAGTGAAATGTTAGAGATTTCACTTTTTATTCAGTTTTATTTAATAATCATATTGTGGACATACATTCTATTAGTTTATCAGTTGTTACTATCACATATGTGATAAAAATGTGTGTAAACTGCTTAACCAGCTACTGGAGTTTGAAAGCAGAATTGATTAGGATAGTGAATCTGAAAATGTCAAATAATTTAAATCTGACATTGGATATCTCAATTTTCCCTGCTCAATGAGAACATCATAAAACATGTTAAGTTTGGGTCTGACTTGCACATTATTTGTACAGTTTAGTTGATTATAACAGTAACACCCTTTTTGCTGGTCTCAAAGGCATTTATGTATAGACACATAACATATGGAAGGAAACATCCTCTCTCCCTTCAGTCGCCTGTACATTACCTTGTAAACAATGCAAAAATGCAAGCAAAAATGTCATGAAATCATTACACATACCGACATCCCTAGCTGCTCCTTGATGCTGGCAAATCATAGTTTGTCTTTTTTCTCTCTTTCAGGATTCAGAATCGACACAGAGGAGTGTTTTAATTTTGAATTTTTTTTTTTTTTTGCTGTCTTTTTAAAATAAAATCAGTTCACAAACTGCTCATTTCTTTGATTATAATTGACCTGTGGTCTTTATATATGCAGATCCATGAGCAAGTGACAGTGGAGTCATGTAATAATAAGTAAACATTTTCACAAGGAAATTTTTTGTGTGGAAAGGCTGCAGAAGAGCTAAAATAACATATCTGGATAAAGACGCCTTCAAAGTGGACCATTTTTGCAATGAGTAGATATTTGTTGTGGAATGAATTGTGACTATTTTCACAAAGTTTTGCAATAGTCCTGTTCTGACGTTGATTGGTAAAATAATAGCAGAGTAGTTAAGATACTACGCACATTCAACATGGGACAGCATATGTACCATAACACTGAACACTAGAGAACAGCACAACCATTTACAAAGCTAGACCCTCATCTCTTTTCCCATTCAAATGATATTAAGGTGACAAGACATGATTAACTAATGGGTTTGTGCGAAAGAAAGAGAAACGGCAAAATTAAGCAATGGCTGACTTAATGGAGCTGACAAAAGATAGAGTAAAGGAAACAGCTTAGCAAAAGATCAAACAATGTCAAGACCATGTCACGGCTCGGGTGGCTTAACTCACGCCAGACAAATGCGCGTTCTTTCAAAACACAACAAAACGATTGCCGGAGGCTCCCCAATTCTCCAAATCACACATCTTTCTCTCGTGTTCTTCTTTACAACTTTGAAACAGCAATACAATGTCATAAGCAATAACAGAAAAAGATGTCATACCTCGTCTAGGCGAGGTTAATCCAAAAACGGGCCAGTGCCGCGCCGCATCTTGCGTGGATCGACACTGTACCCTAGTCTACTGTACACAAATCTCAACGCGGGAGATTTACAACTCGTGACTCGGGCACATCTTCTTCTTCCGGTATCCCAGGCCTGAGTAATTTTTCACAACTCGTTCCCGGCAAAATCTACTGGTGAGCTGTGTTCACGAAACACTTATTGTCAAAGTTAACCCTTTCCTATCTAATGTTTTCATTCACTCAGCCATACATTTAAAATACATTTTTAGTCCTTGAGTCGCAATAGGGTTAAATAGTCTGAAAAACACTGGAGGCACGGACTGGTCTGTGACAGGCCAGTAGGAAAAAGGGGAGCTCAGAGAGAAGAACTGGGAGATAAACCAAGAAGTGAAGAAGAGTGCAAGAGGTGACAAGAGACATTTCGCATACAGAATGGCAGAAGGGGGATGACAAGCAGCTGGGCGAAATAACACAAATAGACTATACGAATTTACAAGAATTCTGTAAGGAAGGAAAATACCAATAACGAATAAGAATGGCAGCGTCATCACCACGAATGCAGAACAAAGATTTCGCTGGGTGGAACATTTTGATGAAATACCTAACCAACCCCCACCAACAACCACTTTGGACATTGCCCCAGCGGCCAAACAGCTCCAAATAAACACCAACCCACCAAACAAGGCAGAAATCATCAAAGCCATCATGTCTTTTAAATCCGGCTAGGTGGCAGGCCCAGATGGCATTCCTGCAGAAGCACCCAAGGCAGACCCAACAGCCGCAGCGGAGATGCTACACACTCTGCTGCAGAAAATGTGGGAACAGGAGCAAGTTCCAGCAGGCTGGAAGCTTGGCAACCTAGTAAAGCTACCCAAAAATAGTCGACCTGACCCAGTGCACCATTTGACCTAGGATCACGCTATTGTCCATTCCTACTAAGGTGCTAACCAGAATCATCCTGGAGAGACTGGAGAATGCCCTAGACAAGAGATTGGGGCAAGGACGGGCAGGTTTTCGCCATGGTAAATCATGCACAGGCTGCGACTTATTATTGAATGGCAGTCGCCACTATGCATGACATTTGTGGATTTTGAGAACGCTTTAGACAGGGAAACAATCTGGAAGTTGACTCAGCACTACGGATTTCCTCCAAAGTTCATTGCCGTCATTCAGCAGTTGTATGATAACTCGACATGCCAGGTGATCCACAACGGACAGCTGACAACCCCTTCGAAGTGAGGACTGGAGTGAGGCAAGGTTGTACGTTCTCGCCGAAAATCTGTCTGATCGTCATAGACAGGGTCATGAGAAGAACCTCTAACAGCAACACGGGCGTTCAGAGGACCTTCGCCAGGCATTTTGAGGATCTAGACTTTGCGGATGATATGAGCGTGTTGTCCCACAAGCAACAACACGCACAGACAAAGCTCACTCGGATCTCAGAAGAAGCTGCGATCGAAGCGACTTCAGCATATCTAAGGCCGACTTCACTTGTATCACGAGACCGGGTCATGTCAAGAGGGCAAGACTCGGGAGGAAGGACGCTTGAGTTAGAGAACCTTGAGCAACGGGCGAATTTAGTGACGAAGAACTGTCAGGACTGCCTGCTGTCGCCGTGGAAATCAAAAGGCTACGTGACCAGGGCTTGCACTACCTGTGAGAGGTAGACGTTCGAGGCCAAGGCCAGAAAACGTCGTTCTCAAGGGAGGAGAACGTCTGCTGGGTTCGCCACACTCTATGGAGTCGGAAAACTTGGACTTTGGCGACTTTGGAGATGGTGTTTGTTCAGCGACTGTAAGTCGCATTGCAGTTGTCGAAGACACCACGTGTATCTCCCTGGACAGGGACAGGCTCGACTCTGTGTCACCGGGAGAGCTTTCGTCGCTCTCTGACGAGGTTGGCAGATCGGACAGAAAGGACGACGGACAGGCGGAAGCAACACTTCGAGGGAAAGTCATAAGAGTGCCATGACTGTCGGCTGAAGCATTGGTCTCCATCCAACCATCCTTGTGAACCCACAATAGCAAGAACAGCTTTAACATCAGAGCTTAGTTGATGTGCATGTGAGCGCGAATGACAGAGATAGAGGTAACAGCACTGGAATAGTGGAAGTACGATAGCATTGGGACTCTTCCCTAGACGAGTCTTTACATCCTAACTATTTGTAAAAGCCGGCCGACAATTTAACAAGACAAGCTCTGGGCTGGAACCCAAAGGGGCGGCACAGGGTTGGGAGACCCAGACAGACATAGAGATCACCTTGAGACCGATGATGGAATACTTGTCAAGGCACCCTGTCGTGCAGGCAGAAGGCCCTAACCCTAACCCTAACCCTAACCCTAAACCCTAACCCTAACCCTAACCGAGGAGTAACAAGGAACAAACCACTTAACCCCCTAGGCCTAGTGTATAGTCAATAACTGTAGGACAGCTATTGCCCTTGTGGATAAATAAAATTGCAATGCATAGATGCAATTCACTGTCCTGATTCATCAATGGAAGTAAATATCTTGATTGTGATAACTTTTGTGTATTCTCTGTCTTTACTAAACAGTGTGTGTGTGCTCACATAACTTTTTACTTCTCTAATTCCCACTACCTTTCAAATTTTCTTACCCCCTCCTTCCTTTTCTGTTGACTTTTGAACCAATCTTCTTTGCTTCCTCTGCTTTTTTTATTTATTTATTTTTTTTTTTTACATGAGTAGGTTATTAGCCAAAATCAAACCCCTCAACCTGGAGGGCCAGGGTGCAACATTTTAGTCTGGCCTCTTCCCTGACAGACCTGTTTGGCTTGGTTAGACCTGCCAGGAGTACAAGGCTCCTGCCGGCATCGCTCTGTTGATCGACAAGATGCGCAAGCCACCACAACACTAGAAGGTAAGTTGCACCAACTGATGGTGGACTGCACTGTTGCAAGAAGTATAATTTCTCTATGGTTTAGTATAGTCAACCACTATTTCATGCCAATAAGCACAGAGACAATAACATTTAATCAAGTCAATTCCTTATTCATTGAATGAAATATTTAATTGTCCAATTTATTAGAAACAAATCATTTTAAAAAGAATTTTTGCTTAGGCAGATATAACCCACATTTTCAAAAATCAAAAACGTGATATCGGAGGAAAAGAAAGTATGAACGATTTATTTCAGGGCCATTCTCTGATTGATGAGGAGAGAACAAACCCATGATAAAATAATTAATGTTACACACAGTAAATAACATTTTAAACTAGCTGACAAGGAAAAGTAATTATGCATTGACCATGCATAATTATCCAATCTTGAAATCATTCTATAGCAAGACTGTTTCTAAATTTAGATGCAGAAAGATACATAATGACAAATCATTATGGTACTTTTGTCTGCTGAAGCAATCAATATACTAAATTTTTATAAATTTGACAGAGTGTAAAATTTCATTTTGTTTATGTAAAAAAAAAAAAATTAATGCTTGAAACGCCATTCTCACTTTTGCCATAATACTCTGAAAATGACTGCTAAATTCGTTGATAAGTTGTAACACATTTCAACATGTCGTATGCATGGTAAAAGGAGAATCACCACTGTTAATATGGCTATTTCAAGCCTGCCACCTACACACAATTAATCTTTCTGTCAAATGTAATAAAAATATTTACATTTTCAACACCCTGATTTATCCAAACAAAACCAAATCCAATGGAGAAAATATTCATTTCAACAATAGATACTCAATTTGCTCAATGGGATTCAGATCTGTAGAGCAGGCTGGCCAATGAACTTTTGGAACACTTAATAATAAGAATGTAGACAATATTAAGATGACCACTCGACTACCCGGTAGTGTGGTGGTTAAAACACTCACTTGTCATCACTGCAGTGAGTGGCTCACTGAATAGCTTAAAATTCAAAAAGTGAACCAAACACTATTTCAGTAAATTCATCATAAAAAAGAAAGGCACATGTTACCAGTAAAACAAGCATCAACATAATGAGTGATGATCACAGCTCAAATCATGCAGGCAAAAAAGTTTAAGCACAGGTGAGATGAAAAGGGGACATGCTAACTGCCAAGTAATTAAAATATATTAACTGGCTTGCTTCTGTGGGTTAAAGTAACTGGATGCAAGGTGTGAATGTGGCTTGTATGTATGCTACAAAAAAAAGAGTACATTGCTAAAAAAAGAATTACATTACACCATTATTGGTTCAAAAATGTAGCAATGAATTCATAAAGACATCATGGAGGTTGGTTGTAGCAATGCTTTGAAACAAAATAAACATGGTATCATCCCTTAAATACCTCTATGCTATCAATAAATATATGATGATGATGATGATGTAGTTTTGTAGCGCGCTAGTATCCGCATCACAAAGATGCGCTC
>SRHC01003885.1:0-49805 GCA_004794325.1 Pomacea maculata
TATACACAATGTATATTTTAATAATATAATAAGTAAAAGAATATAATAAAGAGTTTATAATATTTCCTGGATCGACCCTCAGCTGCAATGTTTCCAGTTTAGATATCTATCTTTTTATCTACCTACATCTTTAACCTTAAAATGTATTTCCTGTAATTCGAAAAGCTTTCTTTGAAAAATTTTTGCCCATTTATTCTGTAAAATCGAGTATTTTTGCAACAAAAAGAAAGTGTCTCAAGGGTGTCTACGAGGGGCGTGTAGAAATGGATTGACGACTAACGCTTACCGACCGCGATCAAAACCAGACTTCGAGAAGAGCAATGTGAAATTTGACCGCAACGAGACTTTTGATGTTATCAGTATAATTACTGTCTTTGCTTCCTTAATTACAGTTTATTTAACTGTTTTTAAAGGGCCAAGAGCTCGCCCATTGGGTGGGACCTGGTGCTATCTAAGTGAATTTAAAATAAGAGCATGAGCATAAATTCAGCAGAATACCAAGTTTAACAGATACCCTAACAGATTTAAAAATTCTATTTGACCCTCCTATTGCAATTTATTATAACAGTTCTGAGCTATGTAGTTGACAAATCCACAGCAAGGACAAAATACTTTGCACAATAAGTATTTGTTACATAGTTGATAGTTGATACATGCATTTGAGTCCTACAGTGTTTAGTACGCTGATGTACAATGCATAATACACAACACAGACACAAGCAACTGGCGCTGATAAACAACGGCTTCAACCACAATGGGTGTTTTCTCTGATTCTGGAGAGAAATGATAACTCTTGCTGAAAATCGAAGGATGTACTAACAACAATTTTATTTGCTGGATATATTTCGAAATACTCTTGTCTTCACAGCAATAGTTCACACCTGTCTCCATCAGTCTTCCTGCCCTCACAACGCTAGCTCACCTGGTGACAGGTAAGCATCCTACTGTCAGACCAGTTTTCCCTCCAAAGGCCAGCACCTCGTGTCCAGACAAGGTATTGTGAGACACACATGAACCAGACTAATGTGTATCCATTGTTACAGTCTACTGTGAACACTGCTCTCGCCCTGTAACCCGACACAGACTGCTTCATCACCGACTGTCAGCACTCAGTGAAAACATTGCCACAGACCAGCAGGCAGGGCAAGGACCCTTCCTCTCACCCAACTCAGTAAAAACACATCCTGCAGACTAAGGGTTCTGGAGAAAGTATTGCCCTTTATTGCAATTTTTTTTGTGCACAATTGCAGCGATAGCAAAAGCTGCTGTTTATGATGTAATGACAGTTTTACACCAAAAGCCACTACAACCAGTCCCTTTCTTATTCTCATATTATTTCTTTTCCTCCTTTCTTCTATCATTTAAAAGACGAAAGATGTAAAGAAGTACAGCCTGACTGTTGAAGCCAGAGGCACGAGTGCTGAGTTAAAGTTATCTTATATTTCTAAAGAAATTTGTCCACAAAATTTACACGCGTTGACAATTCACAGGAAAGACAAAATGCTTTGTGCAATAAGCATGTCAACTAGCTGCTAGTATATATATAAACCTTTTTATAATATAAAATACACAACGCAAACACAAACAAGTTTAAAAGGCCATGGTTCTCACAAGTGTATTTATGTATATACTACTTTTTGTTGATTCCTCTTAGTGAGCAGACATACTATCTTTGATACCGCCACGGCCTTAGTGAGTAAAATACTGACTGAAGCAAATGACTAATAGATGGAGTCAAAGGTCATGTGTTTGTTTGTGGCGGAGACATACATAACAAAATGACTCCGACTTCCAGCGGAGGGAACAGAAAGGTAGAGAGTGTTGTCGGTAAACACGTATTGAAAACGTTTGCTTCAACTGTTTCCCGGCAACAACGGAATCAACCACGTGAGGCAAGCAGATGATTATTTCTGAGCCTTTCTTCGAGTACCGTTTGTCGGCTATAGCTTCCCTCGAACCCTCCCAGCCCTCATCCATCCTCCCTTCGTCGCTTCCGTTTGTTTCCCTTGTTGCGAGTTATTCCTCTTGTCGCGACACCGGAAGTGGCAGTCATGGCTGCCGCCGGCTGTACGTCATGTCTCCAGACAGGTTAACGTTTTGCTGAATTGTCCAGCGCCGCGCCTGAAAATAGAGGTCCGAGGTGTCTGAGGTGTAGATGCCAAGAAGTTGTAAGTCAGCCATGCTAGACAGACATCTTGATATGAGTAGTGGGCTGACTTACTGCTGACTTACTGCTGACTGCTGACTGCTGGACTCTTCACAGATGGCCAGGCTATCACAGAGCTTGATATACATTTATTGCCCTGTAATGTTACACGAACATTCGAGGATATAGATGTCTTGATAGAGTGTACTGACCAGAGAAAAGTGTTGATTAAATGAACGAAATGATAGTTATCGTACATGGTTCAGCAGCTACACGTTCACTGATCTCACTCTCAGACCTGCCGCAGTCTACAGAGACAGTCTCCCCCGCAAAAAAAAAAAAAAAAAAAAAAAAAAAAAAAAAAAAAAAAGAAAAGAGGACGATTTGCATTGTCTCCCATTTCGATGTGGCAAAGATGATTAGGAAATATACATTTTCTTGTAACTAAATGTTGGCTGTTCGTAGCTCAAGACCACTTGTTTCGCCCGGCGACTGTTGATAAGAAGCCGCAGCTGAACAGTAACGAGTCTTTTGTTGGCGCTGCGGTGTCCAGAGATGGTCACACGTGCATCTCACGTTCGCACGCACACACACACACCTCACGTTCGCACACACACACACACACTCACACACTCACGCACCTCACGTTCTCCCTGTTGACAAACACATGTGCACAGACTCAAAGCTCCCTCTAGTCTCCTATTCCTGTGCTGTCGCTGGCTGGTAAAGACTAACAAGTTCTCAAACACTAAGGCAGAAAGTCGTGGCACCTTTACATCGGTCTTCTCAGATTTCATCAAAAGAAGCCTCAGTACACTAAGGTCACCTTAACAGGACACGTTACAGACAGACGGCCACCATGCCGGCCGGCCAGATTGCAGTCGTATGACAAGGTGTCCATGGCGCAGTACGGAGTCAGGCACGAGTGGGTTTCCATTGTTTCCTCCGCCCCTCCCTCCGCTGGGTGTGAGTAGGGTGCGTGCAAACAGCGCCGCCTGCCTAAAGTATTACCGTGTTGACTAAGGGCTGACTGCTTGCAATCACTAGCGCCATCTGCTGGACAAGGTAGGTGAAGAGTGGTCTGTGTCAAAAGCATCTCGCTAAATATTCCAAGCCGATCTGATTCCAGTGTCAGTGACATCCCGCCTCTCAATAAACATTCCAAACCAGAGTCTACAAACAGGGCTTGTTTTTTTTTTGTCCCTTTGCTATGTCACGTGCTTGTGACGTGAGCATTGGTAGATGAATGGGTAGATAGCAGGGTGGCTGCATAGGTAGGAGACGAAGTGAGTATGTGACTCCACAGACAGGTGGCATGAATGTTGTGTCGCACACCGGCCTCGTCAAAAGGCAGAGAAGCTGCAGTGAGTACCCGTGTCTTGTCAAATCTCTTCTCACCTTCATCATAGACCCACCTCCTCCGCCTCCTACAATAATAATAATATAGGTGATAAATGTTTTATGTGTCCTCCTCCTCCTCCTACAGCAACAGCAGCAGCAGCAACAACAACATAGGTGATAAGTGTCCTATGTATTCTATTAAATGTTCACGCCTGTACAAGACTTTTTCAATATCGTCCAACCATGTCGTTCGTGACGATCACATCAACAAACACAAGCTATTGCGCTTTCGAAAGTTAAAACCTTTTTATGTCTTTATTTCAAAGGTAATAAATTTTATTGACTTTTTCTGTTTATTTAACAAATGACATACTTTCTTCCTTAAACATAAACTCGCAAGCAAATTTTCTTTGATTTTTAGAACCAGGTTGGTGTCTACCTCTTGCAGCTCCGACACACCGTAACTCTGTTACAGCTGTAATAAAGTGTAACTGTTACAACTATCCGACTCTGTTATAGCTCTGATGCCCATTACCTCTCTAAAGACTGTTACAACTGTTCATCATGCGGTGACAAATAAAGGTTCACATTTTGGTCGTAAAGACCCGTTTATGTCTGGTCCAGTGCTCTTCAGTAAGAGAGGCGAGGAAAGCACTGAGACCAGCAGACAGTGGTAAACATTCGTCGGTATCGGTTTGACTCTTTTAAATAATGTTATCCTTTATAATAATAATCCTTATTCTCCCCACACCACAACACACCGCCCATTGTTTGCTGACATTTAGCTTGGACTTGCCGTTGACACCATCGCGACCGGCGGTGACGGAAGTCTCCCAGCGACCATCAGCAGCCACAACATTCGGTAGTCAGCCTCGGGCTGAGGTATGGAGACTGAAGATCAGAAAACAAAACTGACCGGTGGGTTTGTAGTCAAGTTCTTTAACTATTCATCTCTTTGTATAAATTGCTACCACAGAAAATAAACATTTGGAGATTTTATCATCGGATGATGGATGTCGGTTGTTTGCGGATGTGTACACCCTTTAGGTCATCCGTGTGTAGGTATTTGGTAGAATCTTTCTTTCTCGCTATCTTCTGCAAAAAGTGTTCATTTCATACTTCAGTAGACCAGGAACAACAAATATTTTATATATAGCTTCACTGCAGATACGGACACATGAAATCCATCATGTCAATAATGTAACCTCATGCACACAACCACAACTATTAGATAGAGATCTTGTTTATATATATAAAAATAAATTACAAGTAATGTGAGGATGAGCCATTGAGCCCTATACACTGTAGATTAATCTCTTGTTTACTGAGAGACACTGCTAGAGTGCAGCTCTGTCCTCTACACGAGGCACAGACTCGGTTGGTGCGCCTAGTGCAGCAGTCGCGGACAGCAGCGAGTGGTGGGAACACGAGACACCAGATGTCGCGAGCTCTGCCTTGTCGGTGATTACACAGTCAAAGCCAACAGACGAGGGTCATGATCCGTTAAGAGCATAGAGACACACACTGTGGACAGCATCACACAGACACTGTGGAAACATTTCACACATAGTGGAAAGCATCACATTTGGAATGCATTGCCTCCAAGCTGCCTCCCGTTGTCTGACCGACATCTTCCAACACATTCCATTGTCATGAACATCATAGCAGGACCCCTCACCTCCTGTAAGCCAGACCTCAGCTGATCTCACAACTCACCTGTGTCCCTGTCAAACCTTGGGGACACACTACAACTGTAGTAGACTAGTACAGCCAGTCGGCTCCACAGCTCCCCCTGGCGGTGTCAACAGGCCGAGACACAGGGACATGACCCCGGATGACCATGGAGCTGTCGCCCTCAGACATTGCCTCACATTTCTTGTGCTTCTCGTTATTGTTGTTTTATTTGTTGAGACCGGTGACGTATAGTGACGTGTAACTGTAAGGGCCGTTAGGGTTAGTCGTATTATCTCTGTTGTCTTCCTCCATCTGAGTGCCACGAGCCCTGGCCACGCCATTCGGTGCAAAGATTACTACTAAGTATAAAATCTTTGCCCTCGGGTATCATCGGGAGGGATGACATGCAGCCGTGCGCATAGTTTCGTCTACAGAAATAAAAATCGTATATATATATATCTCTTACAGACCATTTCACACACACATTTATATATATTAGATATTTTCAATGCATCTTTGCAATCTGTGACTTCTCGTATTTGTTTGTTTGTCTACACTTGATGCACTCATATCCTTTGACTATTTTCATCTGTTATTTTTATTTTCCTTGCACATTATTTTATCATTATATCACATAAAATTTTTCTTTTGTTAAAGATCACTTCATGAATGTTTATCATAAGAATTTTTCATAAAATGATGCACAGACAGACCAAGCAGAAGACCCTGTCCACCATGACAGTGTCGACCCCTGTGAGGACCATCCTCATGCTACCCGTGTGGGACTTTAATCCCATGAGACACTGATAGCATCGGGAGGATGGAGAACGTGAAGACATTATCAATTATTGCTCCCCTCCCCCGCTGATAGCTTCCCACGCCTCCCCAAGGTGTGTGTATCCCTCCCTTCACGTTCCACACCTCTGGCCCCAGGCTCTTCCTGCCTGTGATCTGCATTTGACTTGTCCTCCCATCATCCAGCCAGGCGTGAGACAGGGAGTCAGTGTGTAACCCTCGTCTAACTATATCAACATGGCGCCGGATTCCTTCTGGACTTTTCTGGGACTTGTCCTTTTGGGTGAGTTGTGACAGTGTTTGCTAAACTGTTGTGTGAAACAAAACTTGTACTTTTAACAAAAATATTCTTCGTGGCAACAGAAAAGATTGCTTCTGGCTATTTAACAGATAAGCTAGCTTCAAAATCTGAATTTATTCCGCTGTTTAGACCAATGTGATATGGAGATTAGACAAGTGTAGACAGTGTGGAGTTTCTCTCTCGCTGACGTGTATTGGACCTACAATTATATTGTAGATATAGGGGTAGATGGTCTCTTCCATCCCGCCATCTACCCATCATCGAATCCTTTAAACGTGGACAACAAATCACATCAGCTCCACGAGCATTACTCCTGACAACAATTAACAAAGTTGTCAATAATTGTGATTAAAGTCAATGGACTATCCATCTGCTTGTCTTCTTCAGATTTATGACACTCTTTATCTTTATTGTTTGTTCTTTGGTTCCTCTTTGTATCTTTTTTTGTCTTTCATGACTTGTCTTCATAGTTGTTTCTCCATTCTGTCTTTCGTATTCTGTCTCCGACTTGTCTTAAGCGCTGAGAGCATGCTCCATCGTGAGTGTGATTATGAACTTTATAGATCACACCTTTTTATATTATTATTACAATAAAATAATTTTTATTGTCTGCTTTTATTTACAACAGATACAGAAATTGTCCTTTGTTGGGAGCTCTCATAAATAATAAATAAACAACATGCGTTTACATCCCACACAGTCATACAATTACTGCTCACACTCTCACACACCTCTAACCCTCCTCGCAATTATTATTAGAGGCGCGTGCGCACGCACGCACGGACACACACACACACACAGAGGGTACATTTGTTAGTTATGTCCAAGAGTGATAATCCAACTAGGATGAAGGACTTAGCATAAGCACTCTTCTTGGCGGCCAGCTGTTTCCATCTACAGTCAGAAGGTAGCATTTGGAAATTGTGATGTAGTGGGTGAGAGAGGTTTGGATGATAATACTACTACTACTACTAATAATACGACCACGACGATGACGATGACGATCTGCGGATTGCCTTGACCTTTCGAGTCCGGTTTGAGAAAGTTTTCATCCTTAGCTGGACACGTGTGACCCTTAAAGTAGGTGCTAGGGTAGGGTGAACACTAAAACATAAGACAGACTGTCAGTGAGAAGACAGGCAGAGACCGACTGACCGACAAGGACAAGCAGACGTCTGCTTCTTCCTGGACCTCGTCAGGTCCTCGCGCTGGTGGGTCACCTGACGTAGGAGGTCGCGAACGCCTTAAATAGTAAGAACCTACAACCTAGAGGCAGCGAGATGCAAAACAGTCATTGTAAGGACAAAATACTTGTATATCTGTGTCAGGTTATTATTTCTGAAATTTTTAATTGAAAATTTCTTATTTTTTTGAACAAATGGCGAGCGCGTTAGTTCAAACTCATCTAGTTAACTCCCATGTAAATGGCGGATAGACTGAAGAGTGTACCTCTCACCATACCTCTAATTGTACATCATGTACCCGTCAGTGCACACGATGTACCTCTCACCATACCTCTGAGGACAGCAGTGTTACTAGCGACACAGACTAGTGAAATATTTTGGGGGATGGAATGTGGCTTTTATTGAATAAAGCACATTGTTGAAAGGAATGACGTTCTATAAAACAACATTTGTTCTATTATTATTATTGTTATTTGCTCATGAATCTGCAATAAATACAGGTGACACAAGGGTCAGCTCACCCCAGTCCCTGTGTCCCAGTGTTTTACGGCTCATGCTCCACTTTTATTATTTTCCGTCTTCCTGACGCTCCCCGCCTCTTCGCTGTTTCTGCTCCGTGTCCACGAGCTCGCACCTGTACCTCCGAGGTATGTGGAGACAAATAGTTGGAGGTTTAGCTGCCCAACTGTCAAACATGGCGGCTTTAACGTTCGTATCGTGGAATATTCCTCCTGTCCTATTGAAATACAGACACGCTTTCTGCTGACAAAATAATCCGCAAGTAAACGGTGTTAGCATCTTTGGCATGCGCGCGTGGATGTGTATGCCTGCATTATTTGTGTTTGTGTGTGCGTACACGCGTGTGTGCATGTACAGGTGTGTGTGTGTGTGCGTGTAGTATATATGCGTGCATGTTTGTATATGAATGTAATGGAGGATTGAGTTCCCCGCTCAGAGAATGGCCGTTGCTTGTGTTAGGAGTGGTTCACCTGCCTGCACGGTTGTCATTGGTGATGCTAGAGTGGTTGTAGTACCTTGCAACACATCGACTGTTCTAACGGTCACATTCCACAAGGCTGTGTTCAGTGACGTGCCTGAACGTCACGCTGTTCCCGACATTGTGGTGACGTACAGAGACTGGCGTGTGACGTGCTTATCCTGGCCACTGCCATTGGCTGACTGTTTTCTTGCTTTTGTCGACAATAAACAATGGACACAGTCTGAGTAAAATAACAGAGAAGTTAAAACACGATGCATCATCTGCTGTCCTCTTTACAGTAATTTTACCGTTATGGAGAAAGAGAAGACGACAGTCGATGAGGATGTTGAGAATCGTAGACGAGGAACAAAAAGCAACTGGCAAGGAACTCGAGTCCAGCGCGAGGACGAGAAGCGAAGCGGAAACAAAGGGCAATAAAATGGCAACAGACCAACACAGAAACGAAAACTTAGAATTAGTCAGTTAATGGGTGTACTTTCCTGATAATTTGTTTCCAGGTAACAGTCGCTCTGAACATATATATATATCTACAGTTCGGGGTCTTTAACCTTCGACCTTACCTCTGAACATGATGTTATTCACCGCCCTCGTTTGCTGTAGTCACTAAACCAACCCCCTTCCTGTACCCGTAACAGTTCATCTCAGTCCATCATACACCCTAAACTTGTTTTATATAACTTCTTAACACCATTATCACGGGGTAGGGTTAGCGCTCCTCCCTCCCCTACCCCCCGTCATCCGTTATAGCTCAACCACGTTCCCCACAAATGATCTGTGAAAATATTGTATACACAGTCTAACACTCGGTAACCCTGACCAAAACAGTTGTGAGGTATGACAGAGTGAGGGTGGATCTACTGTCAGTGGAATGAAATGAAGTATTTGCTGTGTTCCCCAGTGGCGAGTCACGTGACGGGACAGGACCCGTGCGGCGCCGCTGTGGACTCGTGCTTCGCCACCTTTGACGAGGATTTGAAAAGAGCTGGAGCTAATGACAGCTTGGTCTGCAGGTAGGACCTGTCCCTCCATCACATTTGTCATGTCCTTTACTGCACAGACTGTTGTCTCCTGACATTTCTCGACTTTCTTTTATTTTCCTGCAGTTCCGGGTATCGGCATCTAGCCGCCATTACTGGGAAAAGCTGTTGACAAAACCTGCAAACTGTCCACTGGGGGTCGGGGACACACTTGTATCTTTAAGGTGGACTCTGTTGGTAACGGTCTCCTCAGAATTTCGCAGATTTACTAAGGAATATGCACCTAGTATCATTGATCCCGAATACGAGAATGATGATAATGATGACTGTCGTCGACGCTGCTGCTGCTGCTGCTGTTGATGATGATAACGATGATGTTTTATCTAGTACAAGTGACAGACTACTTGGCTGTGTCGGTTCTTACATCGGCTCTCCAAGTTCAGCTTGTGATGTCATCCGGGCTATCCAGATTGCCCAGGGAATAAAGAGCCATGCCGCCAGTCAAGTCAAACCCAGCTGCACCCTGGGTAGGTTGTGTGTGCTGAGTGTCTGCTAGTATGTACGGTTGCCTGTGTGCATGCGTGCTTGTGTGTGCATGTGTTTTGATGATGATGATGGTGTTTTATCTATATTTTCAATGATGACTGTTGACGAGTGCAGTCAATGCCCAGCTGCCCGTGCTGAGGACAGACAACTGCTCACAAACAATCAACTTCTGTGCCGGCTTCCTGTACACCGCACAGACGCAGGAGACTGCAGCTGATGCTTGCACGTAAGCTGCCATCATGACGTCACCACACCGTTATAACTAACCACCCATCACCCCACTCCCCCCACGTCACCTCCACCACTACCACGACAACATCTGCACCAACACTATGTGGCTCTACCAGTGGTTCTTAACCGGGGTTCGATCGAACCCTAGGGGTTCGATGAGTTGGTCTCGGGGGTTCGGCGGAGCCTCCGCCACGGAGGTCAAGACACACCCGCAATTTGTGATGACACTAAAGAAGGGTTCGGTGAATGTCCATATGAAACTTGTGGGTTCGGTACCTCAAACAAGGTTACGAACCACTGGGCTATAAAAATATATCTGATGTATACGGTAAACAATGTAAATAATCATTACTAGTCAACTAGCACACGTCGTACAGGCTACACCATAGTTATCACCATCATCACTACTTCATCAGCTAATGTACATGGTGTAGTACTGTACCGTATAAATAATCACCAGTAGACCACACAAATAATCACTGCAATATCAGTTAATATTCATGATACACCATGCAGCTAGCCACGGCTATGTCAGCTATGGGACACGAGCTTCGTGCAATAACATACAACACAACATCAACTAATTTCTTCAGCGAGTCCTGAGGTTTTTGTAATTACTGTTTGTACCTTCAGTTGTGGTACCCACAAATAAAACTGTTCGAATCCTCACTCGTAACATCAACATCAACATGAGATCGTTACAGCTGTGACGTATCACTTTTGCTGCAGATTCATCGGATACCTACAGCAGTGCTCGCAGCAGGAGCCTGGCTTTGCAAACTGCACGCAGGACAAACTGGACGCCATGCAGGACTACGTCAGCAGCGCCACCTTCAGGTTCAACGACTACCCGACCTTTTGTGCTGACCGTACGTACCCCAGTGATATAGTATGATATAGTGCGTGTGTGTGTGCGTGTGTGTGAGAAAAGAGAGAAAGTTGACTTAATTAATGTCGATGTAATTTACGTAACAAACAAAACAAATTAAATAATCGGGGTGAGCACCGCTCACACACGCGAGTAGCTTGGTTCATGTGGTGGACCAGATTGTCGGTCAATTTTCCACTGCTGTCTCATTATTTGGTAATCAACGATAATGCAGTAATCAACGCTTCCCTTCCAAGTGGCATTTTGTTTAAGTTTTAGAAAGTCTATAATACCACAAGATGTGGACTGAGGTGAGAACACGACAGGTTCTCGTCATTGACGAGACTAATTCAGTCAAAGACTTGCCGGCGTCCAGTGAAGTAGTGCGGCGGACGAAGACTGAAGAAGGTCAGAAAGAAATCCCGGCGAAGCAACTTTCAACACGTCCGATCCTCTTTCATCTGTTTTCAATGATCTCGTTGAGACTAGCGTGTGAAAAACATTGTTGAACACTAAGAACGACAAAGGCCAGGCTGGACAGGGTCTGGGGCAACCATGACATCAGCTTACTACGAAGTACAATCTGTACAAGTACCGATCCTGCTGACTGACCAGAAATGTGTTCATTGTGGACATAAAAATCTGATCAGTGGAGACCGCGAGAAATCCAGAAAAAAGATGAACAAGGCATCGTCATCTCCAAACTGAATGCATTACCTTTAATTACCTAAATTACCTCTGATTTAACAGGAAGCAGTGTGGTGTACTAAGTATGGCAGTAAGAGTGACCTCTGACCTGTGTTGTCGACAGGTGATAAGTTCGATGTTGACGGCGCTAATTTCAAGTTCTCTCAGTGCCTGGAGCTGACCAGGAACCTGACCAGAGGTCTGCCGCGAGATGAGATATGCAGGTAAGTTGCTGGACAGTGTCAGGACATCTCAGTGACAAGGTAACCAACATAATATGTCTTAGTGACATGACTGACATTTGTCCTCTCACGATGTTTGCCATACGGACCTCTAGCAAGGGACCTTTGGTGACAGAACTCACGCGCAACCTCCGACTGTCCCCGTTAGTCCTCACGTCAGATCGTCAGAGACCGTTCATCAGGTCATAGTGTCATACAGTTCCTATGTCACGGTAGGATGAATAAAACAAAAAATAAGTAAAACAAACAAAAACAATTAAAAAAACAAAACAAAAACAAAAAACCCCCAAAACAAAACAAAATAAGAAACCAACAACAATAACAACAAAACAAAACAAATAAACAAAACCAAAACAAACAAAACCACAACCAACAGTCGTAGGAGTCTGAGGCACGTGGTGAAAATCTTCTCGTTAAAAATATCGTGACGAAAATACTCTCCTCCTCCACATCGTTCTCAGTGGAAGGATGGAGGATTGTCTGTGGCCGACTCTGTTGTCTGCAACTTGCGGGGATTCCGGGACAACAGGTAACAGAGTCCACAGAGCACTTGCAAGTGTTGCCAGCAAATGACAAGTGCAAATGTCACCAGACACAAAGAGCGACTAGCGGCGAGGGTCCGTCAGCTCCAGCCACCAGCTGTTCACAAAGTTGCTTCCTACAAGTAATTGTGATATACTGTGCAGGGTTATTTCCTCACTTCGGCCATTTTTCCAGCCCCTATTCCCACATTTCACCTCAATCACCACGTCTTGACACAAACATGTCACATGACCACGTCACACTGTCTTTTACTCCTATATCTGACTGTTCATCGTGAGCGCCGCATGCTTCAATATCACATCGGGTCCTAACCTACTGTTAACCTACTGAATACAAATTACGATTTGCTTGTGACGTCACTTGCAGGTTGTACACGTCACTGGTAGCCTGCCAGAATGACGCGAAAGCACCGGCCAGCCCCACGCAGCAACAGTCATTTGACCGGCAGATGGAAAGGATCTTCCTGGACCTGCAGGGCGGACCCTTCTACTGCGAGGCCGGTAGGTGGCAGCAGTGTTAGCGAAAATTAAAAAATAGCTAAATAGCATTTTAACAACATAGATACAGTAAACAAAACATTTTAAACAGACCCGACATGTTTAGGTAAACACGAGAGGAGATCGGAGAGTTCTAGAATGCCAGTAAAAGAATGACGTCAGTTCTTTTAGACTTTGCTCGCTGAGGGTAGGATGAACCCCTAAGCTAAAACCTTAATATCAGCAGTCTAGATGAGTATTACGTCAGCAGTCTAGCCAAGTGTTACGTCAGCAGTCTAGCCGAGTTATACGTCAGCAGTCTAGTTGAGTATTACGTCAGCAGTCTAGCCGAGTGTTACGTCAGCAGTCTAGTTGAATATTACGTCAGCAGTCTAGCCGAGTGTTACGTCAGCAGTCTAACAGAGTGTTACGTCAGCAGTCTAGCCGAGTCTTACGTACATCAGCGGTCTAGCTCGGCAGTTCGTAATGAAACACGCGCTAATTAGTACCTCAGCCTTTGGTAATCATGACTACGACCTGCCAGCGTGTGGTAGTCATGTCACACACGTGACCAGCATGATTTTGTCTCTCACTCTGTTGGGCAGACAACCCCTGCACGGAGGAGTTCCGACAATGCAACGCTTCTCTCGTCCAGACGGATTTTCAAGAGCCTTGCGAGTGAGTGCCCCTGCCAACAGCATTTCTTGACTTACAAAGTTAAAGAGTTTTTGTCACGGGGGGGAGTGAAGGCTCTTTCAGAAAATAATAATTGTCCAAAAGGAGTCTCCGTTATGGCTTCATGACATGTTCCCGTCTTCACAGTGAACCACTAACCCTCTCCTCCACCACAAAAGAGAAGAGAAAATCTTCAGGAGATTGAAAGTGTGTGCAAGGTCAACTGTGAGGTTCAGGAGGTCAGAGGTCATGCCACACGTTTACCTGACTCTGTTTTGTTTCAGTCTCCTCTCTATTTATGACGACTGCCTGTCTAAAGTCGCCCAAATCTGTGAAAATACTTATTCACTGGCGACCTATGACCTCACCGCCACCACTGTGGTCAGCCTGGTGATCGAAGTCAACCAGAACTTTAACTGTGAGTCTCTGTCTCTCTTCTGTCTCAGTCTCGGTTTCTTTTTACTTTATCCTTTCACACACACTTTTATACTAATGTATGATATCTGTATAGACATGTAGACAGGTAGACATGTTGTGTGCAGTGTGCGCGTGCATCTGTGTGTGTGTTTATAAGGAGAGTGTGGTTGCCAGCCGAGAGCTGCTCAGGGTGAGTCTCCATGTACCCGGTGTTGTGACTTGTACCCGGTGTTGTGACGTGTTCACAGGCTCTGCAGGTATAAACGTGACAGGAAGTAGTTCAACACCGGCAACTACAACTACGACTGCACCAACTACAACATTGTCTACTACTACTACAAGTACTACAACGAGAACTACCACAACTGCTAGCACGTCAACGCCATCCACAACGTCAACGACCACAATCACATCCACTACTCCTAGAACCACACCAACCACGACTTCAACTACCACAACTACGACTACACCAACTACAACTTCAACGACCAGAACTACACCCACTACCTCTACAACCACGCCAACCACGACTTCAAGGACCACAACTACCCCTACAACTACAACGACCACACCAACTACAACTTCAACGACCACAACTACACCTACAACCACTACAACCACACCAACCACGACTTTAAGGACGACAACTACACCAACCACGACTTCAACGACCACAACTACATCTACATCTACGACTACACCAACTACAACTTCAACGACCAGAACTACACCCACTACTTCTACAACCACGCCAACCACGACTACAACGACCACACCAACTACAACTTCAACGACCACAACAACACCTACTACCACTACACCAGCCACAACCTCATCAACCACTACACCTACAACCACTACAACCACACCAACCACGACCACATCTGCCACCACTACAACGACGACGCCAACCACGACGACGCCAACCACGACTTCTACTACCACAACTACACCTACTACCACGCCATCCACAACGTCAACTACTACAACTACATATACTACCACGACAAAAACCACAACTTCTTCGACCACAACTACACCTCCAACTACAACAACGACCACACCAACCACAGTTGCAACGACCAGTCTGACTGCGATGATACCAAGTACATCTGCTACTGAAGCAACTACAACAACGACCACACCAACCACAGTTGCAACGACCAGTCAGACTGTGATGATACCAAGTACATCTGCTACTGAAGCAACTACAACAACGACCACACCAACCACAGTTGCAACGACCAGTCTGACTGCGATGATAACAAGTACATCTGCTACTGAAGCTACTACAACCACCACCACACCAGTCAAGTCATCTACAACATCGACTTCCACTGCGGCCTCTGCCTCCTCGCCTGAAGCTGAGGCGAAGACAGCGACGCGGACTGTCCGGCCTGCAGTTGACTACCGCAACAAACTTTTGTTTTCGAGGATCTACGGTATGTCTTTGGTGTGCTTATCGCTCTCCTACAGCACGGTCAGCTCCTTCACTGTGGGTTTGACCGAGCTGTAGACGAGTAGTTCCAACCTACTAACCTACTTTTCTAATGGGGTCATAGGTCAGGTCACGTCAAACCAACAAGTCCTGGCGTGACACATTGATTAAGTCTGTGTTGATTTTCACCTTCATCGAATTGCAGCTATAGGTACAAGCATTTTAGTTTACTTTTATTTTCTATAAATACCTATAGAGAAAATAGTTAGGAATTTCGATCCAACATTCTGACATTAGCTGCTGCGCATGCGTACCTCCGTGCTCGTTGCGTCACATTAAGCGCGTGACGGACTTAAGACTTCGGACATAGGAATGGGGGGTAGTCAACGCTCCACCCATAACTGTCACGTGCTCTACCTTGCTGCCATAGTCCCCATCATGGTACCCGGCACCACTCAGACCGATGCCAGTCCCCACCCCCTTCCATTTGACCCACGTGCACGAAGGTGAAGAAGGGGCGGGGGAGTAAGCTTGACACAACACCCCACCCTACCCCTCCTCACAAACAATAAACAGCGGGGGATGGGCTGGTGGACGAGAGCGCGCGACATTAAATGACGTAATGTAAATAACGAGACTCCATTGTGACTAACGGGTGTTTGTTTGTCCAGGTTCCTCCATCAACTGGGCGGAGAGGACGAGTCACTGCCTGCTGTTGTTGTCTTCCTCGCTGGTCGTGGCCCTGGCATTTCGTGCGTAGCGCGCGGGGACCGTGTCATGTGTCACGTGTCACAAATGTGGCTAAGGGGGACTCCCCGCCATCACGTGGTCACTGAGCGGCACTCTCTTCTTCACGTCGCGTCTACGTCTTTCCGCCGACAGGACCAGCAAGCAAGCTGTGGACATGGCAGTGACAGTGACAGTGACAGTGACAGTGGCAGTGATGGTCAGTGTAGGAAAGCCATTGTCACCTACAGCATCACAACATGCAAGGACCGTGTGGAATAGAGAAAACCGAAACTGGATTTTTGGTCACATGTAAAATTGTAGATTATCGATGGTGTCGTTGTCGCTTCTCTATTTTCTGTCAGGAAAATGTCAAATCCTTTCTTTCTGTAGGATTGTGTCAAGTTCATTGTTTCTGTCAGGATTGTGTCAAATTCTTTATTTTTTGTAGGATTGTGTCAATCCATTGTTTTTGCCAAATCATTTATTTCTTTTTGCATTCTGTTAAATAATTTGTTTCTCTGCCCGGTCCTTCTGCTTTGTTTGTCTACGTACAAAGCTGCAACAAAGCAACCAGTCGAGTAAGAAGAGAAGACAAACAATATTTTATGGAGGACTTAAACATAAACAACCTTTACATGAAAAGACTATCTTCGAAAGTTACACTTTGGGATTAAAACTGAAAAACAAATAATTCTGTTTCATATTCCTGCTTTTTAATGTTGTTTAATCTTCATGCAAATTAAACAAATTTTTTCACCCACAACATTCTTTGTACCTTCAGTTCTTTTTAATTTCTATTTTCTTTCTTTCCGTGCCTTTAACTAAATCTTTGCATTGTTTCTTTTTCAATTTACTTTCTTCTGTTTTGTATCTTTCTCATTCTTCTTATTCTTCTTCTGCCGCCCTCTCTCATTTTTTCTTCCTCGATCCATGTCTCTCCACAAGTTGTCCTTTCCTCACTTTGTCTTGTTTTTGTCCTTCTTGACCTGAGTCTTATTTCATAAACATGCCGACAGCGGTGCCTCGCTAATCGAGATATAAGGTCTGCTAAAAAAATTTTTTTGTAAAATCACAAAACTGCAGCCACATAATTTCGACTTTGATAAATAGACTAATTTAACTTGACAATTGTCGAGGGGTAAAGTTAGGGGCTGAACCAGCAAGGAAGATTCATCACAAAAATGGAAAATTTTTGCACAAGACTGCAAAATAAGGGTTGCATACAAATCAATATTTTTTTTCCCAGATTCACATCGGAGGAAAAACGCTTTTCTTTGACTGCAGCCATACATTCCTTCCTCATCTCTTCATTTTGCTTGTGCATGCTGAGGGAATGTAAAGTCGCAGATTGTGAAGCTGTAGTCAGGATTGTCCACGTGTGTGTGTGCACGTGCCTCGGTGGGTTTGTGTGCGGGTGTTGGGCGGGTGGCTGAAGTCTGACAGTCGGTCGTGCAATCACGTACTAATATCCCTGCTGGCAGACGATTTTTTTCCAGTTAACTGCTAAAACGAGGCAGTAGACGACATAGCTTCCGGTTTAGTCACATTCTTTGTTACGGCTCGCCGAGACTAACAGCGGATCACTTCGCGTTGGTCTTGGCAGACAGACGGCAGTCCACCTACACACATCCATGGTGCACGTGCGAGTCCAGAGAAGCAGGGTGGAGGTGTGATGGAGTCTGTCTGTGCCCCGGGTGTCGGTGGATGCCGTGGTTACAATACCCTACTGACGTCAGCACGCGCTCGTCAGCGATTGGCCAACACCATGAATGTATTTTTCGTCCATTTACCGGCCTAAGTTATGCGCCAATCAATGGCGGGCAGTTAAAAACTTTGACGTCTGCTTTTCTTGTTCAAACACAGGCCCTGCCAGAAGCCACAAGAAAATGCGATGGAGGAAAATAATTATTTTTTACAGCTCGTCATGTCAGATCCGCTTGTCTTTGTGGGTGAGGTCTGACTTCCAGCCTGTGACATTCTCTCCGCCATTGAAGCCTGACTGATACAAATACATGATGTTGCTGAAATATGAGTGTGACAAATGAGTGTGCAGGCTGCTGAAATATTCAACAAGAAGTGCATGTCAAAATAGCCTCGACACTTGTGATGAATTCACGAGAATTGTCTGTGAATAATCTGCATGTGCCATGCTACCTGTGTAGAAAATGTTAATCACCTGCACTTATTACCAGACCTCCAGTTAATGGGTTTATGCAGATTTCTGAAGGGAGTGGGAGGCTCGTGTAATTTTGCTACAGATGGGTTGTAATAGGTCTTGAGAATTAGAATTAAAAAGAGTTGATGGAATGAGATTGACACTAAATACGGAGATGACTATAACTGTCACTATCGTCTCCAGACCTCCTACACACCAAGATGCCGACCCTCCCTCATTAACAAAATGCAACAAGGGTGAGGATGAGGGGTCCGATACAGTCCAGTCTTTCTCTCTGAATTGTTTTATCTTTTCCTTTTATTATTTTCTTCTTCTCTGAATTAATTCGTTCTTTGGGTGGTTCTATACCTCCCTTGGTACCCGCCGACAGTGGAGCATACAGTCAGTCATCTTGAGCCATGATTTCGTGTCTTATCTACCACCACTTACTAGTCTATCTCTGTGATACCACACCAAGGCTCATCTAGGGGTCGTTTGTTTCTAGCTGATGGTAATGATGGTGGTCGCAGACTTGTTGATGTTGTTGTTAATATCCTCCTTTCCCATTCTTCTTTCTAAGGCTCCTCCCTCTGTCTCTCTGAAACCTCCTTTCTCGTTCTCAAGCTCACCCTCTTGTCATAAAACTCTCTTTCTAAAAACCGTTTCTCTTTCTTTTGTGAAACTTCCTCCCCTCTCGTCTCTCTTTGTTTAAATCTCTGTCCTTTTCTAACCTTCCCTTTGTTTTTGTTTCTAAAGCTTTAACCTCCATCTATCTCTTTTCTTTTTAAAGTATTTTTCCTTTCTCTGTTTCTAAAGCTTTTTTTCTCTAAAGCTCACCCTAACTCTTCTTCCTAAAGCCTCCCCCATCTCTCTTTCTTAATCTCTCCTTTTTCTTTTTAAAGTGCGCACACACGCACTCTCTATTTTATTCCTTCTCTGTTTATCGTTTGCTTGCTGTCGGCTTAATGTCTGCTCATCCCGCCTTCCACTGTCTCACAAGAAAGTTCAATGTGCAGCAATGAACTCTGATGACGTGGGGTCAGTCCTGTGAGGGATGAGTGAGTCCTTGTGACCTTATGACCTTACCAATTAACATCTTCTTTCAAGAAATGCTTCTTTCCCCTGGAAGTCCAACTGTATGTATGCAGCATTGCTAATTGCTCTGTGAGGTTTTTTGATGTTAAAGTGTGGGATTCCAGAAGTCCCCTGGCTGACAGCACCAGGCGGTGGCAGTCCTCACAGACCTGCGCCCAGTGTCCACGTGGTACTCGGCCGTTGGCTGGCACAGGAAGCACGCGTCTCCTCGTCTTAAGTCTCGTCCTGTCGAGAAGACGTCTTGCCACAGCCTCACACACACACACACGCGCACACACGTGTCCACCCGGGCCTTCCGCTCTGATGGCCAACCTCTTCTCTCTTCTCCTGCTCCTCACCCTGGGTATCCAGCTGGCTCCCTGTGGTGGTGACGAGGTGGACAATTGCGCCATCTGTCGGTAAGTACAGCAAAATAACATGTTCATTGTATTTTTCTCTGTATTTCTTCCTCTTTAAGGTTTCAATTTATAATTTATAATTTTTATTTTATTTTATTTTATTTTATTTTACATGTTGTAACATTTTAGAACAGATTTTAATTTGAGAAATCGTTTTAGTAACGAACTACAACCAAAGAACAGAAGTTCCACAGTGGAGGCAAGACCTCATATCTTACCTTACAGGGTAAGTTTAACTCGTTAATCTTCTGATGGGGAGATGGCAAGCCACACATCCCGACAGATGACAACATTCCACTGGAGAACTGTCCGGGGTTTAAATAAGAGCGAGGCTGATCTCACCTTGAAGGCTGACAGTCAGCATCACCACCAACATTTTGTACATTGCCATGGAATACAATAAAACATAATGCACTTACATGTCCTCCCTCACAACACAATGCCATACATTACTACACCATGCAATACAATATCACTTTATTTTTTAACGAGAAAGAAATTGATAAAGACTGTGGATGAAATAGATGCAAGAACTCAAATTAAATGGCGAGTTTACTGTCGGCAAACATCAGAACCAGGTCCACGGCAGGCTCCACACATTCGGAAGCAGAAACTTACAACACATTCTTCCTTCTCCTTCCTTTTGTTTCCATGACTACCTGCTGTGTAACGGTCTGTATTCTGTCACTCTCGATTTGCTTGGTCAGGTGCTGATCTTTAGAATCAAGAGTATAAAATGATTAGCACATTCTTTTGGTTTGCATTGCTTTGACTGTTTATTATTATGATTAGATATGCCTAACCCGTCCTTTATTATCATTAACATTTTTCAAAAAGATAATTTTCCATGGCAAGTGGTCCTCTGTAGTGACATGACTCACCGCGTGTTTTTCATCCACCACTGTCATTGTCAGTAGTTTTGCTACTTGTATTACTACAGTAATAACCGGTTTGTAAGCCTATTTTCCCGTGTGGATACGAGCTCAATCCGCTGAACACGAACCGACAGTCAACCATTCAATAAACAACAGATAACACCAGTGCAAAAGTGCATGGAGGAAGAATTGAGGAGTGAGTGAAGCTGTATTCTTGATGATGAAATATAATTCTTCCAGAGGGAGGTCTTGAGGCCGGACATTCAGGCTTCAGATGTAGACAAAGTTTGAAGAGGAAGAAAATTTTTGGTTTGGGGGCAGAAGCTGAACGGAAGGGTCAAATGTGGATGATTCCATGAAGCTGAAGGAAGATGGACTGACAGACTTACACACTACATTGATATGAGATTTAAGAGATAATGATCAGTCGATGATATAACAAAACTTCCGGACGGTCAGAGACAGAGAGAGGGAGATGTTAACCTCAGAGAGAGAGAGAGAAAAAAACGGTTGTGGACATTTCAGTTTATGTGCGGAGCCTATTAAAAAGCCATTCCCTCAGTTTTGTCCTCATTCGTTTTCAATTTGTTGGTGGGCCTCCAGGTTTCACAGTCTATTATGTGCTGTGGTGGGACACACCTGCTGGACCTGTGCAGTCAGGCCAGACGCTGGCAACTGTGTATCATCCTGTGTATCATCATCCTGTGTATCATCATCATATGTATCATCCTCTTACATGTGATACCCAGGCCAAAGCGGCACTCAAGCATGAGTTGAGTGAAACTCGGGAAGAGGAAGCAGGATCTGTTTGGACAGTTGATGACAATCTCCCTCACCTGGGACCCGGTGACTAGCGCAAGTTTTATTAGAGGTGTTCCAGAGACAAGAGATCACAAGCATCAACACTAGTGTCATGAGACTGCTGGTCCTGCCCTGCCCTGCCCTGCCCTGATTTCCATAATGGTATCAGGATTTTTCCCACAAAGTATTGTCAGAAGGTATTTGGCAGCTGCCCTACAGACATTGTAGGAGGCAGAGTGGAGGCACCTGTGTGCTTGCCTCACACTAGACTCACAATCCGAAACACGTTCCTGCTTGGTGAACGCTGTGTTCGCTTCTCACGTTGGGACGAATATTTGCAGAAATCACCAAATGATTCCTCTGTCACAAAAAATTCTATATGAATTGAGGCCCATCTTTCTCCACCAACTAACAACATATATTTTTGTTCTTAAGATGACATGACAGTTTTCCAACGAACCCAAGGGAAGGGAAAACATTACTCGAATAAGCAGCTTGGGTAATGACTAAATAATCAGTTTCACTAACAGAAAATCCATTTTTGGGGGGCATGCCTGTTGTTCACTAGTCAGGTAAGAAAGTCTGTTACTACCATGCTGTTTAGTGTTTCATGGCTGATGTTGGAGTCTGCACACCTGCAGGTACATCACCTTCAGTCGTCTGCTCGCCACCTGCATCGTTCACCCCTGTGGGTTGCCTCCCCCAGCCCTACAAGAGGCATCACCCATCAAGCGGTCCCCTCCTGCAGACTGGAATGGCACCAAGTCATCGACACGGCACGTGCCCTCGGACTGGTGGCGCCCTCTTGGTCTTCTCTTCTGGTTCCACTCTCATCAGGTAGGTGTCCATGGCATGCACCGTGCCGGTCAAATCCCTGTCTTGTGTCTACAACAACTAATGTGATTGATTTGTTCCTAACATGTGATAATCCTGGCAACTAGCAGTTGTTTATTTACTACAATTAGTAAATACTCAATCTCGATTCTGTTATAAATATGTCATACCTGGACAGTAAATATGTCCAAGATTATATCTCTCGTGCACAGAAAAGAAAAAAAAGGAGAGCACAGTATGTTGGAGGTCACATGTCTGCTGTGGTGACAGGAATCACGACTTCACTCGCCGCTTGTAACATGCTCACCAGATCATTCCTCTTATTATCTCGTGTTATGTTGTTTTTGAAACAAATTCATCATTTCACTGTCTGAGCTAACATTGATAATATCGCAATCCAAATATTTTTATTTTTACAATAAAGTTACCTTTTCTAGAATGCTCAAAACTCATCCTCTCACGATTGGTATTTTGTTTATTGGCGTTCAGTGCTTGCACGTGTCTCCATTTACATACAATCACAGTAAGTGCTTTTATACTAATGTACCTTGTAGAGATAAGTAGAACAAGGAAACAGAATATAAGGAAAGAATTGATGAAATGAAATAACATACAAAAACCAATAAAAGTTACCATTTCCGCCGTTCCAGATATCACAGTAGTATGTCTTGCGCCTGTTACTGCATCAAAGAACACTGTGTAATATAGTGTAACATAGTGTAATGTGGATAGCTGTTACTGCGGCAAAGGACATTGTGTAACTTGTGTAACGTAGTATAATGACAGCAAAGAACATTGTGTAATGTAGTGTAATGTGGAGCGCTGCCTCACCACCCAGTCGGGAGCTCTTGTCCGCTGTACCCTCTAAGACAGTCTCCGCCATTCTTCTCACCCACAGACGTCGGCCAGCGATTGTCTCCACGACAGCTGCGCGCGCAGGAGGAGGAAGTGCCGCTTCTTGTATCCACGTGACTGGTCGGCGAATTTGTTTTTCCCAAGCATGGTTATGTAGGAACCTTATCCGAGTATTCTGATTGGCCGCTTGCTCACGTGACTTAATCTCCAACCCATATGGCAACTCACACTCACTCATCGTCTTGTCTTGGGTTTCCACAGGATGATGTCGGTGATGCTGATGAGCGTCTGCTGCGCTTAGTGAAGGTGAAATTGTATATTCGCTGGGGTGTAGCTTTGTATGAAACACACGGGCTGATTCTCGTAGATTGTCGTAGTTAACGATGAACATCGATGTTTAAGGTCAATGAAGACCACACGTACGAGGAGTTGTCAGCCCGCTCAGCCGCACCATGGTCTAGATCAGAGGTGGGCAATTAATTTTCCCAAGGGGCCACATGAGAAACTGGGATGGTTCTAGAGGGCCGGACTAATATAGTTAACTCAGTTTTACCCAATACTGTATATATAGTATATTTACTGGCGGGCGGGCCAGCGGGCGGGCCGGTCAGAGACAGGAGGCGGGCCGGATCTGGCCACATTTTCTTTCTTATCTGGCAAATTTCTTATTGTGTGCACGTCGACCACTCGACTGTCGTACAGCAGATCTGTCACTGCACGAGCACCCACCATCTCCACATTTTTAAATGTACCTTTAGTGGCCACGTGTCTATATTAGGAGTCTCGCCTGTATATAGATGGGACGCTCCTCTGTATTGGGAGGGCAAGTGTCTATACTGGAAGGGCGAGTGTTCTTAAATGATAATGGTGATAAAGATGATCGGAAGGAGGAGGGAGACAGAGAAAGACAATAAAAAAAGATTAAACGATAAACGACAGTTAAAACACACCCATACACACGAACCAAATTTGTGCATTCGTAATTCGTGTCCTCTCTCAGATCCTCGCTGATTAGTGGAGGAGAGATGTTGAGAGAGCTAGTATGGTAATCAGAGGACGCAAAGACCACCATAGCCCTCCCTCGCCCTTTACCTGCTGCAGGTGAGGTTTGAGAGGAGCTCTCCTTGTCTGTGCTTTAAGTATGGTTTGATACAGCCCCTTATTCCTGCGGTTTGATGCAATCGTTCTTTGTGTCTGTTGTAGTCATAGTTGGATTCAACACCCTCGAAAAAAGAAAAAAAAAACCCCAGCATCTTGCTTCTTCATTGCTGTTGTGTTGAAGCGACCTCGGTGACAGTCACGTGTCCGCCCAAAATGGACAATTATATATGTTGTTGTTGTTGTCACAACCTCCGCCACCACTACTACTATGACTACTGAGATTACTACAACTACCAATCCCAGCTGCAAGTCAAAAGTAAAACAATAGGCTAGAAATGGATATTTTGGTAGTGGTACTGAGCTTTAGTCACTGTATGTATGCTGGTGGCACTCACCTTCGCGAGAACACAGTGAACTCTGTGTACTGAGATAATGATTATTATTGTATCTGTGTGCTTATATTTTCTCTTCGTAAAACTCTTTGAGACAGTCTTTGTTGGTGGTGTTAAGCGCTATATAGATCAACTTTATTATCATTTAAAAGGTGAAAGATGACGGGGCCTCGCTGTAAAGCCGCGCGGTGAGGGCTCACGCGCTGTACAAGGATGACATCACTGGTTGATCGCGCGCATGTCCAGCGAACCACGTGACACGCAAAGGACGCACCGCCAGTGCCAGAATGCTCTGAGGACCGCGTTCTTCTCTCCTTCCATGCATCTTCTCATATTTCCCTCTTTCAGTTTTGAAATGCCACGCCCTCGCTTCTCTCCTTTTACTTTTCCCTTTCTCCTCTCTTTTACTTTCCACCCCCTCCCTCCATTTCTCTCTTCGTTTTCTCCCCACCCCTTCTTTTATGTTTCTCCCTTTCCTCTCTCTGTCTTGTCCGCTCGTTTTCTTTCTTTGTCAGTGTATCTGACTCTGACGAATTGGCAGGAACTAGTAGGCCAGTCGGTAAAGGTTGGGGGAGATAACAAAACTGTGTTTGTGAACGACGCTGACGCCACCTCACGGGAACACCAACAACGTTTATCGGCGTCAAGTGCTGATGGTCAGGCCTCAGGGTGGTGTCACTGACTGGCCACCAGATGACAATCACCACGAGCCGCCTCTAGAATGTCACCTTCTCGCCCTCTGACCTTCGTCTCTCAGGGTTTCATTTGTCTCTCCAATCTTCTGTCATTATGCCAATCTGTCCATCGGCTTGTCTGTCGAGAGATCATTCGTCACAGATGTCCCCGTGACCGTTTCCTAAGAACACGTAACAACCACACACCCGGAGGCTTGTCCTAAAACATATCATTGTTTATTTTCCAGAGCTGACTGCAGTGCTGACGATGTATGTTGGAACAGGAGCGGCAGCTTTTAATCATATTCACCTGGTCACACTGTCAGTCCATTGTCATCATCATTCAGTGGTCACACTGTCAGTCCACTGTCATCACCATCCAGTGGTCACACTGTCAGTCCATTGTCATCATCCAGTGGTCACACTGTCAGTCCACTGTCATCATCATCCAGTGGTCACACTGTCAATCCATTTAAGACCGGTTGAGAACTTACAGATGTACTTTATCATAAAAACTTTTATCTTTGTAAAAACAACAAAATAGATGAAAAAAAAAATTAGTAAATCGATTGAGGTTACCGGCATCAATTTCAGCTTTACAAAAAAAAAAAAAAAAAAAAAGAAACAGCTTCTCCCGGCAATGGCGTCAGTACGGCGTCTCGCTAAATTATTTTCTTATTATCTCCGCCTCATGCTCCTGGGCCAGTCACAAACCAACCGTAGCTGCCGTTAACGACTCGCCGACAAAGGGAGTCAACCCGTGCCGCTCTCTCTCTCTCTCTGGTCTTTTCTGCTCGCGGAGGACGACGGGACCACACGTCAGCACTTCCGGACATAGCAGCGCCATCTGCCGGGCGCGCTGTGATACAACAGACTGTCCCGTGTGCTTCACGTGCAGGCCACCGCAGGGCGTGTCCACGTGACCACTACGTCACGCGAAAGCGCTGGGGCGAAACGGATATCGACTAGCTGCCGTCAGGCCCACGCAATCAGTCTTCATCGACGAGCTGCCCACCTTATATAAGCTGACCGCCGGCCCTCTCTCTCTCTCAAGCTGACCGCCGGGCAGACCACGTGGGCAGGGTTAGAAGTTAGAAGTCACCTGTAGTCGCCCTTCAGTACACGCACCCTGCGGAATCCTGCGACCTGAAAAACGCTTTCTTTCATCTCTCATTTACCTTTGTAAGCTACGGTCTTCAGCAGACGTCAAAGGACAACAAACCAACCATTCTACCCAGCTTTTGAACCTTCAAGTCGGGTAGCCTTTCAGCGGTTTTTTACGCCATTGTTTACTGAGAATCCCCGTTGAAACTCAGACTGACAGCGATTGTCTGGATGGTCTGGGCATTCTTCTGACCGTAGTCTTGCTTGATGTTCGAGGAACAATCAACGTCCAGGCAATCATCAAGAAGTCACGGATTTGCAAAAGTCTGACTAAAGGTAAGCTGACCATCATTGTCGGCTCAAGAGTCTGGCCTTCAACCGCTTCAGAATTTCAGTTTAACTACTAAAGCAGCAGGTACCAAACAGAAAAATTCGCACTGAAGGATATTCATCCTGCCTGTTGCCATTGATTGTAGTCCAGCCTTAAAGACAGAGTGACACTAGCTTCGTCAGGCCTCATCCCACGTAGGTATCTACCTTGACATTCAAAGCCAGCAACTGCTCCGCCTCCATCTGTTCCTCGAGACTTCACCGAGAGCGTCAGCTTTTTGTCATCCTCAACAGTAAGTTCTTGGGAAACTCAAGATCATGGCCATGTTAACCTCCGTCTTCCTGTTGATGATCGTCTGCTTGGGCAACGCTCACCCGGTATACGAGCCGGAGCAGTGTATCCAGATTTGCAAGGCCTACGCCAAGCGATCCTCCCAGACCCATTCTCAGTGTCTCAAGTACTTTTGCCGCCAGGCCATCCTGGGATACTTCAACCGATTCGGAAAACGCACGGACACCTCATTCATGCGGAATGACATTCCACGATTCGTGATCTCCTCTCAACTTTCCCAACACTCACAACCCAAGACAACCATCGATGACATGGCTCTCCAGAACTGGGGAACAGTAGGTGAGGCTGTGTCCCAGGGTCAGGTGGAGTTGGACGCCAGGCTCTCAGAGAGGGAGAGTGATGCACTGAGTCGTGATAAACAGTTGTCGGTGTCAAAACAAGCTCTGGTCACCGACAGTCCTTTCTTCCTCGTCGTCCGTGAAGGCGACGACCAGCGAAAGTCCAACCTGATCCCAGAGGTACGTCCATTTTGGTAATATATCGGTAAAGTTTGGGTAGCTAGTAAAGTTCGGGGATAAGAATCAGCTCTCAGATTTTATCCAATGTGTGTCTGTGCGCGAGCGTGCTTTCATGGAACACTCACCAGCAAAATGTAAGTACTGAACAAAACCACGATTTTCGAGTTTAAGTTTTAGCTAAGCATCCCGTACTGTTGCGCCTCATGTTGGTGGTCATAGCTTTACCTCATGTACACGATGCCACAAGTGGTACATCAGCAATTTACATAATATACTTGGGTCACAGCCTTCCATTATGTACAGAGGTAACAACCTGCACCTCTTATAACGGGTGTAACAAGTTGTAACTGTGGTTCACACGCTGTATTGTATGTCTGGACGCCACAGGCCCAACCTCCTGTAGTTCGCATCTCGTCGATGCACTACGTGCTAGTGTCACGATGTTTGTCACGATGTATTTTATACTGGGTCCCAATATATACAGTACCTACTAGGGTCACTAAATGTACACTAAACACCGAGGTCACCATATAAACATTACATACATGGTCTGTACATTACCTACTAGGGTGACTATAAGTACCTCATGTCATGGAAGTGACTGTATGTTCCACGTTTGTTTTTGTAGTTTTTTTTTTAAGGGAGAAAAGCGGCCATTAATCGCTGATTACGACCGACAGGTGTTAGAAATGTTCTCCCTACCTGATGTTTAGCGGAAGTAGTACTCTCTAACACAACCTCTAATGGCTTGCTGTATTTCACTCGTTCGCCAATCTGTTGACTGGAGCACACACACACGCACGCACTGACACACAGACTAGGAGGAGGCGGAGGCGGAGGCGGAGGCGGAGGAGGAGGAGGAGGAGGAGGAGGGACAACTAACCGATGTGTAGGACGACATCGTATTTGCAAGACGTTTTTGTGGCAGCACGCGCTAGAGGTCTAGCCGTTGTCATGATAGATCGTTACTTCCTGGGGTCACTTCTTAATCATCGCCAGTTTTTTTTTTTTGTCTCTCACTCGAAAAGCATCGCACAAGCAGTGTGGGACTGCCTGTGGTATTCTATTGCATGCTGAGGGAAATAAAAACAGACGAATGATGTGCGCGGGCATTCATGTTTACGGACCGTGCACAAATCTGATCTCAGACCTTAAGTAAACAAGTATTCGTGGCAGAAGGGTCTTTGTCAAGGCGTGGTCCCATTTCTATTTGTCCACTTGTCCACAATATCGTTATGTACGAAGTGTACTTACATGTTCAGTTAAGGCCATTGAACGACGGTGAACCACACTGAGTCCCGCCAGAAATATTTGTTAATTGACAAGACAGAGATAAGTTGCTGAAAACATTTTGTGATGGTGTCAGCAACACAGATACACTATCCGTTAAGTGACAACTGAAAGATAACTTTGTCATAAACCTCTGTTACTCCAGACATGCACAGTGCACGGGTTCTCGTGTGTAGATGTATATGTGTGTGTGTGTTTGAGAGAGTGTGGAGAGTGAGTGTGTGTCGGAGAGTGTGTGTGTTTGTGTTTTGGAGAGTGTGTGTGTGTTGGAGAGTGTGTGTGTGGTTGGGTGGAACTGGCATGCAGCTTAACTACGTCACGACAACTGAGAACTAAATAACAAACTACATTTGTGGATTATTAACCTTAATTTTCCTTCTGTCTGAAAATGAATGTCAACGTCGCAAAATTCTGTAGCTATTGATGAGTTATGTACAGGCTAGAATGTTGATAAGAGGCTTGTGTTACTCAATCGGTTGATGAGAATTCAACCCAAAACTTCTAGCAGACTGCTGGATGACAAGTCCGGGGGAGCCGTGAGCTCGGTTTACCGGGTTTCCACGTCAGATGACGAGATTTAGCAAGTCGCAATTATTGTCGGTCCACGATCATTGCTCCCAAAGTGCTGTATCTGTGGCTGTGTATTTTTGGTGGCTACAAATCTGAGAAAGTTGACACGTTTTTCCGCTAATAAACAGGCCTGACAGACGATTATTGATAAATTTTATAAACAATGTGGCACGATTTTTCTGAGCGATCAAAATATCAGGGTGTCTGTGGAACGTACTTATTCACAACTGCTTCGAAGATCAGTGCACGTACTTTTTAAAACAACAAGCAGGGTTCCACCCTAACAACGGTTTTTAAAAAGTCGCAATTCCAAACGTTATTCCAGAAAAATATATCACTGCATGCATGCCTTGTCAAAACAGTTACTAGCAAAAGACAAACATGGAGTCTGCGAGAGAAAGTTATCAGAAAGTGAGAGTTGTTAAGGGTAAGAAAAAAAGGCATTTAGTTTTACATAATCCATGTACAAAAATGGAGCTCAATTACATTTTCCATGTAAAGAAATGGAGCTAAATAATAAAGTACATATACAGCCAGAAGTACCGTTTATTTTCAAGCTAGTGGAAATAACCCATCAGTACTGTAATCTTGTCCAGGACCGCCGAGAGGCAGCATGGCCCCCGGGCAGACATCTTGCCGGACCCCTTGCATTAATCATTAATTGTAATCGTTGATTATTTTCCCAGAGTAATACAGTATACTTACAAGCTTACGACTGGCAATATCTACATTTCGTTTAGTAACACAATATACACAACAAACGTTAGCTTTGAGCAGTTGTCAGTCTAAGATAAGTTTGTTTCCCTCTCGTGCTACATTTTCTTTTCGCTCTTGTGGTCAAGGATTGTGATGGTGCTTGAGTAACAGAGGCGTTGTTAGAATTAATTAACTGGAATGAATAAAAGTATATTACGATCTCTCTATTTATTATAAGAAATAATTAATATGAGATATACGTACTTATCTCCGACTGTAACTAAATAATTCAACAACAACAACAACAACAACAACAGCAACAACAACAACAGTTGGCTTGTACAGCGCCTTATCCTCCCCTATTGGCAAGCTCAAGGCGCATGACAGCTGACGAATGGTGTGACGTGAAAATAAGTTGACGTCAGAACAAAATGACGGTGCTCTACGTCACATATCACGTCCATTTCGGTAAATTCTGTCGACAATGATATCGGTAAAGTTTAGGCAGCTAGCAGTCAGTTGCAGGCAGGCTGGGATGGAACATATTGCAAAAGTGTTAACACACTTTATCTAACCTTCGGCTTTATCAAATTATGTGGCTTATTTTTAAGTTGATAATTTTGTATGGCCCACGAATAATATTATAAATATTCTTATAAGCCTCGGCAGAAAAAAAGGTTTCCCACCCCTGAAGTAAACCATTAATTGCTGCTCATGTACAGAAAAAGAACATGGACAGCATGGGCAGGGTGACTGACCACCAGTGAAGTTTCCAAACGGGTGGGGACATCAGTCCTGGGTATTACCCGGTCGGCACTGCAATGAGCGGTCTATAGTACAGCACGTTGTGTGGCCAGGCGGGTGGTGTGCGTCCCACCCAGCAGCAGAACAGTGGGCATCGGCGAGATTTTTTTTCACTCTCAGCCCGCTCCATTCTTTTTTTGACGCCACCATGATTATGAAAAATTTATGAGCCTTTCTGTTTGCGCCTCGGCAGTTCTAAAATGCTTTTGTAATAATTGGTTTTGTTTTGTCGGCTGTGGTGTCAGTGTGTGACTGGTGCTAATACTGTATCACAATGTATTGTTCACGTGAAGCTTTTTGTGTAGACTAGTGTAGTTGTATGTCTGGTGATGGAGAAGTAGGAGGAGAAGTATCTTTTAAACAACTGTCCTTTTAAGTAATTACCAAAAAAAAAAAAAAAAAATCCCAACGAGAAAGATCTTCTGACCAAGGAGGGGCCCCGTCAACAACTGCGGGCTCGGGTACACCAGTCCTCCCTGAACCACACTCCCACCCCTCTCGTCAGGACAGTCGATGGGTTGGTTCTGAGGCTGAACATATAAGATCTTATAATTACAGTTTGTATTTTCCTTCGAAACAATTATTTGAAGCACTTTCTGTAAACAGCAAATGAACCATTGTTGTTGGAAAAACTGCATCACGATAGGAATCCATGCTGTCAGGTGTTTTCGTCGAGTTCTCGGCAATCTTCGGAAAGTAACCAAAGTCCTTAACGAACAACAAATTACTAGCACGATATAGATGGAATAACCGGCATCTTTAGAATCTTCTCTCAACACTTACGAATCCCCTCTAAATTGTAGAGGTTGGTACACCTTTAGGTACAAAAACAAAATCATTCATCATTTCCGCTTTTGTCGTTTCGTCCCTGACTTCAAAGGGAAGCACACGTAATGTTCGTGGTCAGTAATTAAGTAGAAAGCATTGCCGTATTACTGTCTCATATTTAGTATCCTTTCCTAAATTTTGTCGAATTGATCTGCTGGTAACTTTGTTCTAGCTTCGACATGAATACCACCGGCTATCTTCCACGCTGTGCTCTATTGCAGACGATTAATAGACTCGACCAGAGTGAACAAATGAAATAGAACTAAAACAGGTCAAGTAAAAACTATCCAGTTCTTGTATAATAGATATCAGTGAACCGTCGTTATACTAAACTAAGCCGTGCTTTCATCACGGAACAATAATGGAGAATCTGAAAAAAAAAAATTGGAAATTGATAAAGAATGTGAAATCTCCTCTGATTGTGCTTGACATCGAGGCATCATTTCACGGCCCACACTTGCTGTACGACGTAGAACGTTGTCACGTGTTTGTCAGCGGGGTCGTGCATGCAGGCCGATGTCCATGGAACGATCCAGAATATGTTGGCTTTGTGCCGTCCACACGCGTGCACAAACTCACGGGTATTGCAGCTTTGTGGCCGTCTGACTTCTCATCCATTCACAGATTACCTGGAATGTAATTACTGCAGAACGAAGAGCGCGATGTTTACACGAATGAAACGTTTCCACTGACATGTCAATCATGACCTCGAGTCACGTGCAGTATGCTAATTAGTATGAAACCTTGGTGTAGCTGGAGCTTGAGCAAACATCATGGTGTCCTTACGCTGACAAAGGTACAAATTAAATCTGTAAAAATATACAGGGAGACTGAATCTTTCGCTCAAACCACAGATAGCAAAGTCCCAGGATTACGAACAGCAGGGTTAAAAAAGAAAAATGCTTCAGCTTCATTACACTTAGAATACCTGCTGGAAGAAGACTAAAAGTTAACATGAACATATTCCACCCACGGCAGCTATCTCCAGCCCACGGAGGTGTACACAATGTCGCAGCTCACTACAATTGTTTAATATACAGACCAGCTTCAAAGTAACCAACAAGATTGCAGTTTTCATCTCCAAATCCTCGCAGCTTAATGCTAACTACGAGACACGGTCACTTGACAATATTCTTACGTTTAGCTGTGATATGGATGAGGCTAAAGTGCTTCAGAAATATCTAAACGGCTCTTTTTATTTAGCTATTCTAAAAGGTTAATCTCTTTTCTCATATTTCTTCAAGCCTGGTCGTTTGAAAATGTAATAAAAAAATACGTGCACATGAACTTGTCGCCCACACTTGTGGTTGTAATATTTATCAATAACTATTCACCAATCTCTAATGCTAACCTTACTCTCTGCTAAAGAATAACAGCGAGTGACGTGGTTGTAGGATTCTTGTTAGAAATCATCAGACAACCCAACAAATGAAAGAACACAGCACCAGTTTTTGAACATTTACATTCTTTGTTTCACAAAAGTAGACCTTGACATTCTAAACTTGACAGCCTCGGGGTCTTCTCTATTTTGCACAAACTTGTTCATTAAAAGTAAAAAAATTATTACTGAATAAAAGGCCAAGGAAAAAAGCTATCTCTGAATGAATGCTTGTGTTACCGAGGAACTGCATATGTCGTGAATGGCCGGTGGGAGAAAGAAGTTGAATGAGCAAAATGTCGGTGATGAGGTCAGAAAACACGAAGCCTGACACTCGTTGCGCGTACACACTTTTTAACTGAGTAGTGAGGACAGACATGTACCACAAAAAACAAAAAGTGTGGCCGATCCAGATTGGAGGCTTATGGTGCAGTGGTAATTAAAAATCAAAGAAACAAGAAAAAGCCCACGCTTTGTCGAAGACCTTTAGTTTATTCTTTGTGAACTGTTTTATCAGATCTACCAACAGCTTCCTCATCTCACGATATGGCGTCTAAATCACCTCTTCATTCACACAAACACTTCTAATAAACATCCGAGGAAAACAAAATCCGTTAACAGCGCTGAGCCAACGTAACAAAGAAATGGTAAGTGTGAGACAGACAAGCTGTCTCGGATTCTATCACCATATGTAGCACGTTTATGATATAACAACTGTTCTCATTGCAGAAGCGGGATGGCCCGAGCCAATGGCAGTAGGCAGCCACGGGACGGACACCGGCATCCTAAGATGGTCACCGGCATCAGTGCCTACAGATTCTGTGCACGCAGCATTTCCATCTGGTTCTGTTGACTGAACTACATTTAGATAGTGAAGGTTCACATTCTTGTCCCCTCATGTTTTTTTTTTTTTGTTTTTTTTTGAGGAGGCGGCTGTCCTACACCGCAGCTATATATGGTTATTTTACTAAAAAGAAAAAAAAAGAGATAAACTCGTATTAATCAACAATTGAATAGCTCCCGTCCAACAGCTTCTTAGTTGCTATCAACCCTTTTAAAACGCAAATGATTAAAAATAACTGTCCAGTAAAAAGCCTTTTCGACTGAATACAAAAAGTATGTTATAGTATTCCAGGAATATAGTCTGTTTAGGCTAATGCCAGGGACAAGAATACACTATCTGTTCCTTTCGTGTCAAAACGTGACAATAAAGACTTGAACACTGCTTCCGCTTACAGCCTCAGTGTGTGTGGTGAGGATTGCTGTCGGTTTGTTACCTATGCTGTTGGTGGAATGACTTAGTTCAGTACTCGCTGGACGAGTTTAACAGGTGGCGATTTTTACGGAGACCAACCGATAACCAGTACTCTATGCTATATAGCATTTGACAAAACCAGCTCACTGGCACGTGATTTTGGTGTTCGCAAGACTCGCCCCTGTGCAAATTCATTTGAGAATTATTCTGAGGCTAATCAGGAGATGAGTGTAGCCAGTCTATGGCTGAAGAACAAAATCGCGCAGAGAGCGTTTAGTCCACACGCCACGTCGTACAAGTCTGGGAAATAAGGCAAAGAGTCTTATTTTCATAGTTGCAATGCGATGTTCACACCTCGTTGACACTGTTTCTTTGCCACTGCTCTGTGTTTACGGTTCCGGAGGTAAAACAACATCTGTGGGGTCTCGACATCACTTTAAAAATACAACTAAAGGGATAAAACAATATCTGAAACTAGACGCTTGTCCTTGAGTTCCTTATGTTACTCCAGGGTAACGACTTGCTCTCGTTTCACAACAGCGGTCCCAGCTAAACATACCGTTCACTACACAATTGCCATTGAAAGTACGGTTCACACGTCTATGGTCTGGTGAAATGGCCTATCTGACAGTGCGTGCCTATGTCTCTCAGTGTTTTCACCTGTTAAGCGTTTTGACCTATGCTATGGGGTAGTGGTGGTGGTGGTGGTGGTGGTGGGCGAATGCAAGCCATCGCTGTTATCATCATGACTGGGTACTGAAAGCAATAATTTAAAAATCGATCCTCCAATTCAAGGCAATCTAGCCAACCCTACTGTCGTAATTGGTCTAGGAAGCCTAAACAGAGGAAGTTCTAAAGAAAATGTGTTCAAAGCGCTTATTTTACATAAAGCTACATTGTTCAACAAGAGACGGGTGGAACCTCCTGACGGGTACTCATTTTTATGTTAGATTCTGTGCAGCCCAACGATTTCGCGTTAGAATCAAAGTCTCACTAGTTACCCGTTTTTTATTTTCACTTAGTCTAATGCACTCCAGCAGCACACAGTATTCACACTCGCTGCCTCCTCGCGATCGGCAGGAGTTTGTTTTCTTCACAGATCATTCCTGGACCGACT
Source organism: Pomacea maculata (assembly GCA_004794325.1). Classification (NCBI taxonomy): domain Eukaryota; kingdom Metazoa; phylum Mollusca; class Gastropoda; order Architaenioglossa; family Ampullariidae; genus Pomacea; species Pomacea maculata. The sequence goes on from SRHC01003885.1 coordinate 35,633, forward strand.
ATTATGGCTGAGCTACAATCTTTTCAGATGATGCAGACAACATTCTGTAAACCCGAGACAGTTTCAAATATATAACCTACGACACAGCTTCTTCACATCCATGCATAATGATGTTTTCTGATGCTGATAAATGAAGCAGTAGATAGACCGGGCTTTGGTTGAAGAGGACTGCGGGGCTGAATGTCTTCGCAACAACATGTGTGCCATTTTGGTCCTGTTTTAACTGTCAGCCACCGCCAGCTCACAGGAAATAAGTTGGTCAGAAACGACCACGTCCTCGTCGGGGTCACTCGTGTCCACAAGCGAGATGGAGACGACTCTTCTTCTGGTCTTGTGGACTGAGTTGCTGTCCGCCTCCATCACAGGTTCAACAGCCTTGAGCATGGCCACCATCACGTGACCCTCGACCAGCTGCGTGAACTTCAACAGGGCTTCCTCTGACCACGTCTCTTTCTTGGGCTTAACATCTGAGGACAAAAAGTTAACCCACAGACTGTCAGATGCTTACCGACATTACAACACTCATTTACATACACCTTGACAGCTCGTACACGGGCCAAGGAACGTCATACCAAGCAAAACTATACACTGTGTAACTCATTTCATTTATATCTATCATCCAAATACTGGGAAAGCAGTAATCTTCGTTTTGGCTGCTGGTAAAATCTGGCTGGCGCTGATAACATTTTTTTATTTGCTGGATATATTTCAAAATACTGTTGTCTGATACTTCACAGCAAAAATTCATACCTGTCGCCATCAGTCTTCCGGCCCTAAAAACACTAGCTCACCTAGTGACAGGTAAGCACCTACCGTCAGATCAGGTTTTTTTTTTTTTTAAATTTCAAAGGCTACCACCTCGTCTCGACAGACAAGGTATTGTGAGACATACATGAACCAGACTAATGTGTATCCATTGTTACAGTCTACTACTGAACACTGCTTTCGCCTGTAATCCGACACAGACTGCTTCATCACAAATTCTAAGCACTCAGTAAAAACACTCCTACAGACTAGCAGGCTGGGAAAAGGACCCCCTTCCCCGCAGCTCATTTAGTAAAAACACATCCAGCAAACTAAATGCACCACCCACAAACCCTCATTGCAAAATTGTTTGCAATGTTGCAGCGACAGCAAAAGCTGCTATTTATTATGAAATGACAGTTTTAGACCAAAGACCACTACAGCCAGTCCCTTTCTTATTGTCATTAATTTGCTGTTTTCTTTTTTCTTTCCTTCAAGGTTATACAATAGGATATGTAAATAAGTATATGTTCTGACTATCCAAAGCAGAAGTAAAAGTGCTAAATAAAAGTTTCTAAAGGAAATTTCACAAACTTACTCCTTTCTCTTCATGTAGCTTTCTGAGCCTATATTATATACCAAAAGGGGGAAATTGGTGTTTTACGCTGAGCACACAACTAAGGCTATATCACCGCAAGGCAGCCAGCCCTGCAACCAAATGCCACATGCTGAGAAAGAACAGCTTGCCAGAGACGAGAGCTGAATCCAGGACAGCCAACCTTCACTGTAGTGGTGTTATACCAAAAGGAATCTCGTTAAGTTATCTAAAGTGATGTACTTGTGCTGTCAGGATGAACTATTTTCCACAAGAAAGTTAAAAAAAAAATGTAGGTAACTTATGAGACGACCTCTCCTCAAGAATGCATGGGAAGAGAAAAAGCTTGTGTCAAGCAATCAGCGCTGTTTGGTACTCACCATGTAGGCGAGCCTTACAAGCAGCAAAGGGCAGGCTCCAGTACAGTGAGGGCAATTCGAACAATGCATCTGGGCTCACAACATCATACATACAGTAGTCTGGGAAATACAGGTGATACTGTCACAGACAGACGTAAAACAGGTACTTAATCATACAACCAGAAGATAATAATAATAAATGCAAAATTTGTAAAGCGCATACTCACACTCCTAAGGAGTATGCTCTTAGCGCTTAAGAACAAGAACGAAACATGGACAGCATACGAAGGACAGGAAAACAAACAAATAACATATGAGCTATAAAATAATAACTGTACTAAACGAATAATAAAATCAAATACAGAAAAAACAAAGAGGAACCAAATAACAAGAACAAGAGCTGAAAGTAATATGTTATTGCAGAAGGAAGCCTATGAAAAAGGACTAGCATTATGGAAAAGGTTGTAAATAATAATAATAAGTGGGAATTTATAAAGCGCAATATCTCAGCCACAGGCAAACTTATTGCGCTGAACAAGATCATCAAATAGTAACAAAGATGTAAAACAGGTTAACAAAAACTAACAAAGATGCAGAACAAAATCACAAAATAGTAACAAAGATATAGATTGTAGAAGGAAGAACAATGCAAGGGCTCGCTGCTTTCTGACAGTACATAAAAGGCAATAATAGTAGATTCAACGATAATGACTAAAACAAAGATTACAAATTTCAATGATGATCTAATAAAAATTATGCCTTAGAATACTCAGATGGATCCAAGGCACAAATTTTGTAGAAAAAACTGAGCTGTTCTGTTTATGGCTAAGCAATGGTTTGCACTTTGTGTTCCCCTGCCAAATTTCTGTTTAAATAAGTTTTGAAAAATCAGTGTAACACAGTTAAAGTTGGTCAACAGGGTTAAATTCATACCAGTTAAAAAAAAACTAAGCTAGCTGTAAACTGACTTACCTGCCCCTCTATCGTGTCTACAAAGATAGCACGGTAGAGAACATTTCCCAGTCTTGCCATATACAGGTTATCAATGAGGGGATTCTTTACCACTGATGCCTTTTGTTGCTGTGATGCATCTCCTGAACCCTAACATACATGAACAATTATCACCATTTGTTTAATATCAATTAATGTTTACTGTCTGTACCAGGCATAATCCAGGACAGAAATTGTTCTTTTGCTAACAAAATAATTTATACATGTGAACATAATGTGTATATATAAAAACATACACACCCATATAATGACATTTAACACTTGTGCACACCTAAACCCTCTCAAACATGCACATGGACTTCATCCAATGCATCAACGTCTGTCACCTCTGGATAAGATCCTATCCAAAATCAATGAGACACTGTCGATCTTTCAAACATGTGAGGATGTGTTTGGTCTGAAGTAATACTATATGCCATCTAGAAGGTAGGTGACTGGGAAAGATGGTGGTGAGATCAAATCTGGAATTTGGGAAGAGACTGTGGCCAAAAAAAGTTCTTCCATGAGCTTTTCTGTCGAAGTGATGTGATACTAAAATTAAAATTAACCTTCAGCTTTACTTACTTGGCTTAAAACCCAAACAGACATGTCAGCCATGACAGCCATGACAAATCACCAAATGACTACATCTCATTACCACAATGCATCGGCAGCTTGAAATCTTTTGTGTTCCAGCTATTGCATCCTTCTGCACCCACTCCCTCTCTCCCATGCACACCCATGGGTACCTACCACTCACCCCCATATTTGTAGCCTTCATGTTCATGGAAGCCATCATTTCCTCAAGCTGGGGATATACATCGTGAGATATGACCTACATAAAAAAATTCTTTTATTAATGTTAAAAAGATCCAAGAGAAGGAGGAAGACAGATAATAGTACTACTACAAAGTTATTAAGCTAATTGCTTGAAGAAAGGAGCTTGCTGCCAAAGCTCAGAAAAACAAGTGAAATGTCCACAAGATAATCTGCCACACTCATGCTCAAACTGCAGAAGCAGAAATGTTTGTCTCAGAAGAAGTGGTCCAATTTCATGAAGGTTCTTCTCCCATTTCACAACCTTTGTTTTTATATAATCAGTGATCAGTGATAAAATAGCATATGTACTTATCTTATGGACTAAAGACCAGGTGATCAAGCTTACTACAATGTCTGTATGTATACTAGTAAAGTTATGTTAACATTCCCTAATATTTTCCACATTAATCATAAAACTTTTTCTCCTTTTTTTTTCTTTTAGCATGTTTGCACATGATTTTCTATGCAATTACGCCAAAAATTTCACAAAATTTTGTCCAAGCCTATTCCAATTACAAGAATGCAATGTACATCTGCGTGATAATAAATGTACTTAAAAAAACTAAAAAAAGTGGGAAATATTATTTATACAAAGTATTATTTAGTATAAAATTTTCAAGCTAAGAAAAAACAAAGTGCAAGAGGAAAAAAAATCTTCGATACCTATGATATGACCGAGTGTCTCAATGATAACATTCACGAGACATTCTAACGTTTATTAATACAGATTATTGATAAAGATAGCGTGCTAAAAATTTTGCTACTTGCAAACACATTTATTACAACTATATTTTCCAACATCCTTTAAAAGTCAACAACATAGATGTCAGAATTGTGCATGAATATGCTTATGCTATGAAAGCTTCAACTTAAGGGAGAACCTGATCATGTCAATTACACTTATCTGTGTAAGGAGACACCCCAAGTTTCAACTCTGGCCTCCTTAAATGTACAGGGTGATGTTTTCAGGCATGTCTTGAGAACAGAAATGGATATTCAACAAGATATGGATATATGGTATCTTGTACTGAGCTTTACCCAATCATTAGGACAAAAATATTTGTACTCCACGATACCTTTGAAGTCTACATATGTATTTTTGTAGATTAAAATTATTACAAATATTAAACTCACCACAAAGTTGTAGGGGTCATAGATCTTGTGAACATACACACAAAAGAACTTCTCACAGTCTGGCAATGGCATAAGTCCTGGCATTGGCAACTGCTGATGCTCTTCATTTAATTTACTTGTGGTAAGAGTGCTCTTTGTAGTAGAATATGTAGGCACAGAGATGGTGGTCACACTGCTATTTGATGAAGTTTTATTTATCACAGAATCTTGTGTGACAGCACTAGTAGAACTATCACTCTTGGATGGATCAGCCTCAGGGACTTGAGGTAAACCCCATGTATACAGCAGTTTTGTCACAGGCAACTCTGCCTTGCCACCTGCATCACCAGCACCTCCTGAGCTCTCAACATTCAAAGATAAGTTTTCAATAGTAGATAAAACAGTTTCCACATTGCCTTCAAGGCCACTTTTAAGGGGGAGAGGACTACTGGAATGACTGCTCTCCAATGCTGCTGGTTGGGAACTGGTACCAAAAATCTCCATGTTCACACGAGCTCCTTCTTGAATCAACTTTTCTGCAATCTGCTGATTAATGTTAATGTCCTCACTACTATACGTGTCATACAGCATTAAAGTGAGGGGATCTCTGCAACACAATTGTAAACAATGGTGTAAGCAAAAATAATAAAAAAAGATGTAATTCGCAGCTTAACAACTAATATCTGACTCAATTAAAAACTGAAAGAGATTTTCTGAATGCCAATAACAGTCTCTCATCATCTTGTATAGGATAAATAAATGTTGTAAAGTATTTCTCACAAACGCAGCACACCATTAAGATCACACAAAAGTCACCTGCTGATAACCTCTGCTGCACATATTTTGTTGCGTGAGCGCTCTATCAGCTCTGTCATAGCTGTAGGGAGTTTCATGAAGTTCTCAAGGCCAGCCAAGATACATGGAATGGCCTAAAGCACAAATAATTTATATGAAGTCATATTTATTACACCAAGCAACGTTTCACTAGACTTTATGATACTTACACAAGATATACTACTGTAAGTTTTTCATATGGAAACACATCAAGACATCAGCGAGATTCATTTTCACATTAAAAAAATAAATAAATTGGTGACAGAAATACAAGAGCAACAAAAGTTTTGGCTTGCTGACAATTGTACGACCTGCTGGACCTGGCATAAAATAGAGTAAGTTTAAGACCCTAGCCTTTAAGGACCTTTACTGGACAAATATCTAATGAAAACTGATAAAATTTGTATACAATCATGTAAAATCATTGCTCAACTTAGACAAATGCTCATCCATATTTGTCTAGTTAAGAACGGATTTAAATCTTTCCTTCTTATCATGTCCAGACCCTTCAGCAACTACTAAGTCTGAGCTGCCTACCTGTGTTGGTCATATTTAATGATTTTTACTCCAAAACTTTGTAAAAAAACAGAGATGGAAGATTAGCAGAGATCTTAAAGAGAGTTAACTTAAGGACTTGTTTTAGGTGAGGTCCTTTACAAAGGGATGGTTTCATTCTTAGCAACACACCTGATAAGGTACTTGTTTGTTGATTTTAGGGTCAAGGAGCCTCAGCTGATCTAAATGAAACCATTCTGTGTAACCATGGTCCACAAAAAAGCAATTGGCCTGCACACAGTTAAAAAAAAAAAAAATCACACATAAATTGCATGTACACTATTTGTGCAAATTATCAGAAATATCAGCACAATTATACTGTTTGTAAATGACTTTAGTTTTTATAGCCAGATATCACACGGAAAATTTGACTTATTTGACAGATTGAGGAAACAGAATACTTTTTGTCCTTCAAGCTCTGTTATCTTCACACGATGGTAAAGCAGGTCTGCACTGGCAATGCACACAGAACCAGCTTTAAGTGGAGGGTCTTTGGCTGCACTTTTGTACAGCGTGGCAAGGTTATCCTCAAATTCCTCCAGTCTATCCTAGAGATACAAAATGTGTACAGACCTAAATGCAAAAGTTAGGAAAAGATCAGTTTCTACTTGTGGAAAATATAAGGAACTGGATAACGATAAACTTATTTTTAACAAATCAAGAACATGGTGAAAGAAGAATGAAAAATTTCACAAATAAAGAATCAAAGTCAATGACATTGTAATACTGATTATACATTTTTGTTTGTGCTAAAATTTAAAGAACTGTCAACATGTTTTACTCATGAAAAGTACTTTGTAGAAGGAATCTAAAATTTATTTACAAAAACTGATGTGATATGCTCTTACAGAGAATGTTTTCCCCACCAGCCGCACAGTGCATGAATTGAAGTCAACATAGGCAACTATCACTTCCACGAAGTCCTCAGCTGGCAGCTCAAGCTCCGCTGTTAACAAAAGTTTTTATTTAAAACTGCATTTCGTAAAATAAACAAAAACCATCATGTCCACAGATTATCAGATCTAGCCAGTAATGAGAACTGTGAATGCATATAAACTCTTATAATTACTTCTGAAATAACTATCATTTCACCAGTTTTAATCAGTTCCACTGCAATTACTAGAAGTCCAAAAAGCTCTCATAAATTTTAATTTCAATTTTGTATTTTACAAACAAATACTGTCATTTAAACCCCAGACATGTAAAAAATTGTCATCAACCAAACACTACGTAAATAAATTTCATTTTAAGACCTAGACAAGTTATCACAATCAGTGCCCATAAAAATCTTATTTTCTCTTTCTTAAGACAGATAACAAAATTGCAGCCTTGGTTCATATTGCTATGCTTATTGTATATAGATGATATCATTCAGTCTGAAACTCAAACTGAGCCCAGAGATCAGAAACCTGCTAATCTGCGGTAAGAGACATAAAAAATATGAGATTCCTGAAAGAATAAGGACAAAAAGCCGAACTATAGCTTCAGGGACTTAATAAACATAATCTTCTACATCTAATTTGCTATTCCAACTGCTTAGTCAGTTAAACAATTATCTGCTCTATATCTTTCATGTTATTCACTACCAAAAGGTTTATTTATGCAATAAAGTATTTGTAATCTTTTATAGCCTTAAGCCAAAGGAAAAAAAAAAGCATGCTGCTTAAAAGGATTGGCAACAAAAGTTCAACACAAAATAATAGTTCTCATTACCAGTTATGAATCAATAGAGAGTTTGAGATCAACCATGTGGGGCAATACATGTGCAGACACATGTGATATCATCCTCTACACCAGGTGTGGAGAACCCTTTTTTCCTCCCAGGGCCATTCTGATATTCATAACATCATTCTCCTTAAAAATTAGCCTGCTATATTTAGTCAAGATAGTTTCGCCCCACAGTGTGCCAAAAGTACAGTCCCAGCCTGACTGGCACTGCTGCCCTCTCGCCACAATCAACTGTTTTTGTAAATAGGTGCACAAAAAATATGCACTGCTACTATGAAAAGCATAGAGAAACAAGTGTCTGGAGTCTGGAAAATCTAATTAGAAAGTTCCTTAAGGAGATGGAGTATGATTAATGATTAATTAAAGGTTCTCTAAAATATATTAGAGTTAACACATGTACCTAATATTTTCATGGGTTGAAAAAAATTAAGTTAGTAAACTACCTGAACAAGAATTTTTTAAAAGTCATATAGATGTAAAGCATGTACTGATGTAAGCAAACATACCTGGTTCTTCTTCTGCTTCAGAAACACCAGCATTTCTCATAGGCACTAAGTATGTGTCTGCAAGTTTTGCCTCAAGCAAGTACTGGTTGAGTGAGAAGTCACCAGTATCTTCCTTGAAGATTTCAACATCACACTGGCCGTCTGGAGGTAAAAACCATGGATACTGATGCAACGGCCACAGTTCTATAAAGCTGGCAAGAATGCCACCATTAAATACTTTGTTTTACTGTAACTTATGCTGGATCAGCTCAATGTTCTCAACTTCCTGTCACAATAACAGCACTTTTTTTTTAAAGGGGGTGGGGGGAAATTATAAATACTTCATAATGTCTGCAACAAATTTACATGAAAATTCAGGATGGATGCTGCAATTTCCAAAGTTAAAAATTTCTAGCAACAGAGGGGAAACTGGCAGAGAGCTTTCTTTTTTTTTTTAACAGTTATGTAAATACCATAAAGGTCTCTAAAGTAGTTAGATGTTAGTAGTTGCATGTTCTACAATTGTATGACATACAAATCTTGTAATTTACTTTCTGAGTTTTGATTAAAAAATATTTACTTATATGCTTCTTAACACCAAAGCCATCATGACATGATGCCTGAATCTACAGGTGAATGAGAATTAATGTCCCCTGTACCATCACTGTATCTACAAATACCGTAATATCCATGGATATAAGCCTCCAACTGCTGGTCTTTTACAAAGTCAGAGAATGCAGCCAAAGCTTGCTGTGACCATCCAGTATCCTGAGCAGCAGATGATTGAAAAGAGCTTGAAAATCAGCTTAGACATATCTCTAAAGTTTCTTGTCTTAAAAGAAAATGAGTCAAAATGTTTATAGTCATAAACTGAAACTCAGCGGCATTTATCCCCAATCAACAATCAATGACCTATTCACTTGATAACTCACCTTAATTGGTTTTAATCCATACAACCTACAGCTTATGGCCTGGGCAGGTATTTCTGCAGTTTCTTTTGTCAGACAGCGGATATCAGACAGAGCGACTTGCTCAACATTGCCATAGTCAACAAAGAAAACAACCACCTCCTGGAACACCAAATTAGTCACAAATAAAACCAATACCAGGAATCTAATACATTAGTCTTTACAGAGAACATTATTTTAAAATCTCTCATAGTTTTACACATTAAAGAACAAAATGTTCAGAACTCACAGAACTGTTGACTATGTTCTGAACACGAGCTCTGTACCAGCATTTGTCCTCATGGTACAAGGCTGCACAGAAGATGCCCGGAGACAAAACAGACATGTCTGGTACCATCTGACCCTAAACATATAAAAGTTTTATATATTTTATTATGTTTATAACATGCTAAGGACCAGAGGAAAAAACCCAATCCTCTTCAAATAAGGTAATAAGCCTCAAGCTTTGTAGGTATTTAAAATAAAATGTAAAGTATGGATACTGCTTGAAACACAATATCTGATAGAATCAACAAACTATTTTTGGATTTGAGCACTGCATTATCTCCCTTATAGTTTTTGTTTTGTTTGCTTTTTTTAGGAGAATGAATGTGGGTCTTCAAGAATTTTTTGAAACAATTGTTTAGTGTGAAGCTATAACTTGTTTGATACGGCAAAGTGGCCTTAGGGTGAAAGGGAAGGTTACATGCTCATGTGCTTTGTTTTGAAAGTAGTGTGTTAAGTTCAAGTTTATTGGACATATTCATCCATGAAAAAAAAAAATCCGATAGAATGCTCAACATTTACAACATTTACAGAACAAACACAAAAATGCTTGCACGTGGTTGGGATTTTGCATGACAAAAAGCAGTTAAATTTCTTCTTTCACAACCAGATATACACTCCTTGTACTTACGCTAGACGACTCACAATACAGTAAGCACTAACAGAATTATATGCAGAAGTGAAGGTTTTAAGTTTTTACCTTGCACACCTCTCCCAGTTTGGCAACGATATTGTCCACACAAGAGTTCTCTTCTTGCACATAGAAATCAAGTGGATCTCTCAAGAATGAGATGTAAACATGGCAACTCATGCCCCTGTGAAGAGGTAAAGAAAAAACTTTCTTCCCAGAAAAATGTCCATATCTTGATTAAAGTGATGTTATCTATGTAAAAAGTATCTTAACCCCCTCAGCACGACATAAAAATATAACATTACAATGACTGTCTTGTAAGAAGACTGTGAAGACGACAGTGAGTGAAGTTTGTTTTTTTTATTACTGCTGCTCTGAGGTAAACATTAGACAAAAAAAAAAAAAACCTATATATTTTTGGAAAGGAGAAACTTGAATTTTGCAATAAAAGTAATAAAAATTGCCTTCCCTATGCTTCCCGGCAAAGCCACAATCATAGCCCACCATGCTAAGGTTAAATAATATCACTAACCTCATCCTCTAGGTTCTTTGTGACCTTCAAAACTTTATAATTAGCTTGGACGTGTACTTAGCGATGAGTTTAGTGTAAACTTAGTTATTTTTTTAATGTCTATTAAACTAATAGTAAGAATTAAAAATGAAATCGAACCAAGAACATTGCATGTCCTACTCTCAACAAACGAAATGTCATCTCTTACACACTAATACAGTATGCACTGCTGAAAACGCATTAGCTTACTCTTCCACCAACACCCCTTCTGCCCGAAAATAAACTCTCCAAAAATCACTTAGGTAAGCACTTCATTTTAAATGCAGATTCGGTTAATATAAACCAGGTGTTACTCCTCAAGCATACATTTAGACTGGGCCTGGGACGATCTGACTTTTGGTTTAGGACAATGTTGTCTTACGAAGGAGGCATGGTCATGGCGGGGTTGATTCCACTCAGGCAGGAGGTCAGTATAGCTAGGGTATAAAGGTTTTTGGTTGAAATGGCCAGCCCACATTTGCTGTTGTCTCTTCACCAGCACACATCAGTGAATTGTGGTTCATTAACAATCTTTTCACATGCTCATAAAAATAAATTGTCTCTGTTTTATTGTGACTTTCTGAAAAAATGCCTTTCAAAAATATAAACAGTGCACGGTACATGTGTCTTGATTGATTGCTTGTACCTGGAGAGTAAGTTTCTTTATAAATCTTCAGTCAAGTGTCAGAATGGCATAATAAACATGACCAATAAAAGCAAAAACTGCTAAGGAAGGGATTATGATATGGTTTTATGTTTACAAGTGTTTGAAGTCATGGTTCATAGAATGAAAGCAGACTGGTTGATTATCATACTACAGCCCCTCTCAAGACCTGATTTTGGTAGATTTTAGCCATTTTTAACAGAAAGGTTTTGCTGTATTTAATTTCAAGATAAAAAGTTCACACTGTCTGCTGAGAGCTTAAAAGATCTATAAGCACACTTACAGAGGCAACAGCTTGGCATCAGATATAAAAAAATCCTGTAAAATACATACAAATATCAGTGACCACTGATGCATTATAGATTACTGAAAACAATTATGCAAAACTTTTTTTATATTTATCATTATTTGATTGTCTAAATGGGTGTGTCTTGTTCATCACCACTCAAAACAACAAAATTTAGGAATCTAGTCAGTGTGCTGAAATAGATAACGTTTGTCAACTAATATAAAACAAAGTATGCAAGATGATGGTTGAAAACGTTATTTTTGCAAATCTGTAGTAAATATAAGTTTCAATTTGACACCATACGTCTTATACAACAAAGGTTTGCTTCAAATCTAAAATAGTGACATTTCGACAACAATGAGCTAACAAATACTGCATCTTTTATATCTGCTTTATATATGTTTAGCTGCATACTGTGTAATTTTCTTCTGACATAGTCCTTTAATTGAATCTTTAAATTATTTGTACCTGCCAGACTGGTTTTGGTTTCTCTTGTGGTAGAAATTCTTGTGGTTTGGTTCGTGCTAAATGCAGCAAATAGCGATCTCCAATCATCTCCCTGGTAAACATCCATACATTGATTAGTTATGAGATTTATAATGTTTATATATGCCAGAGTGTTAATAAAATCAAGATATCAATCAATAAATCACTTAATCACTCAGTCTTTATTGTCTGTAAAAAGTACAAGTTCAGAACAAAAATTTGGTGGCTTTGAAAAAAAAAAAAAAAGCAGAAAGAAAAGAAAAGCTTTTATATGCAAGTCAGAGCTACTAGTCAAATTGTTTCTTTTTCATGACCAATGTGGTAAGCCCAGTGAATATTGTGAGACACAAATGCAGGAGAATTTAAACAAGTCACCACAAAGCTCACAACATTCCACCTTGACCACACCAAGAGATGACTAATAACGGAGTAGGATGAGTGACTTGACCACTCTTTAGACAGAATTTGTTTTTATCAAAATGCCACCATAATGTAATGGAATCAATTTTTTTAAAATGTCAACTGGAAAACTTCAACGGAGACAGCGATCAATGAACAATAATAGTGCTCTTAAATTATTTCAAAACATAAGACGTGCTTTCGGTTAATTCTGATGACATCAACTAAAGTCTGAGCCAGTGAAATAATTTGTCTTTGTTTTATATCATCATAGGGTCTTCTTGCTTGCTTGCTTGTAGATTCTCAATTTTACCTCTTAAGTGGATTCTGATAACTGTGGTCTCTATTTAAAAGTGTTTTACAAATTTTAGAAAGTTCATAGCTGTTTTCAATTTAGAAGAGAAGATCACACTTTACAATATTGCTAAAAAATCCATGAAATGTATCTAAATGATATTGTGGGTAATTATTTAAATAACCGTTTAGTGACACAGTTCTGAGGTTGAAAAATGTGTAACCAGCACTAGAGTCAGAAAATTCAAGCATTTCAATTTAATCAACATAACCATAAATGTCAAGTAAGGTGGAGGATCAAAAGTTTATTTTTACTATTAATGTAGTTTTGATCATTTTGAGCCACATATTTTTGTTCTGAAAGTGTAAAGACTGTCCTAATCAGGCATCATAAAGACACTCACTCAATGGTGATTATTGGCCATTTTTCTAACAGTTCTAGCAGGTTACTGGGAGCAGCTACACCATATTCCTCCAGGTACAGGACTTCAAACCGTGAAAACCACAAACCATTGGGATAATTCTTCAACACCTATCATTTGAAGATAGAAGAAAAAAAACCCCACTTTAATACAAGTACATTATTTACTGTATTAGCTATGTAATTACATTAGCATATAATAGAAGTAGGCAGCAGATTGTTAAACATGTGAAAGATGCATACATCCACATAAAAGCATCTTGTCAAACTGAATAAGATGTTCTAATAAGTAGCTTTTTTCTTTTCCATGCTAAGTAACTAATGGAATTCATAGGCATTTGGGCAATTTCTATAATAATGTGGTATTAACTTATTTTAAATAGACTAAAGACGACATATAATAAAGAAATTCATCACTATCACATAGCTGGATGACTATAAGCAGCCATATATTAGTATCTCTCTCTTGCGTTCACTCACTTGTCCACAAACTTACACTCATGCTCACACATGTTTCTTACTTTAACTGCCCATTCCTTGATGCCGGTTGGCAGATCACCTTGTGACACTTTTGGACCTGTTCATGAAAAGCTGCATTACTAAAGAAAAAGCATGATTCTCTTAAGTACAGATATGTATGCAAGTATTGGTAGTCACACCCACTGTTTTTTTAAGGCATCTCACTGATATGATCTTGGCAGTTTATAAAAAGCTCATACCATGTATGCTGGTAGTCCAGCTTGAAATAAAAGCTCATCACTTTAAAGTCACATTGAAAAAGAAAACGATTCGGAATACTGTCTGTGTAATCAATAGTGTAATCTCTATTTTGAATGTAACAATCATTCTCACCTGCTTTTAGACTTGGAGCAACAACTGAAACAGAAAAACACCAGTAAAGTATTTTTTAAAAATCTGTTATTGAAAAAGCTTCTTTTTCAAACTCAAGGGTATAGCGTAAAGTATATTCATCATCTTGTCTAGA
>SRHC01003885.1:49834-63672 GCA_004794325.1 Pomacea maculata
CCCCCCCCCCAAAAAAAAACCCAACCAAAATACAACAACTCATACTTATATTTCTGTACCATAAACAAGTGGAGCGATGGCTATGTGGCATTCAAACAGTGTAGTTGTAATTGGATGGTGTTAAAATGTGAGACCATGTGCAGTCCAGTAGTATTTTGCTAACCATTTTGTAGAAATATCAGATTTTCATCAACAACGATGGCAGAAGTTTAAAAAAAATTGTGTTATTCAAGTGTCCAATGAAAAAAAAGTTAATACATATGTAGTTTGATATAAAGACCAGAAGATTCAAATGAAATGTACTTTAAATGCAGCACAAAATGAGAACTTTGTTTAAGCAAAAACCCAGGACACTGATAATGTTTGTTTGCAAAACAGCTTCACCAACAGTAAAAATAATACTGTATTACCAAATTATTTTCACTTTCTCTACAATTTTTGGCTTTAAAAACTTCTTGTATTCTCAATTCACAATACATGTCATTTCCCTTAAAAAAAAAAAAAGTTTCATTTCACCAACATGTATTTCTATGTAACAAGTAAATCCCATAAGTGAGTTGCTCAGTTTTTAATAAAGTTATGTGACATAAAATATTATTTTTAGAAAATAGAAAAAGTCTTGATACAAAACAGAGCAAGCATGGGCTTCCTATTTATAGCATAAAAACTATCTGTAGAATTCATTTTTCTAAAAGCACGAACAGTTGCTCTAATACACAGGACCCAGGCTATTTACCAAGTAAATCTGACCAAAGTTGATTCTCTTTGATCTGACCACCACTGCATTAGCAGGCAGTAACCAAAGGTCATATGATATTTATTTATAATAAACAGTTGATGCAAGTTAATACTTTTGAAACAGTTGTCATACTCTAATTAAGAAAAATAGTTTTAAATCTCCACCATCAGCAAACTTTAATGCTGCTTGCTGGTAATACTTCTGGGGTACATAGGCCATGTTGAATAAGTACAGCATTTGCACACAATAAAATGTTAACATGTTTATAATGGGGTCAGAGAAAGAGAAAATGCCAAATTTCTCTTGAAAGATGTAAAATGAATAGATCTGAACATATTTCAAATACTTACCATATGAATCCTACATTAAAGTCTAAAATTCAAAAAATAAGCAAAAGATATTGCATTAAATTTAATGTTACTGCAGATTCCTTTTGGGTAGACATGCATGCATAAGCATGTGTACCCAAAATTGCTTGTGTGCAGTCCCATACATAAGTGTATCCACATGCACATGCACACACACTCTCAAAATTACTTAACAAGAAGAAAAGAGAAAATCACACACAAAAATAATGTATCTAAACATAAAAAGCAGTTTGCAACATGCAGTTTAGTATTAAAGTAATGAACTCAGTCTTGCTGAATTTGTGGAAAAGGAAGCAAAATGATTAATAAACTATGTCACTCACCAGGGAAAATGGAACATGAACTTTTTGTGTCTTTTGTATAAGAACGGCTTGAAGAGTCAGCTGGAGACATTGCACTGGCATCAAAAGCCTGCACTGGACGTCCTGGCATATGCCACAGAACTCTCTACAATCTAAATGCTACACTAACATTGCCATGTTGTTTAAAAACTACATGCTATCAACAAGTTCAAAACAAAAATCCTATGAATATTTATTTGGGCATAACTAGTTCACAAAATGCATCATTTTAATTTTGACAAAAGTGTATTTTTAAGGACTAATAATTACAGCTGTCAATAACAGGACAGATTAAGCTTATTTGACTACTTTGAAGTTGACAGGTGTTTATATAAAACCTTCTCACAGTAGATAGAGATTCACTGTTTACAGTAAATTATATAAAAATGTATAAAGAAAAATCTGATAAATCCCCCAGAAACAAGGAATCAATAATAAATTTAAAGTGATTTTTGCAAGGATGACTGGACAAATGGATTGAAGACACATCAGGCACATCAGGTTGGTCGCACAGTGGCTAAAATGTGGTCACCATAACAGTGAGAACTGAATGGCAAGGGTTCAAATCTCAGCTCTGACATACCTCTCTCTGAATCTGACACATATTTACAAAACTGTCAGCACTTTTCTGCAGGCAATCTAGTTTTCTCCACCCTTTCTGTGTGCATATGCTGTATTTTGTATTGTATACAAGCATGCATGTTTGTGTGTGTTGTATGATTTTCGTGCATGTTTATGTGTGTGTTGTATGAATGTTTATATATATGAAAGTGCATTAGACACCTACCCTTAAGAAATTTGCCTTGTGCAGCTATATGTTGAAAAACATTTTGAGCCTGCCTTTGGTGTTGGTGAAAGACACTAACAATTGTTGCAGTATAAAATTGCTTTTTTACAAAAAAAAAAATACTTGTAATCTGTGCTGATATGGATCAGTTATATTACATGATCGATTATATACCTATCACAATCAGAAGACAGGTTCATAAGTGTAGATAAAGCAATTAAGGATTTTGGACAAGGTTACATCTGGTAGAAAGCTTAAAATTAGGGGCCCATGAGACCTCTGCTCTGTGAACAGTGTTACTGAAGCTCAACACAAAATTCCTCTTCACATGCAAGAACTCCACAATGAAGCTATGCTTTGCTCCTGATTTATGTTTTGAAGTGCTCAGCAAAAACACTAAGGATATTCTTGCACAAACATAAAATGGATGCTTTGTGGGATGAAAATTTACCATGCATACCAGAAAACACATCTGAACATACAAATGATTTTACCCATAAATTTCATATAAACAGCACACCATATATAATAACGGATACTTAAAATGTGCAGCACCACGACCAAGACAGATCGCACTCTCTGCACAGATCAGTAATGATAACTGAAAGATAACAGACAGCGGACTAGAGATTGTATAGGCACAATGAACAACATAAAGATGAAGTACAAGAGTAGAACGTAAAGCAATGGATCAAGGTTTGAAAGGATGTAGATACTGTAAAAGGTGCATAGTGATATCAAGGAACTTATTTGGTCTAATTTTGACCACTTCTATGACCTTCAAGATCCAGTGGTTTCTATGCTTCTATCTAGCATGCTAATCTACAAAACTATCTACTGTGTTTACCTGCTATTGGCTTCTCGTTCCCCTCAGATGATGTTGAATGATCGTGCTGAAACCTAGGTGGGACTTCATACCTACTCATATACTGTGAAAGCAATTTTCAAAATGGATTAATGTCAAGATATAGTCTTACAGAGATAAACCTTTGCAAGCACTTAAAGTAAGTTATTGAAGAACCAAGATTTCCAATACTTTTGTTACCATAAACAATGAGCACAAAAAAAGCCAAACTGTAAGCAAAATTATTTAAACTCTTCTATAACATTCAGACATCTGTACTGAAGTGATACAAGATGAACTTTCTTGAGCCTTTGATACTCTCAATACACACAGTCACATATATGATAATTCGTCCAGGTAAGAAGGACGTTGTGCCTTTCATGTTTATCAGAATAACCTATAACCCACTGATCTAGCCAACATGTCACAAGTAACCTCTACTAAACTATATTCCACTTGCCCACAATGAAAGTTATAAAACAAACATTTTATTAAATTAAAACTATTAAAATCATGCTGAATGTTATGAAATATCAGAAGAAACAAAAAATACTGAACAATGCTACAATCAACTGTTGATATGTGAAAGATCTGTGGAATGAATTAGCCAGAACTAATAATGTGAAGCAAAGACACAAGGCCTGGGATAACAAAGGCATCTGTTGATCTGAAAAATCTTTTGTCTTACTCTTCCTACTTTTATTAAGTATTTTATTTCTGATTTTCTGAAAGGTTGCTTTTCCTTTCCCTCTAATTGTTTTGGCTGCCTCAGACCCCAGGTCAATAAGTCGAGGGCTTGTACAGGTCTGACCACACTGAAAATAAAGACCTTCTAAGGACCTGGTGACCTATTATAAGGACCATTCAAGGACATTTTTAGATTGTGCATAACTATAGGTTATCTGCCACTCATATTTCATCACAGAATTATAAATTAAAGAAGGAAAATATAATCTGGGGCACAATTTTATTAACCATTTTCTTATCAGGGTTGAAGTAAGGTTTAGCACTATGGTGCTTCTTGTTCTTCCTATATCTCTGTGTTTTCACATGTTTTTTGAACTAGCTTCATGATGATGACTTCCTTCGCTGCCTTGCAACTTACATAAAAAACTCAAGTTTGTTAGTTCGAAAATATCTACCTCACTGTTATCTACACATACAAATTAACCATTGCTTATGCATATGTGGCAGCCAAAATGTTTCTTGGGATTGAAGTATGGTGAAATCTAGACACCACCCCACTTTTTTACTTTATTTTTAATATCATAATTTTATAAAATCTGAGGAACTCATAGTAATAAAAAAGGAATTAAACTGAATATTCTGACAAAAAATGCAATGATTTAAAGTACACACATATATATATACACACACTTATTTAGACAGTCAAACTCTGTTTATCTTCTATGTGAGCTCTGCATAACTGAACAATTACAGTTACTAATTAGGTAGCTGTCTTTGCCTCTGGCAGTTTATTTAATTTTGGAGAAATTGTACAATTGTTATGATTGTATGGTGTTACAAGTCTTTTATCCCATATCAAAGAAGCTGTGATCATCATTATGACATTATCTAATTGTACTATAGCACATTTGTTAGCATGTTCACATTATTACTTCTTGAATTCATCCAGTTAAGCCCCATCTTTATCTGAGATGACCTATATGAAACACAATGACTCTTGCTTTTTGATGGTTCAGTCTACTGCAAGAGGAATATTTTTTGCCCTACTTGTCCTTGCCAAAACACATTACCAGCACCTTACTCAGCACAACTCTAAAGCCTTCATAGCTTTAACATTCAGAGAACCCCTTCCCCTACAGCTCCTGACTTCTTCAAACCATGGTATTAAGTCACATTTCCCTAGCACTCATGGTTTTTACAACTACTATTTTCACTATGCAAACATTAGCAAAGTTGTTATGAAAAAAATTCCATTTTTTCCTGACATTTTAAAGAATGTTTTTTTTCAACTTCCTAGCTTTTTCAGGAACATTAATATCCATATTTCTTTGACTTTTTCCATAAAGGTTCTGTAATAAAATATTTCTATTCTTTACACTAAATGCAAAATTTGGACATACATTTATCTTTTTATCCAGTGAATCACCAGACATGATGACAGTCCTCAGTGCTTTGGAAATAAGCTCTTTTCCTGTATTTCCCACAGCTGCCTTGCGTTTAATGAGCCGTTCTGTTTCTTCGCTTCCATCTGTCTTGTTTCTGACAGTGACCAAAAGTGGTGAGGGGCAATATTTCTCTGATACATTTGGAGAAGGAAGTAATGGAATTTTGACTTTGAAGGTAGGTTTATAAAACCCAGATGTTGGATAAGATAACGAGCGGTATGACCAGCCACTTACAAATCCTTTGTAAGGCCTATAGCCATAGGCTGTTCGTGTTTTGGGAAAACGTACATGACCCTGCAATAAAACAGAACTTTGTAGAGCTAACAGAAAACTATAAATTAAAATTATAATGCATTTTTTTTAAGGTAAGAAGCTTTGACAGTTAAGTTTTCTCAAGAATTCCTTTTCTCCCACCCACCTAAAAAGTATGGCTGAGAGTGGAAGGCAGGAGTGGTTGGTCTAAATCTGCTTATCCATGGCAATTGAAAACTGAATCATCAAAAGGAATTTCTGTGAATATTAATACTGTAAAAATACACATTCTTTTCCATGGCTGATAGGTGGCTTAAGCAAACTGTTGAGCTAAGATGAATACAGATTCATTACAATCTTCCTTGCATGTGTGTACTCATGAGCTGGCAGCAGTGTTAAGTTTTTGTCACATGGTTGCATGCTTATTTACATATATCAACATGCATTTGTACATATCAACTTGTAGCTGCAAACTTCTTTATACCCTATTTAATGGCTTTGGCTTTTTGCTTCTCTGCTTAGCAACCAAACTCTGGATATGGGCTGTAGCTTCATTTGCTACAGCATAATATGTAGGCTCTCCAAGACCACTGAAAGGAGAAAATATGTTCTTTCTACTGTTAACAATACATGCATAAACATATTGAAGTGACAACACATAATAATAATAGGATTTGTATAGCACAATTCCCCACATGGAGCTCGATACACTTCACAAGAAACCAGGGGCAGGGGAAAGATGCCTTGTGATGTAGTTGTCACATACAAGCACAGCATACGAACATGAACCACTTAGCAATACAAGAACATGAAGGAGCATAGAGATCTCTTTTGCACACATACACATTTCACCATACCAAGAATTAACACATAAAAATATTAAAAAAGTCAAAATTATACTTGACAACTCTCATGAAGTGGATATTACAAGCTCTTAAAATAAAATAATCATTTACAGTGGAACCTCGGTTAACAACCACAATCTGTTCCAGAAACTTGTTCGTTATCCGCAACAATTTTCCCCATCGCAAATAAAGGAAATAAATTTAATTGGTTCCCAGCCCCTGTTGACTCGCTAATATTTGAAAGTTACGGGCTCTATGGGTATTTTTTTTAATGAGAACAGTTACAATACAATATAAATGGAGTTAAATAAACATTTAAACATTAACGAAAGCATTTAAACATAAGAAAACTTGCCGTTTTGACGGCGTGGGTGGATGGAGGGGTGGGGAGGAAGGAGTTGAAGGTTGAAGAAAAAAACTTGTCCACTCTCTGTTGCTTCTGCCTTTATTGCAACACTTTTCGGTAATACGACATCACATTATCATTGAACATGTTTAGGCTCCTATTGCCTATCGCACTGTTAGGGAAAGACTTTTCTACAAACAACTGCAATTTCCCCCACTTCGCACACATTTCTTAAATCACAAAAATCACTACATAAGAAAGATAACGAACGACCGATAGTAACTGTGTCTCAAGCACGAATGATGCTTGGTCTGACATGCTGGTCGGTCACGCGTGGGTGATGTGGCTGTTCGTTATCAGAAATTTTGTTCGCTAACCTTTAATGAAATTTTTGTTCGTTATCCGAAATGTTTGCTATCGGAGGCGTTCGCTAGCCGAGGTTCCACTGTATATACCTTTTAAAAAACCCAAGAAAAGTACGTGCATATGAAAAGAAAAAAAGTAATAATTCCTACATATACTAATCTCATATGATTACTCACTGTCCGATGCGAACAACATCTGGAATGGATCTGATAAAATCCTCAACTCTAGAAAATCCAAAAAGTTTAAAGGGTATTTTTTCTCCTGTTATTTCTCTGTAGTCCTCTGAAATAAAGACAGAAATGATATGCTTCACTGAAATTTGTGACCCTTTCTTGCAAAAAATCCTGTGAAAGATTTCCAAGCAGCCTCTGCTAGCAAATGACACAATTTTGACCATGCAATAAACAAGACCCTCTAGGGCTTTTACATAGCATTATTTTACATGGAGGTTTCTCTTGCCATAGCTGAAAAACTTTATTATACTTTATTTATTATCCTATTTATTATAGGATGGCTCATGATCCACTGATGTAGGGTTTTATGGACACCATAATATACACCATGAAAATGGGGAAAAACCCTCAATCCTAACATGAACCCTCATCCTGACTGCAAACCCTAACTCATCCCTAGCTCTATTCCTAATTCTAGCCCCTTTTTCTGGTTTGTTAAAAAAGCTTCATGGCACCATATGCTCGCCTAAAGTAAAAATGTATAGCCTTTTTTTTTGCAATAATATTGTACAAAGAAACTTATCCACCTTTTCATTTCGTTTTAAAAATTCATAAGCAAGTCAACATAAACAGTAAAAAAATAATTTTGCAGTAATGCATAGAATTAGAAACACGCTGACTCTGAAGAGAATATATTAGGAACAATAACCTTATAAGAACTCACCCAGAAAGCGACTCGCAGGAACTCCATTTTTCTCACTGATCAGAACAGAGCGGATCATGGCCTTTGTGGACTTCATCTTGCTATCGCTTTCTTCATCCATGGTGAAAACTCTGGAAAGTTCAGGATACACTATATGTAGATTTTGCTTTACGAAGTAACTATGAACCAAACTCACTTGAAACTTTTACTACTTAAAAAAGAAAGGCCGTTCCCAAACTTTTTTTTTTTTATGTTGTTTGGGGAGTGAGGTGATAGAGACCCCAGCTTTTGTGTAAGGGTGGTGCCTATCTCATCTGCCTCTTGTTGCTTTACCTTGTCCAACCCTTAAGGGAGTTGGGTAGCCATTCCCAACTGCTGGTTTGATTGAGGAAATTTCATTGTGCCACATGCAAGTGATCTAACCAGTTAGCTATCTGCTTCCCCAAGGGAGAAGGGGAACCACAAATAGTGTTAATGATTAATTTAAATGACCGGAAACTTACATAGTACTTAATAATGCAAATTAATTTTTACGTACTTTTAAGTACAGAAGAAACCCTTACGAGGATGGATACTTTAAACAATGGATATTCTTCTAACACAACCGCTAACCTGGCCTGTTTAATTAATACATTACAGTTGAAGGAAATGAAGTTCAACTGAATTACTGCAGCTCAAACAAAATCTCTTTGATGTGCAATCTAGAATCTGTGAATTAATCACTGATTACAGTGAAACACTTTTCGTGAATGTGTTATAAGTATATTTATTTTAGATATAACTTACAATAACTATAGTGAAAAAAGAGAGAGAGAAATTCTCTTAAAGTCTGCTCCCTTCATCCTCAAGCAATTACTCAAATTCACATTGAATCACATTTTGACTCGGCTATCGTTAGTCCGCAAGTTTCTGAAAGTGAAACTAAGAACGTATTTTTATTTAGAATAGCTAACTAACCAGTACATGTTGTTATTATGCGAAATGTGGCAAATGTTATACATTAGATCGATACATAGCAGGTTCTTCGAGCATGTTGTTTAGTTTTTAGAGCATTTCGCGCGACTTCTCGAAAAAGCCCCAACGCTTGAGCCAGTAACAGTGAAATCCAGAACTCGAAACCAAGCTTACCTTTAATAACAGGATTATAATAAAGCAGTCAAGTATAAAATGTTAACTTTCAAGTTTTTGACCAAATTTTACTACAATCAGCAATGACTTGAACGTTCTTCAAAATATCTGGCGTTTAAACAAAAATATGCGAACACGCCTGCTTCGAAAATGACGGCCATTCTTGTTGTTTTCGCGGAGAAACTCTCGAGGGAGACTACTCTCGTACATTTTTCTGCGACTTTCGATTTTGCTCTCGCACTATCATGATCTTTAATGTTTGTGAAATACACTTTGGATAAAATCAGTTTAAATTTATCTTCGATAATTAATACTAAATGGTCAAATGCACTCTTTACAATAGATTTCTTTTGCTCTTGTTTCCACTTGTGACTAACATTTTAATTAATTGTAGGAAAGGATGGTAATATATATGATAATAATAACATGTTGATATGTGTAGCGTTTTTGCCCATCATTAAAGGCGGGCTCAAAACGCTTTACTAGAAAGAAAAACACAGAAACATAATAATAATGGATGCTGGTCTTAAAACTTTGTAGAATACCTGAAAAATAATTCTTGTAGCAATTAGAGCATCAGCTAGTTATAGTTTTACAATCACTGAGAAATAGCCAGATTCTGTTCAAGAATATCTGGATTGAAATACTGGAAGCAATCATTAGCGTGTTGGGGTAGTTCTAGACTGTTCGCAGCGCTGTACGTCCTCCTACGACTGTACGTGGAGAAAGAGTTGTGAGACACGTCGATATTAATACAGCAATTGCTAATATTAAAACATGGCTACACTTCACACTCCTATGTATGACTACGGATGTGTATTTATATGGACTGATGTCTGTATGCCGAGACTCACTCTTGGCCTGTTGCGAAGTGATCCGCTGTTCGTCTCGGCGAGCCGTAACAAGTACTGTACATGTAGGTGAATAAACCGGAAGCTATGTCGTCTAATGACTCGATCGTTTTAGTAGTTAATCTGAAATTTGAATAAACCGGAAACTATGTTGTCTAATACTTCGTTTTAGCAGCTAATCTGATATTTGAATAAACCGGAAGCGATGTCGTCTAATGCCTCGCTTTAGCAGCTAACTGGAAAAAATCGTCTGCCAGTCGAATCAACTTTTGGCTGTTTCGAATTGGTGTGTGTTCGAGAATCGACTTGATCAAAATGGCTGCAATCATTGAACCATTGGATACGCATCACACTGCGGTCATCAAGACAGTACTTGTAGGCTCTGCATATAAACACCAACAGGAAAACGTGTATATAGCTGGTCCTCTCTTCTCATTGAATGAAGAGTCCACTCACCCCAACACATACACATTCCACACACGCACACATGAAATGTACAGCATGTTATTTGTAGAGGGCCGGTAGTCCGGCGTTGGTAGGTTTTGGCACGAAGTGCTGAGGCATGCAAGAAAAGTGCTGATGCATGCGAAAGTTTACCCCGTCCCCGAGTTAGTATATAAGGGCAGAGCTGAGACGAAACGAGAAGAGACGTCGGCTGATCAGAGAGAGAGAGAGCACAGACATGTGACAGTAGGCGACACGCGGACTTTTAGCGCCTCTGGTGATGTGGAGCAGCCGTGGCCATTGTACAAGCACGTGTAATAAAGGTTCACACACCCGCTGACAAGTTCCCGCCTTTTGGTTGAGTGTTGGACTGTTGTGGTCACTGTTCGACCCCCCTTACCACTCGGTTACATATTATTCACTACACTTTTAGAAAGAGATATTTTGTTAGTGGCATGTCTGACCTGACTCAATGCTGATTTTCCCCATTTTTGAGTCGCTACATTAACCTAGAAAACAAAGTAATTAATGAACTCTTTGTTTTGTAGATCGTTTTTGTTATTATTTCTGTCGTTTTTTTTAAAGCGCTTTGAGTTAGCTTTACACAGTGGGAAAAAAGTGATATTTTTACTATATTTCTAATAAAATATCAGTTTAAAAGACAAGTCGTTCGAATGAGGTTAAAACTGTAAGTTTGCAGTAATACACAATATAATGTAAATAAAAATGAACATGTCTTCAAACAAATAAAACATGTATTTTTTTAACACCAACAAATCTGCCAGTCTGAATAACTAAAAATTGGTAAGTAGAACTGTCTTCAGCTGTTTTTCAGCAAGCAGTGCAAGAAGGCCACTGGGTATATTATTGCAGTTTTCTAGGTAAGAACACGAGAGGCTGGGCTGTCGGTCTGGTAATGACTTGCCCAGTTGATGATCAGCTTGGTCTGTGCATTAGAGTTTTTCTAAGAGAAACGAGTCGAGAGACGTTCTGGAACTGTTGCCCAAGATCATTCAGAGAAGCACCTCGATGGACTTCCTGGAACTGCTGCTCAGATTCTCGGTGGGGGTCTCGTGAGCAGACCACAGGAGCGGCATTTTCTCTGTCTGGTCGCGACGACGCCTCATGACGAGAATGATCGTGTTGACGGTTATTACTAATACCAGCAGACCTAGCCACTGAAACACACACACGCACGCACAAATAAAAAGATGAATACTATTATATGGAAATGTTGAAAAGTGCTCCATTTTTGTGGTACTTTGAAGCTGACACACTATACTTATTTTAAAACTGGTTTGGTTTTTGCTAATCACAATGTGCCAGACTTAACGACAATGATGTAACAACAGTGATATTATTGTGGTAGACTATTGTCTTTTATAATAATCTATTCGATACACTTACTGATACAAAACTTATGACTTAACTTTAATGACAACATTTAGGTCCACATATGATTTAAATTCATTCACATAGGGTAGCGTTCATAAGTCGCTGGGCTTATGGACAGTGAGAAGTCCGAGGGAAATTAAAGGTCATTTATTATTTACATGTGAGCATGTATTTGATTAGCAGTGTGGTTTTATTGCTTCTGTTTGATGAGCAGAGCGGTTAATGTGCTTTTCTTCAAGGAGGGGTGCGACTAGAGTGCTTCAATTTACGACAGTGACCATGAAAGCTCACCTGTACGATGGTGACCATGAAGGTTTCGCGGCCAAACTCATACCACTTGTCTTCTCCTGGTGCCGTCTCGTCCGATATAAGGTCTACTGCCCACCACCCTATCAGTGCCACTGCTTCCACTGGCGCTAAAATCCTGTTAGGAGACAAGAAAACACTTTAACGAGGGCATTATGGCATTTCTTTTTATCCGCCAACTTTCTGATAGCCAGTTTAAGTAATCTATCTGTCTCATTCTCCCCTTTGCATCCTTCAGCTCCCGTCCATCCATTCCTTTCTACTAATCATTGTTTGTTGCGGCCCTATGCTCCTCGAGGAGTAACAAGGACTGGACTGGACTGGACTGAACTGAACTAAACTAAACTAAACTAAACTAAACTAAACTAAACTAAACTAAACTAAACTAAACTAAACATAACATTGTCTAGCTTCTATGGATTTTGTCACCTACATTTAAAATAAAGTGGTCATCTGTTGTTGTTTTTTTTTTTAAACTTTGTGCGCATGCAATTTTAAGCGAGAAATTCTTAGTAATTTACGGATTCATTATTATAGCCACTGTTTGGTCATATTCGTCCATGCCATTATGCTGTTTTTTGTTGTTTTCCTTTTCTGTTTCCTTTTTTCAGCTTTAACTGGAAAATAGGTGAAGGAGGTGACGGGAAAAAATGGAGGAAGAAGAAAAAGAAGGGGGAAATAAAGGATAAGGAAAATGTTGTTGACGAATAGCGGAGTGGCGAAGGCGGTGGGATGGTAGCAGTAAACTATGACACGCTTTATAACACAGCATGACACGATATATGACACAGCATAATAAGAAATATTTAAAGAGCAATCCACGAGTTGTAAAAGAAGTCAAGAAGTATTAGTAGTTCAGCCACTTACTTGACTATATATTCCCATATTTTGGGAAGATGCCAGTCGCCTATGCCGAAGTCATTGACCATAACTGTCCTGAAATTCCTGACACCGTAGTAGATCACCATCCCTTGCAGCATCAGGCCATTGATTACCAAGGCAAAGGCCCACACGAAGTCCTGTTGAGCCGATGTAATATATACAGGTAGACTAAGATACAGGAGCCCTGCTGCCGTGTGGTTAGAACGGAGAGCAGAAGCAGATAGATAACAAGTTCACTGTGATGGGTTAGTTAGTCTCAAGACAGTTACAGGCGGACAGTTAGGATTCGCCTTTGTGCATACCATCATTAGACACGGTGAACCACTCACGTTTCACTGTACTTACGGTCAGGCTTATGGGACCTTTTTGTGTAAAATATAAACACTTTGACAAGCTAAGTTGCCGTTAAGTAAAACAAGTGTCAGTGTTTCAGACTTCGTTGTTTCAGTATTTATCACACTGCACTTTTACAAATCTAATCGGCTGACAGAAAGCGCAAATTATCTTTCACCTGATTGGTTAAAATATTGATGTTCATTGCTGACATCAGTCCGCCCAGAAACACGGCTGCTGTGGTGATGGGAACGCTCCATTTCCTCGAGACTTGACAGGTAAAAAGCAACATACTCTTACTTCTTAATTTTAAATCCTAGAAAACGATTAACTTTCGATAATCATTTCTATGAATTGCTAATTTTTCAATAGCTGATGCAGTTTTAATTATCATGTTGGACATAACTTTTAGAAGTCCCTATTATCCGGTCACATCAGCATTTACTTTCACGTAGGGGTCTCTACTTACCGCCAAAATCGTCTATTGTGAGGCAGAGCAGCTCCAAGTTAGAAATCAGAGAGGTAAGTCCAGCGAAAGACAGGCACAAGAAGAAGAACACGGCCATGACACGACCAAACGTTCCAATAGTCTCAAACAGAACT
>SRHC01003885.1:63701-139418 GCA_004794325.1 Pomacea maculata
TTTGTGTTGCTAAAGATTTGGCACTTCCGGAAAAATAAATGTGGTAGAGTTATGGCCCTCACTGCTATACTCTAATATTACTATATTATTCAGTTTCGCCTTTTTTCTACTTCAGTCAAGCAAGAGAAATAACCAGAATGAACACGATCTGCCAACCTAGAGCACTAGAGACAAAAAAACGAAGAGAGAAAAGGTGGGACTGACCAAATGAAAGTCAGCCCGGTGCTGCCTGGTCCACTGTCACTCAGGATGTCCACGATCTGGTCCTGGGTCATCCACGACATGGTGCTCAGAAGGATGGAGAAGACGGCGGAGAATATTGTCATCGCAGAGATCAAACTGGATGAGTTCATAAATATGTACATATGTGTATGTGTGAGCGCACCCACTCGCTTTCTCTCTCTCGCTCTCTCACATACAGAGTGAAAGAAAGAAAGCATGTTAAGTTTAGGTAACTAAACAGATAGGTTTTCTATTTTTGTCTTCAATCTCTTTCCCTTCCATCTTTGTTTGTTGGTTTGTACTCAGCATTCGTCCACAGGGTTTGTTCAATCCCGGGAAGGGAGGATGTCTCACCTGACAAGGTTGTTGAGGATGGGCAGGAAGGTGGCGTAACGTACTATGCCGTTGTGGCGAGTCAGGAAGGTAGAGTAGGGTATCATGAGACCCATGCCGGCACCCGTATCAAAGGCGTTCTGGCTCAGTGCATCTACCCACACACGCGGATCCCCGAATGACTCTGAGTACACAGTGCCAAAGGTTGGTAATATAAGTTTTTCTCGCTTTTTTCAACAAAATCCCGTTTAGACAAAAAAGTAGTTAATATATCTTTTCAAGACAGCGTTTAGAACAGACATCTGGGAATACTACCCACGTACTATCGCTGCCTTTGTGGCTCGGTGTTAATGAAGTGCCAACAAATAACCAGAACTCCAGGGTCACTCTCTCTTCTCTCTCTCTCTCTCACTCACAGGCACGCACGCATGCACGCACACAGGCACCGCCTGGCACGTGTACCTATTACCCCAGTGCGGCGTGAACATGAAGGTAAGACCGATGTCGGCGTTCGAGCGGGTGAGGGACCAGACGAAGTTAAAGATGATAATGACCAGCAGGGTGGGCACCAGCACCATGCTGACCTTCTCGATGGTCTTCACACCCTTGACCACAGACAGGCCGGCCAGCAGCACGGCCACACCATGGGTCAGCACGGGCCATGAGCTGTCCTACGGCAAAACATGGCTTGTGTTAGACTGCTCGTGACACTGAGGGAAACAAACCTCTCGACATCAACAATAGTCTCCTGTATTACCTCAGCGAAGTCCTTGAAGGTCTGTCGGCTCTCATCTACACTTGTAGGCAGAGGGTTGGCGCAGTGATACACAAAGTAGTAGAAACACCAGCCCAGCACCACGGAGTAGTAGCACCTGCCAGTGCCAACAATAAAAGAGACGGAGTTTGAACATCAACTTTTTTAAGAAACTTGGACTTCAGTCCAATTTCATGTATTATCTTTCCCATGCCTATTCATTTATCACAATGTTTGCCATTTCTCACCAAGCTTTTTTTTTAAATGTTCCTTTCTAATCTGAAATGAGGCAAACGGAAGAAAAAAAGAAATAAATTGATCAAGAGTTTTGCTGTGTTCAGTTTAAAAAAAAAAGAGATGCCGATCTGAAACATTGTGTTCAGCATGTAAGCATCAGGCAGCTCATGCGTTCACATAAGTGAGTGAAGAGACAGGCAGACGACAGGCGAGGACTCGCGAGACAGAACGAGACCAGAGTGACTCACGAGATCATGAAGCCGACGAGACAGACCCAGGCGCCGCACCAGGAGAAGCGGGGTGAAGTCAGTTGACTGAAGGACTTGATCACCGACCGCTGAGTGTAGCGTCCAGTACCGTACTCCACCATCAGCATGGGGATGGACCAGATGAAGAGGAACAGCAGCCATACCAGCAGGAACACCAGGCCTCCTGCTCACATCATACCTGGCATTACTGTCACATTCAAGTTTAGCTATACAGGTATGGTGCTGGAGTGTCAAATATAACTACAGGTATCGTGCACGAGGATAAAGCATATACGGGTATCGTACAGCAGTGTCAAGTCAATGAACAGAAAGAAAAGAGAGCAAGACAAATCCAGAGGTGAAACTACATGGAAACTGTGGTCATTTCCACTGTTCTTCGCAACTGCTGAGTTGTCAGACACTCGCCTGACCTCTCATTGTTTTTTGATACATCGCCTGCTAGACAGTGCACATAGTTTCACTTTAGTACATCGCTTGTTAGAACTTATAATAATAATTTCATTCCATGTGTACTGACATGTAAGTCGGGGAATGCAAATAGCATTTATACTTCCCTGATCATCACCACAACCACCAGCACCAGCAATAACAATAGTACAACCACGAGTGATATGTGTGTATGGGCCAGAGACACTTGAAATCGTTAATATTGATTATGATATGGGGACATTCAGTGTCCCATATGTAAGATTGAGGTCGTTCATGTGTCAATTGAATGACCCGGAAGTAGAGAAGGACAGTACGTCATAATTGTAGTGGTATTGACCTTCGTTCTGGCTATTGTTGGCCACCACACGGGAGAAGCGCCAGATGTTGCCCGTGCCGATGACAGTGCCGAGGCACGACAGGATGATGGCCCAGCGCGAGCTGAAGTGCGCGCGCTCCCCCTGCACATGCAACGTGACCCTTAAGGACCCTTAGGACCGACACCATCCACGTTCAGCAGTACTTACTCTTGGTTCTTGGCGGCCAACCGCCAACTATATCTAATCTGAATTTAAGCGTCAATATTTTAGTATATTTTGTATCCATTAGGAAAATATATATTTAACATGGCTAAATATAGCCAGATAAACATTCTAAGAATATGAAGGTCAAGTTAACTCATCTTACCGGAGCATCATTCACCTCCCTATTCATCTTCTCTCGATTTGCAGCAGAGCCACCTGTGACTAAGACATTACCCTACATCATATGTTACTAAAACATAACTGTCACGAGTCAAGTTAACACATCGGCTGGTCTACCCAGACACCCACTAGGTGATGTGCCTATCGCTATCAGCTCCTGCACATTGCTTTCTTGCGTGATAGGCAATTGAGAGGCTGATGTAAGTGTGTGATGCTCCTTATCGTATGCGAAAATACACGTGCATGATTACCTTTGACAGGAGTGCAGTGTCACGTGAGTAAGTCACAGGGGTGTCTAGATATAGATACAAAGTACTGGGTCTATAGCTCGTTCTACGCATAATGATGATGACGACGAAGACGACGATGGTGATGACGAGGATATACAATTAAAAGCTTCAGACTCAACTAAACCATGTCCCTCGTGTTGCTCTGTATTCTAGTTTGACTCTTGCCCCCATTACGCATGCACAGGGTTCATCCCTTATATGTCTTGATTCATGCACTTAAAGTTCATGTTTTCAGAGTGCAATCGGTTCTGAAGTTTATGATTCAAGATACTTTAAAATATTCTTTTATCCTTTCAAGGGCCGGTATTGACATGTATGAAGTTTCTATCTAGTTTAATCTAAGGTGGACTAGCATTGGAGCTGCATATAATAGTTTAGACATCACATGGGCCTGATAGAGGTGTAATCAACACGTCTGTCCCTGATGGCTAAGTAGGGGTGGGCTAGTCACATAACTATATTTTATTTCAGAGCTTCACTAGGCGGCTGGCCTGCCTTCTCTCCACTGTGTACAGGTGGCTGGAACAAGGAATCAGAGACTAAGAAGCTCCGCAGTCGCTTAGCTTGAACTTGATTGATCACTTAGATAGCATTTTCAATATAGTTGCTCATATTTTCAACATATTTCAACATATCTAAATTTATATATGTAACTTTGATAAGTAACTCTTTATTATGTCTTCTTCTTAATGAATTCTAATCCTCACAATAGCTTATCCTCAAATCGTCCAACGGGCATCACCGGAAGTGCGTCATCAAAGCTCGAGCACATGTGTCGTGAGTAAACGAGGATCAACAACATGCCGAAAATTAAGAAGAAAAGTTTTGGGGATCGTGTGGAACGTGGGGTTTCTCTAGCAGAACAAATCATCCACGACAAATCGGTTAAACAACCTGGAAGAACCAAACAAAGAAATCGACGCGTCGGAGACGACGAGGTAATAACTGCTAGCGACAGTAGCGAGCTGCGAAGCTAGTACATAGCGTCTGTCTTCATCTCCTTGAGTGTATCGGTATAATACATCGGTGTACTTTGCTTTGTATTAGATTTATAGCTCATACAGCGGCTTAAAACAGATTGAACCATTTCAATGGCATAACATAGCAAATTTGTCTTTGCAATTGCAGTATGTAGACCAAAAGTTGTCCAAAAAAATTCTTGCCCAAGCCAGATTGCAACAGGAAGAGCTGGAAGAAGAACATGGAGTTTCACATAGGTAATGCAAAATCTGAGTGGTGCACCATGACAGCTATGATACTTTGTCATCAAAATGTGGTGAAACTGATAGATACTATTGTCATTTTAGTATTAAATGGGGGACTTCACCTGTTACCAACAAAGATGCAGATGCATTTTTAGATGACATAACTTTAAAAAAAAATCTAAGGTCATAATTGGTCTCAAAGGATCGAAACTTCCTGTAAGCTTAAAATTATGTGTATATTTACTCAGAATCAGATGATGTAGTTGTGTTCAGTTACTGACTGCTTTAATCTACTCAGGTTGCATACTATAAAGTGACATAAAGGTTGCTATACAACATTACACAGAACTGGGTTCTACTTCAATTGTATATTCCAAGCCAACACTCTTAGCACTTCAGATCTGCAGAAGTCTCTTTTTTAAAATTGATTTTTTATTTTATTTACAGCAAAAAGGATGCAGGTTCAAAAAAAGCCCATCAAAAAGTTTCTCTTGGTGCAAAATCAGATGATTCTGATTCTGAAGAGGAGCTCTGTGAAAGTGAACATTCTCTTGACCCACTGGTGAGTTTGTGCACCATTTAAAGTAGTATTTATTTATAGGCTGCATGTCAGGGGCTGTAAATCCAGTTTAAAAACCACAGAACTTAAAAAATATAGTTTTCTCGCAACAAAAATATGTAAGATCTCCAATCTTTTCTGAGAATCTATTTCTAAAGATAGTAATATGTTACAAGGTAAGTCTTCATAGGAGCAGGTTACTGGTTTAAACTTGCTCAGGCCTGGGACTAGAAAGCTGCTATGTGCAACAGTAGCTTTTCAGAAATAGGTGCTTACTTTATCAAGAAAGAAGCCAGCAGAAGGTGAGGGTTGGGCACCATCTCCCATATTCTGAGTCTTAGAGCACAGTGAACCACTTTAATAACATCTGTGACCAGTAGGCAGTGACACTATTTAGTTTAGTTTATTCCTTGTTACTCCTCGCATAGAAGTAATAAGCAAAAAACAAGAAAACATATAAACACTGTCAGCAAATTGTTTAAGTTATACAATGTCCACAGTAAGTTGAAAGAAGAAAAAGTCTATGTCTTTGAACCAGGTTTGCTATTAATCCTATAAATCTTACAAAGCTTCAGCTTGCAAGAGGGAGGATAGAAGGCTATTTGGGAGTTGACAACAGTAAAAGTAAAGGTAGTCCCATGACCTTTGTTAGGTCGTTGGTGGGTAATGTGTTAAAGACTTCACTTTTCTCAGGGCCATTTTTACAAACTCTCCCTTCAGACATTTCCTTAAAAGAAAGTAAAACAGTATTTTGACAAAATGAAATTTTCTTACCATAAACCAGTTTTCCAGATTACAAGCTTTCTTTTTTCCAGGTGATAGATGAAGAGGATGAAAAGGCCCTGGAAGCTTTCATGTCAAAAACACCCAAAGTGCAACGCACACTTGCTGATATTATTGCAGAAAAACTGACAGAAAAGCAGACAGAAGTTCGGACTCATTTGTCGGGTAGGTAGGTTTTGTTGATGGATACACGAAGAGGTCACAGAGGTAATCTCTTGTCGTCAAATCTACCATAGATTTAGTGGAAATGCAAAGAAAAAGAACTCTAACATTTATAAATATACATTGCTATCTACAAAAGCAATCAACTCAATAGGAATCTGTTTTTTTTTTTAATGCTTTTCAGATGATGCCAGTGTTCGATTGCAAGACTTGGATGAAAAACTGGTACAGTGTTTCCAGACAGTTGGTGAAATTCTATCCAAGTACCGAAGTGGAAAATTACCCAAAATTTTTAAACGGCTTCCAAACCTGGATAAATGGGAGCAGGTACAAAATTTATTTTTTACACATGATGAGTTCTGTTTCCCGTTCTGGGTCCAAGCTGGTTTTCTTTTATCCGCCACAGAAAAAAGTGTTTTGTGACATGTTTATCTGAAAATAGTGCTAAGTTCATCTTGTTGAACAAAATCAGTGAAGTTATAAATAAATACTGTTTACATTTTCTTTCTCCATCATCGATGGTGGGATCAGGTGCCTTACATACACAGACATCAACAAAAGACTGTGAGCCCACCCTCTAGGTGATAGGAACTGTAGCAAGAAAAGTTGCTGCTGAAGTGGCTTGATAGGGAACTTTTTATGTTTTAGTTAAAAGATAAAGCAACATTTATGGTAACTTCTCCCAGCATTTGCTGGCAAAGGAAACTACTAAGGAGTAGTTCATTAAACAGTTTCCAAGCTAGTGTTGGCCAAAACTGCTGATAAAAATTAAGGTTTTTATAAGCCATAGGTTGTTAAATAATGCATTTTGGTGCATGTTAGAAGATGAGTTATTGAAATGTATGTTACACTTATAGAATGATGTATTTTGCGCAGTTTTTAAGAACGTCAACTGTTTTTCTTTACATCTGCTAAACACCACTTATTTGATATTTTAATGTCACCACAAATAAACTTACTCATGGCAATGATGTGTATTGTAAAATAAGACATTGCTGCCTTAGTGATGACATAGCTTCTTTGGTGTGTGTCAGTTTCTCTACATCACAAAACCTGAGAAGTGGACAGCAGCTGCTGTGTACCAGGCCACACGTATCTTTGTCTCCAACCTAAGCACTCACTTAGCTCAACAGTAAGCACACTGAGCGTGGTATAGCTCTTTATTTTTTTTGTCTGTTTGTCTCTAAAGCAGTATACTTTTGCATTGCACTTACTCCTATGGATGTGTTATGAGATAAAGTTGAATCCCTTTTCTGACCTTTTTGTCACTTAAGAATTGTTGCTGTTTCCATCTGGTGCCTGAACTATTGGATGGGTCCATCACATAAAACATTACTACACTGAATTTCAAAATATGTGCTATTTATTTTCTCAGTTAAACATCACCACCAGAATTTGTCAGTGTTTCTTTCCTGGAAAGTTTCCACATGTAATATTGGTATCATTATTTTCTGAATTCCTTTTATGTTTTCAGATTTCTTAATGTGGTGCTTTTGCCACGTATCAGAGATGACATTGCAGAGTACAAGAAATTAAACTTCCACCTATATGCGGTTAGTCCCACTTAACAATTTTTTTATATTTTTTAATTTTCACCAGCTAGTTTCTGAAAGTGTACTTTAAATATATCAGTCTTAACAAAACAAATTAAATGCAATCTTGAATGACAGTTTAAGAAAGTTGGAGGTTGTCTTTGTATACCAGTGTTTTAAATTTAAAGCATTCTGTCCTGTTAAGTGCTGTTATGTATAATGTTAAGCTCTTTTTGCTTACCTTCACTTTAGGCTGTGCAGAAAGCTCTGTTTAAGCCAGCTGCCTTTTTCAAGGGAATTCTTCTACCATTGTGTGAGGTATGTCTGCAATATTTGTGTGTGTGTGTGTGTTTACATCTTAGCTTGAGAAAAATATTTATAGTTTGCATCTGTAACTTTTCCACCCTTTATTTTAATAGTACCTTGTACATAAGCGATGGAAGGGCAAGCAATATGAGGAAACCAGTGTTAGCTCTTATTATATAGATACAATCTTTAAAATGCCTAATGTTTGTTGAAATGCATGTTGTCACCCACAGAAATGTTTCCTTCTCTCCCTCCCCTATCTCCATTTCTTCCTAGATGACAATGGTCGATGAAATATATGTAGAGAGCGCTAAGATACTGATGTTGGGAAATGTGGATGTTCATGAAAATGTGTTACAATACAGATGAATTGGCATTAGAGTTGATTAGATTGTATTGAATGGTGGTGCATGATATATTGAGCACTAGTGCTCGCAGCTCTGTAAACATTTTGAAGCAGCATAACTGTAATAAAGCATTGTGTGTCCATAAAACAAATTTTAACTAGACTTGCCCTCAGAAAAATTTTGCACTATGTGGTTTATATCACATCTATTTTTAGCAATGGTAACCTTTGAAATAATCAAGTTAATGGATTCTGTGATTGGGTCATTGAAGATCATATTGCACATCATATATATAATTACCTACAGGCAGGTGATTGCACTCTGCGTGAAGCAATCATCTTGAGTAGCTTGCTGAGTCAAAATAGTGTGCCAATGCTACATTCTGCTGTGGCCATAAGTAAGATCGCCATGATGGAATACACTGGTGCCACCTCCATCTTCATCAGAACTTTGCTGGACAAGAAGTATGCTTTGCCATACAGTACTGTGGACACACTGATGGCACATTTTTTACGGTAAGAATAGAGGGAAGTGGATTGCAGATGCTTAGCGAAATTTGCTTTTGTCCCATGATAATTAACAACCCTACCCCCCCAAACAAAGCTACTCTTAGTGGCGACCGTTCTTTATTTGTTTCCTGACAAAGTATGGACTTTGCATGTTCATAATATCAGATTTTTTAATAAATCAGGGGTAAGGTGAAAAATACTATTCACATTTGAAATTCAGTCTGTAGAAAGAAAAAAATAACTGAAAATTTTAACAGATCAAAAACTTTTTTTAAAATGCATCTTGCATAATTCCCATGTTTGTGATGAAAATCATAAGGAAGATGGAGATCTGGAATTGTTCGTTTGAATATTGAGACCACTAAGCTCATCTTTCTCAATTTTTTTTTTACTGTAGTTGTGGTTTGTTTTCGAATACTTATTAAATTTGGTAAATTTTTGAGCATGTTTGTCATTAAGTTTAGTGTGTCATAAGGATTTTCAGATGCACCTTTTGGGTAGCACCATTATGCACAGAACATAAATTTTAAACAGTTAATCGACAATTTTTTGTAACACAACACAAAATAAGGTAGCAGAGCACCCTATTAAAGTAAAGCAAGAGTTAAAGATGGTGCTCAGTAAATTTTAAGAATTATTTGTACATGTGTTCTGATTGTTCCTTCTTGTTGTGTGGGTCTTTAGATTTATGCAAGATGAGCGTAAATTGCCAGTTCTATGGCATCAGTGCCTGCTGACGTTTGTCCAGCGATACAAGTGTGACCTAACAGCTGAGCAGAAGGAGCAGCTGTATCAGCTTCTACATAAGCATGAGCATCACGAAATCTCCCCAGAGGTGCGGCGCGAGTTGCAGCACTCAGTGTGTCGTGGAGAGGAAACCCCAGAGCAGAGCAGCATGCAGGAGTGACATCAACATTTGTCTTCCTGACTCTCCAGTTCCAAGCTTTTGATTGAAACATGGACAGTTCAGATAACGTTGACCCGTGCAAGAGGCGTTGTGCAAGACTTTCAGCTTTCTCAGACTCCTGGCTTCCTAAAAGTTGCACTTAGAACCCCCTTTTTTTTTTTTTTTTTTTTTTTTTTTTGTGACTCTCTTTTATGTATGGATACGGTATAAGAGAAATGAACTGTTGCTGTGACAGATCCTTGGAAGACTTTTTCATCAGGTGGGTGTTAAAAAAAAGTATGATACAGTGTTATAAGTCTTTTGGAGGAGAGTTGGCAGAACAGGGTGTGAGAATGCATGAATAATTGTGTGTAAATGGATTTGAAAAGAATCAAACAAATCTTGATTTGTGATAGCCTTGTATCTGGACAGCTCAGTAAAATTTGTTAAAGTCTTTTTAAAGTCTTTTCACTTTGACTTCAGTGTGTAGGTTGGTGTGGATCAGTATAGCTGTGATGTTTGTCTGTCCAACTGATAAATTATAGGCAGAGGGTGATCTCACATAGCAGTGCTCTGCTCACAAGTTTTTGTGTGCTTTGTAAGATAGAAATATTTTTGGTTATTGAATGAAACCACGAACTTGTATTACTGGACTGCTGGCAGACGATTTTTAACTACTAAAACGAGGCAGGTGTGTTCAAAGCTTCTGGCTTAGTCATATTCATTGTTTAGGCTCACCCAGACTAACAGCGGATCACTTCGCAAGAGGCTAAACGTTGGTCTCGGCAGACAGACAGCAATCCACCTATACACGTTCATGATTAAACTCGTACCTAAGCAAAGCTGAGCTCACAGTTGATAGCGGTCTGCACAGCTTATTACTGTCATTATTTTCTTAGTAAAATGATTAGTGAACTTGTAAAGATAAACATATATATAGAAGAGCACCAGCGAAGTGATCCAAGTACTGCTGACATCGCTGTCACTGCAGCAACTGTGAGAACCTGCAACATGCTAATGAAGTGTCACCCTATCGGCCAGCCTTTAGGGATGTGGTAAGATTGAGGCTTGCCATTTTCAAGGGTGTGTGCCTCGCGAGTGAAGCAGAGGTTTTACCCTTAGAATTTAGGTTGTTTTCTTCACTCTGGTTAGTCTTTAAAATTGCGTGTTAAGATGTGCGCACGGAACGTGGGCAAGTTTGTGTACACCACCATGGTGGTGCCTCGCGTGCGCTCAGCAACTTAACCCTCTTGGTGGTCGGCCTGCACGCGGCTGACGGTCACCAGTGGAGTAGCGGCAGGGGTGTGACGCACTGAGTTGAGGGCGTATAGAATGTACAGTTTCAACAGCTCAGAATAGAGTTATAGATACCACCACCCGTGCTGTAAAGCTCTCAAATCTTCCCCGGAAGCATCTAGAAAGAGCCAAGGAGGTCGCTTGAAAACCAAAAGTCGAGAGTGAAAGGGTTTGACAAAACATTCTTGTGATTTGTTTTAATCCTAATTTTTTTTTTTCTCATTATTCAAAGGCATCCACATTTCACTTCTCCGTGTTTTTGACAAGGACTGAAAATCAGAATGTTTTGACCCCCACCCAAAACAAAACACCAAAAAACAAACATTATTATCCTCATAATAAGACAAAACATGAAGTTCATTTCAGCCCATGTATCACGTTTTGCTCCTCGTTTCACAGAATTATGTGCTTGTTTGTCTCATTTTATGTTTGCCAAACTTTGTGTTTGCCGCTGGCTGTTAGGTGTTTAATAACCAGCCAGAACAGCAGAGCACAAACTGGATAATGGGGGCGATAGTATTGCTAAGCTTGACCGGGCGTTGCGCATGAACCAATCATTTCCACATCGCAAGTTGCACGGAAATGACAGTCGGGTACTTGGATACGCGACAACACACGTGCAGGTTGCTTCTGTCAACGAGGCTGGCTGGTTGTTGACTCCACCTCTGGGACCGACGGCACCCTTCAATCTCTGGCCCTGTCCACAGGCCTGCATGGCAGTGAGTTGCACCCTGTGGTAAATAATGGGTAGGTGTTCCAGTGCTGACCAACCCTTGACATAAGTCACAATGTAACCGTGCAGGAAGTTCTGACAATACTGGCAGGGAGGATGGGACTCAATCGTCTTTGGAAAATAAATGTGGCCAGTCCATGTAGTTTGTCCATTAAGTTTCGATCTTGAAAATTTGCGATTTATTTTTTGTTCAAAACTGACAACAAAGGTTTGACATCGAACATGTATACAATACTTTCATCCATATAAACAAATACGCACACATTGACATCAATTAATCAGTTTATTATTCGTCGATGCAAATACTGACTGAACAGTTGAATTCAATCCTCCTGTCATTCCTACAGATACCATCATGTCATGTCAGGCGATTATTTAGGCCAGACACCGCAATCATACAATAAATATGGACAAAGTTACCCGAGCATATTAAATATAAGTAAAAATAATTTTCTGGGGTTCGAAAGCCAGTGTCATGGATGAAACCCACACGGAAAATACTGTTGCTGGCTTAGAACACGTCCGTGGACAGGCAGCCATTGTGTGCCGTTGTCGTATTCAGTCGCTGATGTGGGGTGGTTGTAGTTGTACTCCTCCTCCACTGTGTCTTGCACCCCGCATTGTCTGCTGCGAGACGCACGAGAACACGTCGAGGCGTTGGAAATGTAATTACCGCACCCATTCATCTGCCACAGCAAGTACACAGAGACTTTTTGTTTACCTCCACTTGAGCGATTCCTGGTGTCGCCGCCACTCGCGTTTTATCCGCGCCCACCCGCCCTGAAATCAGGGTGTTTGGCTGACGAAGTCTGTCCATCCGTCTCGAAGCTTACAGTACCAGACAATCACAACAGAAACGATTCTTCCTAATTTCTTCGTCTTGGCCATCTTGTCTACACTCCAGGATTAATTGTTCCCCACTTTACTGAACATTTCATTCTTTTCCCTTTTTTTCCCCTGTTTTTCAGACTACGGGCTTTTCGCTATTTTATTTGCGGATCCGATCAGATTTGTCATGTCAACGACCATTCTTTGTCTCCTTTTCCTTAACCGTCTCCATCCAGAGCTCTCTATGGACTCATTTAACCGACAACTGGATCGACTGGGGTGGATGGGTGTGTGGAGGTGCTGCGCCACACGGGTATCGAACCGGCCAGCCTCCGGGTTAAGACGCCAGCGCTCTCCTCG
Source organism: Pomacea maculata (assembly GCA_004794325.1). Taxonomy (NCBI): domain Eukaryota; kingdom Metazoa; phylum Mollusca; class Gastropoda; order Architaenioglossa; family Ampullariidae; genus Pomacea; species Pomacea maculata. Next base: position 76,443 of record SRHC01003885.1, read on the forward strand.
GTGCCGCTCAGCTCTGACACTAGGCTCATACACAGCACTTAGCTCTCCGAGTCTGTCTCATCGACAGAGTTCGGTACAAGTGCTGGGGCAGGAGGAGGATCCTGGGCACGTGGCACCTCTGAGGCAAAAGGAACTTGCGGGGCAAGTGAAACCTCTGGGGCAGGCTGCAGAAGCGCCGGAGGATGTGACAACTGCCATGGATGGTGACGTGGCCTGTTAGTAGTCCGCGGAACATGGTGTGGTTGCCAAGCGACTGTCCGAAGCTGTCGCCGTTTGGTACTGAAAGCAAGATTGAAAAAACATTGTACACCATGCTTGATTGGTCTGGCATGACCTCACTGACCTCAAGTTTGTCTCCTTTGTAAAAGTAGTCGCCATTACAAGTCCGTGGCTTAACACTGATTTCGTCATGACTGTTTGTCCCAACTGTATCGTGACCGTTACGAGTGCGGCTCACTGAACAACACCTGCTACCAACAGGTCCACAGTTTTCTGAACTTACCTGTGCCTGAACTAAATGTGAGAATAATCAGGCTGACTGCATCGTGTCCTCGTAAACACCAGGTCATTAAAAAAAAAGAAAGAAAGAAGAGAATTAACAGACGCACCACATAGGTAATTAGAAATGCTATACCGAATAAAATTCTGTATCTCGCCCTTTGTGAGGGTGTCATCCCCCACCGCCATGGCGATCTCACGGACACCATGGCATCCTGCTATCCACGCCTCCTCCAGCTCCTGGCGTTTCTGGGTGAAAATAAAAATAATGTCAAGTGAAAGGTGGGTCCAGTGTAGGTTGCGACTCGTAGCCTCCAGTCTGTACAGTTATGTGATGCGGTCTTCTGTTACTGATAACAGCAAACCTAAAATGTGTTTTATTTTTGTTGCTGGGAACAGCAAACCTAACGCATACAACATTTCGTGTCATGAGCGCCATTCAGACTGCGAGTGGACTGTTCAACATTGTGCACACACTGTGAACGGACAAACTGTCGGTGTGAACCGTGTGATGTGTCCTGATGAGGCGTGTGGTGGGCTGAGCACTCGGGGGATGACCTGAGTCGTAACTCACACCTAAAGTAGGTGTGTAATAATTGCATACCTCCCCAAACGATTTCTTTAAAAAAGCTGACCTCATGATCTGTCAAAGCAGACTTTGTTGGTGGTCGCCACACACGTCCAGGAGGTACATGTCGGCCTGAGATGACAACTTTCCACGTGCCGAAGTGATCAGTGGACATCGTCAGCTTGACCTTTAACCTGCAGCGATGCCCCATGCTCCCTCTTTTCCGTCTCTCCTGGCAGTCTGCAACGGCAAGCAGTTGTGAGTCTCGGTAGGCCTTAGTTGCACCTTACTGACTGAATTATGTCATTAAGATAACAGTACAGGTGTGTCATATAAATATGACAGTACATGTGTGTCATATACAGATGACAGTACAGGTGTGCCATATAAAGATAACAGTACAGGTGTGTCATATAAAGATGACAGTACAGGTGTGTCATATAGTTTAGTTCCCTTGCATTCCCAGCAAAATAAACGCACGGCTTTCAGTCCAAGACTTTTCAGCTTTCTCGTCGTCTCTTCTACCTGAGGTGGTAAAGGCTTCTGTAGTCATCACCACTATGGACTACTGATGGATCTTTTCTGCGTTGTCCATGTAGACTGTGACTGTACAGCATCAACATCAACATCAACATCTCCTTCTGTGACGACTTCACTCAGCGGAGCGACGACAAGTCCTCCGTCAACTGCACTGAGCCCCGCCATTTGCCTTTCTTCTGTGTTTTGTCTTTGTTAAGCTGGTCAGCCAGGCTTTGGCCAGGGAGCCGTGAGATACAAGCTCACAGATTATTATTATTATTTAGCAGAATGATTTACTCAGAAAGGAAACCCGTGGTAGTAGAGAGATCAAGTAGAGCACTAGATAAAAGCTTGTTCCAGCTGTAAATCTTTCTCTGGATAACATTGTTTAGGTTACAGTGACGCAGAATGTGTTCTACAAATCATAAAACCGATTAAAAAAAAATCTTAGTTAATTGTTATTGTAGAATGATTTATGCATGTTGCAAAGTGTGCTCTCTTGAGCAAACTCGGCCATGCTGGGAGTCAGCTTTCTTCAGGTGATCCTTGTTCTATCAGCATTTTTTTTTTTTAAACCACTGTTTGCTTTGTTTAAATGCAAACAACAATAACAAAATATCGTTCGGCAGGCAGTTTTTTTTCTCTTTTGTGATTTTAATATCTTTATTTTGTAATAATGTAGTGTTTTAATTTCTTGTACTTGGACCGAGGGCTAGATGTTAAAAAAAGAGAAGAAAAAAGAGTGAGCATAAATTGTTTATCCCACGTGAATAAAGATTGTCTGTCGGGAGATAGTTCCAAGCTCAGGTCTAACGAGAGTGGTCCTCAATGAGGAGGATGCTTACTCACCCTTCATGCACTGGCCGAAGCCTCCACACAGTCGTTGGCAGTTTCCTCGCCCGCTACACACCAACGTCTCCCTGACCAGCACCTTGGCCCGCTGGACCACCTGGCCCACACAGAAGGTGTCTGACAGGTACCCGTTGTCTCCGAAGCTAGTAATTACCTCCCGGGCAGTGATTCTGCCCTTTCGTGTTAGGATTGCATGACTAAGTGGGGGATGAGCTTGGAAAAAACGAAAGAGTTCATCGCCCATTGGTACGAGCGATGTTTCACCGGCTCTGTCCGCCATGATGGAGGTCTCTATCCTCCAGTGTAGTTTTGCTCTACCTACAAGTGTTTAAAATATGGTAACAGTTAGTGACGCCTGTTGCAAGGACACTTCTTGACATGTGATCTTGATGTAGTGTGAAGAAAATACGAACTGGCTGTCGTTAGCAAGACTGATCACGTGACTTGCACTTCGCGCTTGGTGACCAGAGAGGCTGTGCACCCCGAGTGCATTGTCTGCTGACAGTTGGCTCGCATGCCGCAACAGTGACAGTACAGTGACTGAGATCTGTTCACTTGTTTACACCAGGACCCCTCCCACCCTGTCTGCCAATGCTTTCTAGAATGGCGCTACACAGGATTGTCAAACATGCGGCCCTTTGAAAGTACACGTGCGGCCCGCACGTAGGTCACTGTACACGTGTGCGGCCCTCATGACAACACAAATGATGAGAGAATTTGTATTGAGCTCAGGTAAACATTATGCCAGGCCTATGTAAAATAATAGACACATGAAATTGTTTGTGCCATCTGCAGTCCAGCTGCTCAACTTCAGATGAAGTGTCAGTGGTGTGTGTGTGATGCTGTAGGTGCGCACATGATTATTCTTGATGTAAGTTTGTATGTTGTTAGTTTTATATATATATAATTATCACTTGCCTTTTTTTTCATTTGCTAATATTTTCTATGTTGACATTTTTTAACGCTGCATCTTGCAACGAACTTTGTCATTTTTATTTTTAACTTTTATTTTTGTAACTAGAGGACCTTCCCATGTTCAAATTGCCCCCTGGGACAAATAAAGTTGGTCATTGTCATTGTCATTGTCATGGTTATTTTTTATGGACAGTTCAAACAATGGTCTACAGCGACCTCAAAAGTTTCTGAAACCTTTTAGAAAGTAGCACGATTTGCTTAATTCTAAACTGTTGGCATCATGGCTGAGGCTTGAGAAATCTTACCAAAGCCATTCTTATCAAAGTTATCTTCCAGCGAGCACTGTTACAGTTATTTCCACCATACTGTGCGCACTTTACTCACAAACTACCCTAACCGATCAAGGTATATATATATATGTCATTGTTTTTACCATGAAAATGTATGAAATCTTCTGGCAAAATCTGGGCTTGCATCACCACCCGACTATACTTGACAGGACAATCAAAGAAAGGTATTCAAGGATGCCAGTGTCGGTGTTGACACCGGTTGGGGACATCGTGACCCAGGAGACATGATTCCAGACGATTAGAGATGTGGTGGTGTTTGTGTGTTCTCACTAACCTCGCCATCAATATTTGCAGGCATATATGCCCCATGTAACCCTGTACCATGGTAGTATTTCTCCCTCAGGAAGATATCCAAGGTAAAGCGGGTATCACCAAATCACTTCAGGGAAAACATCGTGGACCGTGTCTGCGTCAATAGAAAGTTTCAAAGGTCTCTGCAGGATGTGAGAGTAGAGAGAGGAGCGAATGTGGCTTGATGACACAGAGGGCTGTCATGGACATGTAGTAAACCTGAAAGACCAGTCGCAGGGAAACAACGAAAACCAATTGTAGGCAAGGAATTAAGATAGAGCATTCGAAGAATTGTTGAATACAACAGTACCACCAAATTTCCCTTGAAATTTTCCAGCTTACAATGACCTAGCCATAGACTATAGACCCAACCTTTAAAAAAAAAATAAAGAAAACCACCGGACAATTGAAGAATACCAAGGCAAGATATGACAACTACTTGAAGCACTCAGGACAGACAGACAGTCCGCATTCTGTACCCTGTGGTCTTTGTTGAGACTTGGGATGAAGAACAGCTTGAGAGTGGAAATGAATTGTCATCGTCCTCATCAAGAGGACAGCAGCTGTGTCAGCTCCAGAAGGAACTCACTCCCAGCCGACAAGGGTCATTGTCAACTCATTGCCAACATCTCGGGGACCAGCAACGGAAGACCATGCATTGACTAGATGGAAACGAAACGCATCTTTGTGGAACGGTCAACAGAAAAGTGCTTCGTGAAATATATAAAGATATTTGACAGTGTTAACAGAAAATTCTGTGAAATTTTTCAGTCACTAAGGATGCCAACAAAGTTGATCAACATCAGTAAGACTTCATATGAAAGAAAGATGCAAAATAGTTCATCGATAAATAAAAGCTAGTGCTTACATTTCTAGAACTGAAATGTTCTTCTAATATTTTAACTTTTGTATTTAGAACTCTAAAGGACTCAGAGCTACAAAGTTGTCAAGCTGTGCACATGAATGTCCGACAGTCCTCTTAGAGGCGTTATACAGAAGAGTTGTTGTCAAGGCAACAAAGACTCTGCTGAGGAAATTCCTCGTTGACCTCAGTTTGCAATCAATCGTGGTCGGAATGAGTCACATGATTTAAGGTGGCCATGTCAATGACAATCAGAAAGAAGATTTGCAATACTTTTCCATGTCATGCCTTTCAAGAGATTCTGTAAGTGCTCATATATGACAAGTGGCAGTTTGGCAGCGGCCAGGGAGAAGGTCGCACCGGTTACATTTGATTACATGCACATACAAACAGCAATTAACATAAAACTTGTCTGGTAGGCAGTCGGCAAGGATCAAGGGAGGGGTAGACACACCTACCCGGGACTAGGGAAAGCCTTGCAAGTGTTGGGACTCTCTGACAGGAGGAACATTCCACTCTTGCCGGAGACAAGCAGACGGCGGAGACGGTTCGTAAATCTGTCACCTGGCCTTGGAGGAGGTCGAAGGTTGCTCGGTGTTCTTGGAGACAAGGAGGTCGGTGGCAAAGAGAAAGACGATTACAAGAAACTAAAGGTGTCACAGTGTGATAGTCATTGTGTAGCTGACACAGTTTGTCAGCCTCCCACAACTCGACACAGCGGCCACAGTCTGACATTGAAGTCTCCCAGAAGCTAGTTTTATTTGTTTGTTTGTTTAATTTTTTTAGTGGGGGACTGGTGGTGGTGGTGGTAGAGGAAGAGTCAGCAGATCATAAAAGTCAAGAAAGGTTGACAAAGTACCTTCCAGAGAATGCGCGCTTCGGCTTCCTGCGACTTGTGTGACATCACAGGCATAGGGGTTGGCAGGACCTAGCTTGTGACATCACAGGCATAGGGGTTGGCAGGAATTTGCTTGTGATATCACAGATAGGGGTTAGGGTTAGGTTAGTTGCCAGGAACTCGCTTGTGGCGCCTCACTTCCCCTCACGTGACCTCAGTGCAATTTTTATCCTGTTACTCTTGTCCACACACCCAAAGACCATCCACCCCACTTCCACTCGGTCACTCGCTCTCTCAGAATGAATCAAAACCATCTGATCCGTAATGAACAGTGTGAACAAACACTTTCTCAGGCAAGAAGAAAAACAACTACTTTCAAGGCAAAATGTTTACATCGGGAAAACTCTAATCAATGACTGTACTGTTGTACGTCACTACGGTTTTACAACCCAACTGCCAACAACAACACAGCTGATATGAACATACTGACTGAGTAAAATCTAAACTGTCGATTTGAAAGCGTCTGTCATCAAAGACCTCAGTAAACTTTTCTGATTCACATGTTAACACAAAGGACACAACAATCATACACTGTAGTCGTCTGTGTTGTCAATAAACAGGAAGGGAAGAGGAGAGGAGGAAGATTTACAGCAGCACTTGCGGTACTTTATTATGAGATGGAAGGTTGCTGTTTGCTCCAGTGATTTGGTGTCAACATCCAGTCCAGGGGATTACCGTCGGCTGTTGCCATTTCTTTTTTTATGTTACAAATCGACAAGGGAAAGAAGAACATGTAGAACAAGGTGACCACGAAGTAAGAAGAGGTAAACAAAAAACAACTTCATGACATTGTTTCATGACTTCATGAATTGTTCTGAGAGAAACAATAGGTCAACTACAATGGGGGCTGAGTAGCAACTGATGTAAACGTGGCACAGAGTTCTCGTACAGTCCTCCACATCCGGAAGAAGGGTCTAAAGAAGACACAGGGTATCGTGCTGAGCTCAGCTTCACACCACTGAACATGTGAGTGTGAGCACAGCCTCATGACATCACGTGACTGTGGCAGCTGTCTCCAGGACAGTGGATGTCGGCAGCACATGCAGATGGGATCCTCCACCACATCCTCATCAACGTTTTGACGACTGTTGTGACTTAAAAATCAAAGCTCGCTGATCGCTTCTCTGACAATATTTAGAAACAGACGGGAGTCCACCCGTTTCTCTACAACATTCTACCCTGTGTTCTCTCATATTCTCTTCAGGTCGTGGAAATGAACTTCAGTTGAATTGGAAGCACGGTCTGGCAGTCAATGCCACTAGTTTCAATGTTCAGCAAGATATTGGAGTTTGTCTTCCCCTCGTGCAGCATTTAATACTTACCTGCAACATGTTTCGCTTCAACATAAAGGCTTCATTGGCCATGCTCGAGTACCTGCTAGAATAGAACATTTGCTACAGGTATTCACATTGTGACAACACCAGACCAGATTCAAACAAATCTCCGTTGACTCCCCTATTCACTGTGCGGTTCACAGACAAAACTCGGGGCTTGGGTTGCTACCTGTACACCCAGCACCGCCGGGGGAGAGACGAGGCCCATGGAGGTCTCCCGTGAATACACACTTTGTTTTGTAGTAAATAGAAACTTCTGGTTATTAGCCGGCAGGACCTCCTGTAGGCGGTCGTTAGGCCTTGAAAACCCTCCACTGGTGTGAGAAGTATCAGGTTTGTGGGGACTGGGAGTGTCTCTCGGTAACTGTGAGTTTGCACTTGAAATAAAAAATTCAAACTTTATCTTTGGCAATTTTTGGACTCCGCCATCTACTTAAAGAAATTATGGCGGGCGTCTCGTGAGTTGAGAGGACGGTCTCCTCTTCAATAATTTCTTACTTTCCTTCTTAATCAGGTTTTTTTTTTCTTCTGACCGTCCATGTCATCGTCAGTCTTTGATTATTTCACATTCTTTTTGAGGTCCTAAGGATGAGATTGTATAAACCATATCACAACAATAAACAAGAGTTAATAAGATAATGACGGGGATATATCAACAGGAGAGGTAATAACAGGCAGATAACAACATACAATCAAGATAATAACCAGAATATGGCAGCAAACAATAGTAGAAATAAATGTGAAATACATTAATAGACTGACGGCTACATCCTCTGTAAGGAATATGTGTGTGAATGTATCAATCACACTTGCTAAGTATGTACCGGCAAGGAATTGGAGACCTACCCAGGTCACTGTGGTGTGATTGGGACTAAAGTCACGTGACGCACATTACAGAGTATGAGGAGCCGGTGCTGTGACGTACTGTAGATGTCCTGTGAGTGACGTGCCTGACGGACTGTAGATGTTCTGTGAGTGACGCACAATGCACGAGCCCCTGTCTGACAGCCTGCACACCCCCCACTGCCGGTTCTTTCTTCTGCTGACGATATTAACCGAGTTTGTGATATCAAGTGTCACCGAGGATATCATTTCCTCTCTTATCGTAGTCAACATTGGGATTCAGCTCTTGTAGCTGCCTGACAGTTACAGGTGACATCACGTGACTGTGAACGAAGTTACAGCAGGGATCTCGTACTAACTCTTTACTGTCAAATCAGTCTTTCAACAGCTGTGTTTGTTTTCAGATATAATTACATTCTCCATCCATTTGTGTCTTCAGAATAATGCACTTCTCTGTCTTCTTTCTCTTTATCCTTTCCTGCTTCCCCTACTTTCCTCTCTCTCTCTTGTGTCTCTGTGTGTGAGGGGCAGCCCCACATTACTTCCTTTGGTCCAGATGTGCTCACCCCAAACCTGTCTATATAGGGTTAGTCAAAATTATGTTTACACTTAGACGGTAGGAAAATAATCATTAGTATTAATAGGATATTGACTGCCCCTGTAGGTCTGTGTGCTCCCTGAGTAAAGACATTGGAACTTTAGTCACTATGCCAAACAACATCAACTCTTGTTTTGCAAGACATTGCCATGACATCTGACAATACAGTTTGAGGGTATTTCAGTGGGTTTTTTTTTTTTAGGTTTGATTCTTTTTGATTTCTGCCAAGACACAAAGTTCCTGTTTGTTGTGTCTGTAGCTACGATTCTCCTGCAGCTTGTGTCTTATCAAAAACATTTAAAGAGGATCATCTACTCATTAACTGTGTTTACTGCCTCCATGACAACTGTGTCTCCGAGTCCTGCTTCTGACTGTGTTCCAGCAATCACTGTAGAGAAGTCTGAAGAGGCACCGACCTCCAGAACCAGCCAACCAACAACGATTACAGAGGATCACGGGAAAAAAACACTCCATGGCCCGGTGTTGACTGGTGGTGGGGTGGGGTGGGTAGAGTGGGGTGGGGTGAGTGTGTGCTGTGCACATACCTGGAATAGCACTGTACCTCCCACACCCCCGTGCACCCCTACCCTGATGATTGTAGCCGCGGGTAAAGGGTTTCCGCTGCCGGAATAGCGCGCCATCGATCTTGCCGCGAGGTCAAAGGCAGCTGTACCCCGGGTGGACGTGACGGGCTTTGTGTGTCGCTGTGTCGTCTAGAGATACGCTGGAGTGAGTAGCGGGCCTTGCTCAACCCTCACCTGTGGTGGCGAGGTAGACACGTATCTAAAGACAACAGTTAGTGCAGGTGTGCAGTCAGAGTTGACACCGTGCAAGGGGCAGGTGAGCAGGGCGCTTTACCCTTCCTTGTTACCACAGAACACAATTCTGTCGAGGTGAGGTGCGAATCGTCGTCATCGGTGTGGTGGTGATTTTTGGGGAAAAAAAAACGGTTTACATTCATGAATGTAAGTCTCGGAGGATCACGGAAAAGCTCGTTTAATGCGTGTCAAAAAGTGCGAGGGTATAAACCCTGATTTCAATCATGGAAGCTACGGGCTAGCCAAGTCTAGTTCTGAGTGTTTGTGTTCACCGGACTTGCCCAACCTCACAGGAGAGTCAACGGGTTTCACCCCCGTCTTTCCAACTTTTGTTTAAAGTAGAAATTAGATATTTTACACGAGCCCTACAAAAACCATCACGTGACTTTCCGTCGACCTGTAGAGGATGGACGAGAACATGGTGGAGTCCACTCCCCGCTACATGCAGGACCTGCACCGGGGCAAAGCCTCCAGCTTCTGCATCAACGGCGACTTCTACTCCGGGGGAAAGAAGGTGATCTACCACCCTCGCCAGATCCGCGACTTCTCTCACTACCTGGACTTCCTGACGGACAAGCTGCGGCCGCCCTTCGGTGCCGTGCGCAAGATCTGCACCCCCAACCACGGCCACCGCATCCGATCCCTGGAGGACCTGCAGGCGGACATGACGTATGTGGCCGCCGGCCCCGAGAACTTCAAGTTCTACGCGTGAGTACCCGTCCGTCTGTCATAGGGTCTTGAAACACCCAGCTCTCGTTTCCGAGGGTTTTTGAGATCCCACCTTAACTGTGGGTTAGTCGCAGTTTGTTTGGACATCAAACCCTTACCTCCATACCATCTTGCTGGTATTTGTTTCACTGGCAGTTAGTCTGAGTGTTTCATTACCTCAAGATATGAGATCACTTCACTTTCACATCACCTCACTTCACATCGTCAAGATCGTTGAGTCTTTGTCAGAATGACGAGATAACATCAACAAGTGTTTCTGATCCTGACAACAGAAAAGTCATGGAGTTAACATGGAGTTTCAGTCCGCACTTTGTGTCAGAGGTGGTATTTACTCACAGGTTTATGATTGTTATTTATTTACAGCTTGATAATTATTATTTACTCAAGCTTTATAATTGTTATTTACTCAAAGCATTATAAGTTGTATACACCTCTCATAGCAATATCGGTTGTGAGGCTTCTCACAGCTTTATCATTGCTATATACGGAGAACATTATAGCTGATATATATATATATTTTTTTTTCTCTGCTTTATAACTGGTGTTTGTAAATACATAACCAATCCAAGTTCATGCTTGAGTGATTTTCCTTTATTCTCTAGTCCTATCCCCACAACACATTTCTCTGTCTGACTAAAAGCTTCACTTGCATGATGGAAAAATGAAGACAAAAATAATTGTCGTCCCATGTCACAGTTCATGTCGATGTTTGTTGTTAGCACCCTGACCCTTTGCCTCTAACCTTTTCAAAATGCCGTCCGTTTCGCTCCCCGTCAGAATATATGAATAATAAATCCTTAATTAACATTTATAAATTCTCTATTCTACCGATACCACACGCACACATTCAGCTCTGCCACGTACACCATTCATAAAACACGACAAACATTTTCTTCTACTTCCAGTCTCTCTCTTTCTTTCGTCGCTCTTCACTCCGCCTCACTTTCCTTCCTCATCCTTCTTTTTCTCTATGGGCTTGCGTGCATACTGATTGGAGCGCTCTTAGAGTCCATGGTAAATGATATGCCGATCTTTGTAGTAAACTGTTCAAGTTTTATTTACCAGAAACTAGAGCCATAGGCAGCCACACCTACAGTTGCCAGTGACAAGCAGGTATACACAGTCCTCCTTCCCTTCAACAACGATGTGTGCGTGAGTAGGTGTTGCAGGTGAACCTGTAACCACACACTTCTAAAGACAACCCTTCTTGGACACCTGTCCAACCCACAGGTAGTCATTAATGGCCATGACGACCCTGCAACACCTGCATACCAGTTGACAAAGACTGTGTCGTTGGCCGATGTGCAGGTGACGACAGGTGACGACAGTGGACACGGGAAGTGTAGGTGTGATCAGGTACACAGGGAGACGAGGCACTAAAGTTGCTACCTGGGTCATGATGATTAATCAAGGTGCGCGGACAGCAGCCCCGAGTTACCGCTGCGACTACAAGTGCATCTGCCGCTAGAGGGCGCCACGGGGGCCGACTGTCAGGGGAGAGCACCAACAGCTCTTGACCTCGGGGGCAGCGTTCTCGTCTGCTGTTCTCACGGGGACAGAGGGCAATATCATTGGAATGCTCATAATTATATTAGACAGACTAAATCATGTAAGTGATGACCTGACACAGTTCACGGCTTCTGAACTCTCGTGCTTTAGCCACTGTTCAGTTTTTGTTAACCTGGTAATTATGTTCCAAACACCAAAAATTTTATCTTATATAGACTTTTTATTTTAATACTAGAATTGATCCTAATGTTCAATATTCGCTACATATCATTTAAGTACCCGCTTATGTGAAAATTCGTTTTTGTGGGATGACCACTGGCCTCTAGTATTGAGGTGGTGGTGGTCTGATTTGTTCTTTTTTTCTTTCCGTCTTTGTGCTTTCTGCTTGTCTCCTCCCTGCCTGTATGTGTGCTCTCTGTCTACCCTAAAGCTGCTAGTCTGTCGGTTATCTTCTTGTCTACCTGACTCCCAGTGATCTGATTCCCTCGGGTCCTCCTGTCTGACTCCCTCTGGTCTGTCTGTCTGTCTGTCTGTCTGTCTGTCTGTCTGTCTGTCTGTGCTGTCTGCCAGCCTGTAGACGAGATGTTACCTGGTCCTAGAAGAGAGGTAGGGGGAGAATATCAAATCCTCACAACCACACGGCCCCCTCTTGAGTCTGACCTGTTCAAGAAGCAGGGTGTGACAGGGTGACAAGGTCTCTGCTTTCTGTTTCCTCTAGTGACAAGGCACGTGCTCAGTCACCGGTCTCCCGCCCTAACACCTCTTACTGTCGTCAGTAGAGACAAATGACAATGCTTGTCTGTTTACATAATTTGTCTTTAACGCTTTGACATTAAATCTTTACTTGCCTATCTGTCATTCTGTTATCTTTTCATGTTCAAACGGATTCCACTCTCTGTCTTGCATTGCTGTGGTCTCTCTCTCTTCTGACCACAGAGTTGAAAGCAAGAGGCTTTACAGCTTTATTAAATGACACTTATAATTACACCTTTATTTTTATTGTCGCTTTATTCCGTTGCTACGAAATTCCTTTTTAAAAATACACAAAACAAAACCTAAAAAAAAAAAAATCGATGACATGTCATCAGTCAAGACGCAGTTAATGCTTTTACGATGATTAGAAGCAATTAAGTTAATTATTCTGCGGCTGTTCAAAGAATTTAAATTCCTCCCTTAAATCGAATCCACTTTTCTCATGAAAGACTCGTTAAGTGTCAGTAGTTCTCCTCGTCATTTCATCGTTTTTCTTCTCCACTTTTCTCTCTGGGTTTCGGTCTATTTTCGTCTCTCTTTTCCCCTTTCATTCCTTCTTCTTTCTGGTCATGTTTTTTGATTTTCCCCAGCCATGACCATAATAAGTTTGTCTCTTTCTTCCTCCCTTCGCTCTCTCTTTCTTTCTTTCAATCACTCCTATTGTTCGACTTTTGTGTCCTATCTCTTTTCGTCTGTGTGACGATCAGTCAAGAGGAAACCTGACTCAGTTCCTGAAGCATTGTGTCTGCCACTGTCTGTCTTTTGAAATAAAATCACAGGCTTGGTGTCCTTTGTGTTGGTTCTGGAGCTTAATTCCAGTCCTGGGGGTAGGCGAGTAGTGGTGGTGGTAGTTGTGGTGTAAGGCGATGGTGTAGATGGATCTTAGCTCGCTTGTCTAGCATTTGGTGTCACTGTGTCATGGTCACGTGTTGTGCACTACGAGGTGACTGTCACACAGTGTCACCAACCGCTCCTCGCTCCATCATAATATGTAGTCTTCCTGTCTCGGGTTAGTGTGAGCGTGTGTGGTGGTGGTGGTGGTGGTGGTGTGTAGGGGAAGTAACTTTCTGGAACGAAAATTGTTTTACAGCGTGCCAAGAAAATTGTCCTCCATTTACCTCCATTTAAAGCGCAGCGGTTGCCGTGATGCCCTGCTGAGTCTTTACCCAGGACAACAACCGTTACTGCCCTCAGCAGCCTCCCAGCACGTGCTTCTCCATGACGTCACACACCACGTGCCTGAAGCCTTGAGAAGTGTTGTGACTATAATCACATCGGCTATGGGCAATGTTTTCTCTTAATTACCCTCTTGGCCTGGGTGGAGCTTGAATACAATGAACTACATTTGACCCAAAAATCGTTTTTGGTTTCCGGTGAATTTCCTTGGACTAACCCTAAAGTAAGTGTGTGTGTGTGGCAGGGGAGTGAGGGATGGAGGAAGGAAGCTCTGTCAGAGTCTGTCATTAAAAATCCCAAGAAAACTCAGCAGCTATAAGGTATCTATCCGAGAGTTGAATGTGATTCGCGGCCAGTCCACCAGGGTGGGTCGATTGTGTCCTGCGACCTCTCCGCTTGATGACTGCTTTTACGAGAAAATTGCATCCAACCCCGTCTACAGTCGCAGGTAAATTTCGTTCTCTTTTAATTGTTTCCTTGTTTGCTGCCAAACGCCATCGATCTCCGCGCTGTCTGGCACCGAGTGGGCGGTCACGTGACCCGCCAGTCCTTCGCCAGCCGTCGGGAAAGTCGAATAATTTGCAAAGGCTTCTCTTACAACATCCATGTAATTGCTTTGGGAGACTTCTAGTTCACAGAATAAGTGAGGGAGAGAACTGACCTATTAAATTACATTCGATTATTTAAAAAAATACAAGAACCGTCGTTCGACATCAAATTACAGAAAAATTGAGTTGCGAGTGTTGGGAATCAGACCACTTGACTGAGGTTCTTCTGCGTCAGAGCTCATCGAATGAAGAGAACATTTGATGAAGTGTGGCAATATTTTACATAACCGTCATGTTTTTAATATAGCTGTCATGTTTTTATATTGCTGTCGTGTTTTATGTAGCTGCCATGTTTTTATACAGCTGTCGTCATGTAAAAACTTTGTCAAACTTTGTCAAACGTTTGTCCTTATTTGTCCGGTTACCAACGCTTGAAAGGATTAACCAGACACATTGTCCAATATGTGACAAAGTTTATGATTTTTGGCTTTGTTTTTGCAATGTCATTGTCTTGTAAATATTTGCCATTGGACAACTGTGTCGGGCTATGAGGACCTGTCTGGAGTGTGTGGAAAATACCGACGCCATTGCGGAATGAAGTTCGGTCCAATGTCTTTACCGTTACCACCACAAACCCACCCTGGCCTTATCAACAATTGTTCCTCGGTACAGAAATTAAGCATTTTATTACCGTGAGGTGGTTGGTGTTCGTTGAAGTGTTTCGGCACTCAGCACGTCACCACAGGAAATGTTTGTAAGTGTTGCTGATCGCACGCGTGTTTGTTGAGAAGATTTGAAGCTTATTTAAATTAACCGTTCAGATTTTTTTTTATCGTGCTCTTCAAGTCCTCAGGTTACAAAGCTCTTTCCAAACCAATTTGTGGCATATTGCGATTGTAGATTGCAGACTGCTGCAGCAACATTGTAATCGTGTCCGTGGCGATATGGAGACCTGTTTGCCCTTATAATGACCAACCTGTGATGACTTCAGAGAAACATGTGGAGTTGTTATTATGGTGATTAATCAGTCTGAGATCGAGCAAATGTAATGTTGTGGTCTCAGTGATTACTGTAATTGGGAGAATTTCCAGAGATGATTATGGGAAACCCGTACAGATAAACAGGTTGGAGATATGGCACTGATGTGAAGGCCTGGTGACACCACTGGGCGACTTGGCTAGTGTCTCGCGATGACTAGATGACTAGATGACTAGATGACTAGTTGGTAGTTAATGAACATCAGCATCGAGCCTCTCTTAGTCTTCCCCCCTCCTTCCAGCGCCTGATTGTATGTTTATCTTATCCTCTTTGTATCTGAATCATAATTCACCTCCCCCACACCCCGAATATAGAATAAATTTTGATGATCTCCATCGAGATGAGCAAAGCACTGTAAGCACTATCGTTCATGTGATGTTTGCCGATGGTTTTCACCCACGAGAAACATTTCTTTCAAGGGGAGAGTATGTGCTGTGTGTGTGTGTGTGGGTGTGGGTAGGTAGGGTGGTTGTGGAAAACAGTCTCCCTCTACACCGAACTCTTGGGAACTCTTGACTGCATCTGCCAATCACGGCCAATCACCGAAATTCTCGCTGGTTTGTTGTTTTACTGCATTTTGGGTGTGTCGGTTATGTCTGATTGCCGTTGTTGTAAATTATGTGATGAAATTACAGGGGATAGCATTGTTATCAAAGGAAAACCTCCTGCGGAGAATCGATGCAGAATAAGACGGTTGATGTCAAAGTTGGTTATCGACTGCAGCAAGGACCGTCACAGCTGGTCACGTGGTTATCGGCTACAACAGCTGGTCACGTGGCTATCGACTACTACAAGGCATCGTCGCAGCTGGTCACGTGGTTATCGACTACTACAAGGCATCGTCACATCTGATCACGTGGTTATCGACTACAGCAAGGCATCGTCACAGCTGGTCACGTGGTTATCGACTACTACAAGGCATCGTCACAGCTGGTCACGTGGTTATCGGCTACTACAAGGCATTGTCACTGCTGGTCACGTGGGCTCTTAGACAGCTGTGGATGTTGTTGTCTTACCACCATTGCTGGTTGTAACCGTCATCGTGTGAAGGCCTTGTCACCCGTGCTGTCACCTCCCTCAGTAACGAGACTCGATCAGCTCTCATCACGTGTCTCGCACCGTGTCATATAGTCAGATCCTCGAAATTCCAAATTTATTTGCATTTTTTCTTGCTGAAAGAAAATATTAGATAAAGTAGCGTGTTATAAATAAATAATTATGACACTTGAGAAAGCGACGAAACACTTGCTACTAATGTCATTACAAGAACACTTTTTATTACTATATAACTGCAATACTGGATTCAGTTAACTTTAAAGGAAGATGTCTTGAGCAGTTAGGTCGAGAGGTGTGGATCACTATTTACCGATGCATTGCTTGCTGCAAGTGCGACATTGAGATTCAGCCAGACAGAACCTGCTGTAAAATACAAGTTTAGAAACGGTGACAGTTACCTGGATAGTGTGAAATCGAAGTTCCTTTACCTTTTGACCTAAACCTGTTATTTACAGAAGCCTATACTTTACGAGTTTCATGCTTGTAGAAACTTCTGTCTGCCTTATCCATGTTCCCTTGACACAGCGCACCTGTCTATCAATGTGATGCTCCTTCCTCGATTCAGTAATTATCTGATGGCGGCTCCTCTGGCTCGGACTAAGCTTCAAATCAATGTATTCTGCACACGTCACTCGGGAAAAAAAGCTTTGCGGTCGTTGCCAGGCAACGGAATCGTATAAAATTTGGTACATTTCTGGGTGGAGCAGGTCTCGCGAGACGAGAGTGCCGCCAGGTGCTGAGCGTCAGGTGAACGTCAGACATCAACTCTTTGATCTTCCGACATGAGCAGCTACCTGCGGCCAGCGGTGAGCGTCAGACATCGTCAGGGGGCAAGGTAGGTAGGTAGATGACCTGCAGGGTCTCGGGTCACGAAAGAGAATCGTGATGCAGACTATGAGTGGAACTAGTCTACGCATGCTCGGACACTTTCCTGCTGACGAACTGCTGCGCGCCTTTTGCTGCTGTTTTCGTGCTTCGGGACTTTTTGTTCTTATTTCTTTCTTCCACACCTTCAGTAAAATATGTTCCGAAAACTACTGGCTTTTCGGAATTTATCTTCAGCGGTGCCAGTTAACAATCATCCTTTGAATGTTTTCTTAGAGTCCTCGGCGCGTGCGGGCTGACGAAGAATCGAACACGTTTCTCTGCTCTGGTAAATTATTTCCCTCGTCATTAGCTCAGAAGGTGTTTGACAATAGGTTTTGAAATTAAACCCGGACTCATGATTTTCGTCCATTTTCGTATGACTGAAACCATTTCTTGTGGAAAACATACACAAAGCTCTTTATTGAGGTGATTTGTCTTTGATGAAAATATATATCTTTCAGCAGCTCCGGACTACTGCAAATGGAAATGGTGTCTGGCCTTTCGGGGGGGAGGGGGGAGGAGAGAGAGAAGAGGCTGGAGTGTAAGATGTAAAGAATAGGATCAGTGACCTCCACCTGAAAGTGGAGGCGGGGTGTTACAGAGCCTCGTCTTCTGGTTCATTAGACATCAGCAGGATTGTCTGGGATGATTCACGGGTTTCTGGCAAAGAAACTCGGGAGATGTCGGGTCAGAGGAGATGATGGTGGTCTACTATCTTAATCCTCTAATGACGTCAGCTTTTCGTTCGTTGACCACGTGAGTCTTGTAACTGACCCTGTCTCCACGAGTCCCTTGATAACCAACACTCGGGGTGAGTCGCAGAAACGTCCAGTTGCTGGTAAAGAGTAGCTCTTTGTTATAGCAATTTTTAATTTCAAAATGTTAAAAACAATTTCAGCAGAAGATGCAGCTGAACTCAATTCTTGTTTTTCTTTTTGCCGTTAGGGGTTAAAGAAACGGCGCTCGAACCCGCACTTCAGCTGGTTCGATACCCGTGTGACGCAATGAAGTTTCTCAAGTGGAATCAGCTAAGGACTGGGTACCTGAGTGGGTACCTGACTCCACATAGGGCTGGTAATGGTAGGACAGTCAGGGAGAGGACACAGGTTCCTCCCTCACAAAAGCAACCCATGAAGAAACTGCGGGCTCTAACATTTCTTCCTTTCGATCCTCGTGCGACTTTTACCTTTCATTATTTCTATTCATCTTTTTAAAAACTGACAGGACCTTTATTTTGTTCTTATCATTTTAAATACAGCGCGTGATGCTTGGCATGTCGATCCATGCATCATCAACTGTCTTACTATCCGGACAATACTGCGAGCATCAGTGGCTCTCACCAAGCCGACCGCACATTCTTATTAATTAATTCTAATGCAGTTCAGAAATTAATTCTAATGCAGTTCAGATGTCTGGCTGCCATGTAGTGATGTAAGCTGCTTGATGTTTACTTTGCTAGATTTCCATCGATTCGCTCAGACATCGTCCTTCCTTCATTCATACGTCCTTTGACTGGTACCAGGGGAGGGAACGGGTCCGCTGGGTGTGATCGTCAGGGGAAGTAATCAACTGCAGCGGTGGACAAGGCCCGCAACTTACTCCGGTCTTGGGCGGTGGTCAGCAGCTCTTGCTTGGACCTGATTTATGTTCCACCAGACATGCACATGCAAGTCTCTATCCCCTACTTGCATCGCATGTCGAACGATCACTGCTGCCTTTCTCATTCAGTTGTAAACAATCATTCGAGTATCCTCATCTTGCTGGCCGCTCAGTGGGAGCTGACATCCAGAATTTTCTCCCAGCATCGAGTGAGCTTAGGCTTATTTAGTAGGAAAGTGCTTCCACCTTGAGGTGATTTCACATTTTAGGAGAAAATGGAGGGGGGAGGAAGCGGAGTACCCCGAGACGCCCAGCCAGGATCTGAACCCAGAGCGTCTGACTGCAGTGGTGACCAGCAAGTGTTCTAACCACTACACTACCGGGTACTTGCCCTCCCGCTGTTGACACCGACCTTGCACCTAAAATACAACTGTCCACCCAAATAGTTACAGTTTTACCCTCGAGTACCATTCGATCGAGGGAGGTAACAATCACTGGCAATTCCAACAGAGTTGCTTCCCTTAAGTTGGCCTGGGTATTTCACTGGTTCACGCCCACCCGATCGCTAGCGGGTGGCGAGGGGAAATGTCAGTCACTGAGGATCATTTCACCCCAATCTTACACTCGAGCCATTGCAGTGCGGAGTGCCATAGCGGGTGGCGAGGGGAGATCTCAGTTACTGAGGATTGCTGTCTGCACCCGAACCCTTCAACGACCTGCCTCCCCCTACTCCAACCTTCCAAGCTGCTATGGGGAGGGGGAGAGCAGCTTTTATTCCACCATCAGGCAGTTTCAAAAACTGATTAACACTCATGACCCGCCCCTCCTCCCAGTACGGGAGTGGGAAGAAAGATGGAGATAGAAAGGAAATAATGCGAGAGAGGGGGAATTGAGAGAAAGAGAAGGGTGTAGGACTGAGATAGAGAACAGAGAGTGAGAATGAGGATTGAGAGAGTGTCTGTGTGTGTCCGCACATGCATCTGAGTGTTTGTGTATCTTCGTGAGGACACAGGCCATGTTTACAAACTGCAGCTGATGCTGGTTGAAGGCATGATGGAAATAGTGTTCTCCACAGCCCGAGGCTTACTGTGGTCTCCAGCGCCGAGTGCGTGTCATCACCACAGCTGCAGGCGGGAGACTGCAGGCCTGCGTGTCTTATCTGTGTCACCCGGATCCCGACACTAAGCCGCCCATCACACCTGCACTTAACTCTCCGTGTCAACCAGGTAAACACTCCAGTCGCTAAGACAAGGGTGAAGACTAACGGTTGTGTTTGTCAGGGAGTCACCTGATTACCTGCGAATTAAGCGTTGATCTGATTTGTGTGTGATCGGTGGATGATACGTCACAGGTCGATCTCCGTGCAGGCGGAACGTCACGCCCCTCGGCGGGTGGACGAGGGGACAGGCTCGGTGCCAGAAGAAGACTGGTCTTGTGACTGACAATGCCTGAAGTCTGTCTTTAATAATTGATATCTCTACAACCGCTCTTGTGTACGGTATGAACAGAAACTGATGGCTGACATGGAGATTGCTTGGCAATACTTTGCTCGACGGTCTCTTGTTGATTCATGTTAGTTTGTGCGGTTCTTGTTTTTTAGTTAATTATTTAGTTCATTATTAACAGTGACTGACTTACTGACATTCCAAGTCGCTCACTGAGAGACTGAATCATTCACTCATAAATTCAGGTGTATGAGGTTTTACTGTAACATAGAAATGTACGATTGTTATTTTAAGTGCTTGGTTATCAATGTCAGGTCTCAACGCCTCCAATTGGATGAGATGTAAATGTCTCCGCTACAGCATAAGTCACACCTGTCTATCACCCTGTCTCAGTCTCAGTGACACAAGTTTCAGTGTCTCAGTGATGCTTGTCAACAATCCTATCTCAATATCAGCTAAATTTGTTGCCTGTTTACCCTGTTAATATCAGAGACATTTGCATGTGCACCCCGTCACCTGTATGTTGATGTACATGTATATAAACAAACATAAAAAGGATGTAAATGCACAACATACTTGAGGGTGTATATAAGTGTACAGGTATGTACACGTGTGCACGACAAATGGAGGTGTTACACAGGTGTACAAGTGTACGCCCACACTACAAGTGTGCATGCAAGTGTACAAACTCCTCCATGGGTGTTCGCTTGTGTGGAGGCGAGCACAGCTCACTCAGCAAGGTAAGCAGACGACAGGTGAGGAGAGCGGTGCTAGGGTGTCCTGACAGCCTGTGTCCCGTGCTAGCATGACAACCTAAACTTTCGACTCAAGCTCTGCAAATATCAGCATGATAGGGTGAGCTTCGATAATGACCCCTAGGGGCGCCACGTGACCCCTCCTTGCCGATCTCTGAACGTGTGCGCAGACTGGAGTGTTGGAGTGTGTGATGTCACGCGGCCAGACAGTAACAGCACGCGCATTTGGCGACCTGCACGCACTGGCAGGACAGTCAATTCTTAATTACTTTGTCAGAAACACTGACGTGGCCGTGTGCCTGTCGCCAGGCTCTGGCAGGGAAAATCCCATCCCACGAAATAAACTGTCCCCTGAAATAGCCTGCAGGGCATCGACTGCAGTGTGGCGATCCTCTTATCGCCGCCTTCCTCGTGGATTGAGTTTCCAGCTTGTTTTATCCCATTCCACCTTCGGGCTATTCTGGGTTTAAAAACTGTTATTCGACCTCTGGGCTTCCGAGTAAATGAAGTAACAGTCGGTGGACCCTGTGTGGACATGGAACAGACATTACAGTTGATGTTGAGGAGACTGCAGGATACCTGCTGTTGATGTTGATATGATGTCAATGTCTATTTTAGAAATACAGTCGAGCGGATGTCAGAGATATGGTCTACTGAATGCCGATGTTAGAAACAGATGTTTAAGCAGAGAAAATGGAAGACCAAGCTCGTGACATAACAAATGTAACATAAACTAGTTACATACCATGTACATCATTTACTATCCTAAATTGTCTAAACGTTGATTGACAATTTAGTCTCGTTTCAAATAAATCTTCTAAAATGTCAGTCATGGTCAGACAACACTTCCTCCCCTCTCTCTTCCTCCCCCCCCCCTCTCTCACTCTGCGGTTTATGTGTAGAAGAGTTCGCCTCTATCTCACCACAAAGAACTGTCAGTAGAGTCTGTAGCTCCCTGCTGGTCGTATTAAAGCCATATCGAGTTCTAGAAGCTGTTTATGTGTTTCATGCATATGTAACAGTCCTTAGGTCCCAGCTACAAGCTATTCACCACGCAAAAGGCACAAAGGTGTCATGTGACATGAAAGCCTGGCTGTCACGTGACACGCCTGAAGCTTTTGTCAATTGAAGATTATTTTTGTTTTTATTGTGAGCGAGATATACGAAGCTATTTGACCAGTTGAACAGCCGGTCCATAGAAAGTATTCATTTCTGTGTTATGGCTACCCCGTGGTGCCGACCACTGCCCCGGGGCTGATGTTCTCGCTCCTGTGTTACAATAACATGAGTGTTGCTATGGTTACAGACACCAACCTGCTTTAAGTTTCACTTTCGATCTTCACTCCTTTGTTTCAAGAGCTTTCTGAATGCCATGCTGATCCGGTCTGTTTGAGGTGCAGGCTGTGACCATGTAGGGAGAGTCTTTTGAGAACTAGAGAATTATTTTCAAGCGACTTGCCAGACATGGAAGGATGGAGAGTGAGAAATGATGTCGACACCAGGACTCACCAAGCCTACTCCTGCTGCTCCTTCGCGCCCTGTATCTCTCATTCGGTCTGAAATATTATACATCTACCCAAACTTACTTGGCAGTGACCCAATGAATAATTGTCATTCAGTATCTTCATTATCATCATTCGGTAACTTCTCTCTCTAGCTATCTTTGAACTTGTATTGGGGCTGATGATCAGTACAACAGAGTCGTAATAACATCTAAGATGAGAGTGACGAAGAAAGTAATGTTGAGTTCACAGCTCTGTTGAGTTTTATAACAGTTTATTTTAGCGGCATTCACTTCCGGAAGTACTAAGAGCACTTAGAGAGCGGTCCATTAGCATCACGTGTCTGCCCAGGGCCACACATGGACAGAAAACTGAGGCAATGCTCGTGCATCCAGTCCTCCCTCTCCCTCCGTGAGTTGGACAGGAAATCAGTCTAGTTACGGTAATTAAGTACTTCGGTCTCCGAACACGCCAGTGACCTAAGCCCTAGAGTATTAATTACCATTATCATTACCATTACCATTTTTAGAGTCTTAAAAGTAGGTGTGATTACCTCTCTCCTTGTTTGTGTCGGATTGCATTTTTATACCTGATTGTAATTTGATTATTTAAGAATTTTATGCTGGCGGCTTTTATATGATTAGTTTTCTTTCCTTGACGGCATTCCTGTTAACCACAAGGGAATACAAAATGTCTGTTAATACCACACCTGAAGTGGAGGGAAGCAATGTTATTTGTTTGATGAGGCGGTGAGAGAACATGGAGCACAGAAGCTGTTAGCTAGAGGTAACATCGATTGAGAGGCAGCAGCTAATGTTCTTCCCCGCTTCATGATGGTTCCATCACCCTTCATTAAACTCAGGCGATCAGCCTTCGGTGTTATGATCGTACACATGATGCAACACACCATCCATATGTTCCAAGCTGTTCATAAGCCACAGTCGATCGTTCCCCTCTCACCCCAAACACCTGCACACCTGGCGGTATTCCAGGTCTGCCATTCTTTCGTAATGGCCTTTCTTTTTTCTTTGATTTCCCTCGTTGCTCATTATGTATGCTACTTGTAGTCCCTGGCTTTTTTTCCTTCCTTCCTTTACTTTAGAATCTAACTGTAAACTCCTCAAGTCTTTGCTACAAACAAGGTACTTGAGGTAGAAGAGGCCACTACCACATTTCAATCCTAACTAAAGAACAAATCTCATTTTCACAGATTTAGAGGTTATATATATATATGTAATAAAAAGGAAGAAAAGAACAATGTTACTTGAAAGAATCGTTTCAGTTTTAGTTAGAGGTATAGTGACACTTGCACAGAAAACATTATCGTCCCTCACATGTTTCAGTGAATAATCCTTCCATCCCAAGATGACACCTCAAAATCACATTTTGTGTAGCTACGATTTAATATATAGCTATTTCGATTTCCACTGACATTTGACAGTATTTTTGATATTAGATACTTTTCACATTCATATCTTTATAATCTAGTGGCGGTCCAACATCTCAACTGTTGTCTGTCAGTCTCATAAACATCTTAACTGTTGTCTGTCAGTCTCATAAACATCTCATCTGTTCTCGGAAATTTTCGTAAACTTATATCTAATTCATCGTTCCCCCTTTTCTTCGCAACTGACCAAATAAACCGTTGTCAGGTGGATCCAACTTTTGGCCAACTGTCCACCTCACGCCCCACCCCACCCTTTCCGAGTGACGAGGCGACAGTGGAGTTTCTTGCGCCACCCGGACTACGGGTCGATATCACTGCGCGACGGACTACTTTACTAAACGCTCAGCCCACAGAGTCCACAGCCAGGGGCAATCTTTGCCACCGAGCATAAACTAAACACAGAGGTCGATGTGTAATCCACTCGCGTGGTATAATAATTATTAAGTTTAGACCTGACATTTACTGCCACATGTCCCAGAATCAAGATGCTGAATGTAGTTCTAAATGTTTGCGGTGAGGTGCTTTGGGAACAGGTTGCACGTGCATTTATCAGACTCATTGAGATGGAAACTGTTCTGAGCCTGAGTCAGAAGTTTTCAAGTCAGTTCAATTCGACAAATCGGTGCTATGATGACAAGATACATTTGTTTACCAGGTATACTAGCGTTTCCAAGTGCAGATGCTATACAGAACATTTGTTGTCTCTTGTGAGAGATTTATTTCAGGCATTGATCCACAAGAAAGTGTTCATGCAACATTCACCTTGTCACATTCACAGTAAAGCACTAACATAGCAACAACCCCAATCACCCTCCGCCAACACACTCGCAGCCAAAAAAGCTTTCTTTTGTTTGTTTGGTTTGTTTTGTTTTGTTTTGTTTTGTTTTGTTTTGTTTTGTTTTGTTTTTGGTTTTTTTTTTGTTTGTTTTTTGTGGTAGGCCTATCATCAGCAAAAGTTTGATATACCATTCTTTTTCCATATACAAGTGATTCTTCTGCTGGTTTTTTTTTTTTTTTATTGGGTATTGTTTTCCGTTCTGAACGAGTCTGACTGTAAATGTCCAGGACAGGAAGTAATGGAAAAATATTTGATGGCACGCTCAAAACAAATTAAAGAAGTGGCTGCGCATTAATATATCTACACCTGGTGTCTATTTATTCTAGTGGTGTAATAGTCTACACAAGAGGGGATCAACTGTCTGCAGAGAGAACAAGTCAACCTCGATGTCAACTCTTTTGTGATGAGAGCTTTTCTCTCTTTCTTTACAGTGCAGGCCGCTTTACTCCTGTTCTCACCTGGCCGGGCCAGGAATACAATTTATTGCTCCTTTCAGCCAGTCTTTGACGTATGTAGAATATTTATATACAGCTATCCTTTTGCTCTTGTATAAAAAAAGAAGAGGTCAACTGTTCTTTGGGAGAGTTAAAACGAGGTCTTCGATCAGTGAAGGAGCAATAACAAGAGCAACAAGGTGGGATAATCGTTCAAGCAGAGAAAAAGGTCAATTATTTTCCTATTACTTTGCCGCAGGTCATAACAAAAGCTCCTTCTGGGTCAGTCAGAACCTTTTTTTTTCTCCCCTAATGGGTAGGAGGGGCGGCAGTGGAGACTGGTGGACTAAAGACAGCAGGTTTAGTTTGTGTTACACTCCCGATGTCTGTGTTGCACACATCAATCAGCGGGGCTTTTGATGTTTGATGTCTCAGATATAATCGATAACAGGAGTTTTGTCGTGCGCAGCAGAATTGTTTGTTGAGCCTCAGTACTTTCTGGAAATCTTGAGTCCCGTTAATTGATCCTGCAATCTGGAGCTGCCGGCCACTTGGCTGACCAACCGCCATCATCCTGACTGTGTCGTCGCCTAATCATCCACGCCGATCTCCAACAATAAAAATCTTCGATTCTTAAAAAAGGGAAGGAAACTAAAATCTAGCTTTTCCCTGTGGACATAACACTACTTGCATGACTGAGTTGCTCGGTGGAGCGAAGAAGCTACAAGCAGGCGCACGTGAGGAGCTGGCAGTCACGTGACGTCAAGCGTGGCGACTCGGGGACCGACATCAGACTGAGCCAGGTGTAAGTGTATCTAGTCACACCACATGAGATCACCTGACTAACAGTTTGACCACGAACATGTATTAATGGACTGCTTGCAGACGATTTTCCAGAACGAGGCTGTACAGCAAACAACTTCCGGTTTAGTCACATTCATGACTAACAGAGAACTTTGCTAAAGGTTTAGCGTTGGTCTCGGCAGACAGTCATCAGTCCACCTATACACGTCCTTGGTTTGATTGTGAACACAATTAGGAGTGGATTGTTTATGTATAACAATTACAGCTCCGATTAGTCTTTGTAATTTTCTACACTCAGCTGTGTGATGGTGTCGTGAGAACATGCATGGACTGAGCTACAAATGAAGGACTTGTCACCCGGCCCCTCCTCCCCCAAGGGGCTTGTGCCAGGTCTTGTCGAAACAATTTAATATGCTCCCCTCCCCCCCTCTCTCTCCCCCTCCTACACACATCTCACTCGGTCTTATGTGTCAGTGTTCGTGTCAGTGCGTTTCTGCACGCAGTCTGTACCCGGGGTATTGACTGGGCGCACTGTTGTCGTGCAGACAGCGCCACAAAAGCAAGTTTTTGTACATATTCCGGTCAGCAAATATGTAACAACCATAGCAGCATTCTGCAACTCCGACACTAATTACTGGGACATGATCAACGTTTGCTTACACGAGAAACCGCGAGATGGATGACGTCAGGAGTCAACCAACCAAACAACCAGTTTGTGGAACTGACAAACGAACAGACATCAAGAAAATATCTCCATCTTTGATGTTGCTGTCGTGGTCATAGACTGTTTGAAAGTGAAGAGTTGGACCTTATCTTTAACAAAACAGTTCTGTTGACTGTAAACAGATCGAAATTCAATATTTATCAGGATACGGGGGAAGGGGGGGACTGGTTTCCATAAACAAATCTACACCACAGCCGACAAATAAAGGATTTCTTTGTCTTTATTTTACTGAACCTGTAAAGTCCGTCTATTCATTGAGCTTCACGGGAATTTTTATAAAGGTATAGGATAAATTGTGAAACGTATGCAACTCTGTCGTAGAATTTCTAATGAACCTTAAATAATGGATTCTCGGTGCTTCTATGTCTCAACAGCTCGCGATTCGATTTGTGCTGCCCGAGCTTTTAGAACCCCTCAGCCCTCCCTCTCCACTGCCATGACGTCGACGATTCCGGCGATGACAGTGAAATCAATGCAAAGGCAATAACATAAGACAATTACAGGTGTTCCTGTGATAGCAATATACAGCTGAGAGCATGTTGACTATATATATATATAGTGACTAGAGTTCTTAGTATATCTGTAAGTAATATACAAAGCGATGTAGGTACACTAGGTCCCCGGGGTGAGGTCAGCTCGAGCTAAAACAACATCACGGCCAGTGGAATCAATGAAGTGAAAATCGATTGATATTGTATTTTTTATTTTAAGAAAAGACAGAACACTGCGATTTAAAGTGTTAAAAAACAGTGAATTTTTCATACTTTGTTTATGTAGTTATTCTCTCAGTGCCATCGGCAACGGTCATCGGCAGAAAGCTTTGATGGCAGACACCCGGGGTGTTTATTAAACCGCGAGTTGAGAGTAGATAATTGTTGTTGGCGAGAGTTAATACTCTCGGCTCAAAATCAGCAATGTCTGAGACTGATCTAGAATGTTGAAACCATGTCTCAGTGCTAACCTCGTACTGGACACGAGGTGTGGTCAAGACTCACACCAACCTTTGACCTTTTCTGAGATGGAGACCCTTTGTTTTCTGTTGAAAGCCACGAGCTTCCTTCTGTTGGTGCCGCATGCGCCTGACATTACATTGTCATTACACTCAGATATCAATCACATGTCAGTCGATGCCAGAGATTGCTACTTTTTGTCAAGATAATAATGAGATCCATTTTTATTTAAAGAGAGAAATCTGCTCATCCACACAAACCCAACCCGGTCGTGAATGAAGTCGATTTTTTTCCCATTACTACAGGTATCGGGCACAGACTCCCATTTCTGATTGTCATCTCGCTTGACTACCCTGAAGTGGCCAAAGGTGTGTGTGTGTTCATACGTGTGTGTGTGTGTGTGTGTGTGTGTGTGTGTTCATGTGTGTGTGTGTGTTCATGCTGGTGTCCCGCTATGCCCACTGACTTGTACTTAATACTCAGGGGCCTGGCACCAGCTTCCTCAATAATGTGCCTTTTATCGTCTTCGCGGTTTTGGAATCAAGCTAGTGTCGAAAGTTGCTATAATCGAGCTTGAAACCAACATGGAGAAAAACAAGTTGTGAGCCCTTCATATATTTTTTCTGGCTATGTCTTCGGAATTTTGTTCTTTACTAAAACTAATTGAACATGCCCCCCGTGTTAGATGTAAGCTACAGACCAGAACTTGCACCCTTTGTCTAAGTTAAATCGGAATCTTGCTCCTGTAATTTCGGTTAATCAGTTGAGTTACAGGTGTGCTGAGTTCTGTAAACACCTTCAAGCACTGGTCTGTACACACCCGGGCAGTGCCGTGACCTTTAGTGTTGGACCGATGCCAGCACCAAATGTTGTTCGTGCTTCACCCCAGGGATTGACCACCCCACCTGTCTTTGAGCAGATCCTGAGGACCCCCGACATCTTGTGCCTTGTCCATGAGGTGAATGACGATGTGTGTTCAGGTCTTTTTCTTCTTATTTTTTGACACGTGGAGATGATATTCAGTTTGTGCGAAGCGTTCAGTTGTCTTTCAACCGACTTTACTGATGGAAACGTTTGATGATTAGAGTTTCGCAAACTTCTCATACTCAATTCATCAGCTGAGTATTTCATTCATTTACTTTGAGGTCATTTCAAGCCATTTTATGCTAAAATTTCACAAGTGTAGGATTCCCTCCCATAGTTCCTTTTTTCTGTGAATAGAGATTAATATTTCGTTATATCAGCCCTCACCTCTCTCCCCAATCTCTCTCCCCTCCCCCACCTGATACAGAGAACCTATTGGGCTATTTTTGTTTTGTTTTTAATAATTTGACACTGACATGACATTTGTTTAAAAAATACGAACACCCTGCCCAGTAATTTTTTTCCGCATGGATGCACTTGAACTTGTCCAGACATTCACAGCCATTGAACCAGGACCTGCTGGAGCGCTGACCTAATGGTGTGAGTGGAGACAGACGAATGTTGGAATCGATGAACACCGCCTTTTCTTCAAGACAGTAGCTGACTTGGACTTGCTATATGTGTATATAGCTTCCAGCAGTTCCCACAGGGACTGGTAGAAACTTAATGTACAGTACATGTATATGGTCACAGCCAGGGTCGTGAAAGGAGGAAAGGCCAGCTTCATGTATTTGATGAATGAAAGAAGAAGGAAATATTATGACAAGGAATTCGTGATATTCGAACTAAATACACAGCATAACATTAATTTACCACTAAAGTACCTGATTAACACAGAACCTGTATCTTTTCCCTGACATCAAAATATACCTCAACCTGAATGCTGCTTTTATTGCTGTTCACGTTTGTCAATGTTAATGCGACATTATGTGGTAGAGTTAAAAAGAAACTTGAACACGCATTTTAAAATTTATTTGAATAATATCTTAATTAAATTGAATTAAATGCAGTTTTAACAAATTTGCACAAATGAATTCGCAGTAAGAAATGTGATCTACCTCTCTACACTCTATGCTCTGTTCGCGCATTTACTTCCCGTGCTTCCGTAGCCTGCCCTTGCTAGCGATATTTGAGGCATTTAAGTACTGGAAAATCTTCATCGTTCTTTATTACTTAATTTCCTATTTTTATCGCAAGCTTCAAAGCGGTTTGTGATTATGCAGCAGAGCGACACGGTCCGCACTCTCTCTCTCCGTCTCACAAGTTATAAGCTTGCCTCGCGAAGCCGCGCAGTACGCGGTAGCCATAGCAACGACGGTCATAGGTCACCCGCTGTAAACAAGTGACATCCCAGTGTGCACCACTCACAACTTCAGACGGGAAACACAGAACAGCTGGAATATGCCGAACATGTGAAGCTCGAATATTTTCAGTTTAGAGTCATTGACGCCGGAAAGCCTTCGTAGGGCGGTTTATTACCAGTTTTCAACAGTTCAGACCGCCATGGAAGATCAACGAACACAGTTACCTCCCATTTGGAAAAAACCACTGCAGAAAGCTATACATTTGAGAGTGTACAGAAACGGCGATGAAAACTTTCCGGGCGCAGTCGTTACGCTGAACAGGAGTCGACAGAAAACGTTCGAATCATGGCTAAAGGATTTGTCTACTTATATGAAACTGAGATCCGGAGCTGTGTGGCGGGTTTTCACGCCAATTAATGGTCATCGTGTGGATGATTTAGAATCTTTGGAAGATGGCAAATGTATTGTTGTGGCTGGTCAGGAAAAGTTTAAACCTCTCAGGTAGGCAGTTAAAAATAACTTTTATTATTTATTTGTTTCAAATAATATTTTTTTTTATCATTTGTTTTCAGTGCATCATTTCTGTGGCTAACAATGTGTGACTGGTGGATTAATTGAAAAGCAGTTGTTGCGTGTAGCGCCGATAACAACATGGTGCAGGCTCAACCAATCGCTTCTGCCTTCAGTCTAACGTCACCTTCTCACTTTCTCCTCTTGTCGTTACTTGTTTGTACAATAACACATCCATTTTACATAAACCATTCTTATGAACTTTGATGATGACAAAACTGACAGTTTTTAGGATAATATACGAGGTGATGTCTAGGAGATTTGATAGAAGGGAACACAAACGTGGGAGGGAACATGGAGCATTACAATGCCATCATTGTACTCGGCATCAGTGAAATATATATTAATACTGTCATAACAATTCGGAGAATTTGTTGAAATTTGTTCACCACTGGAACACTGGTGACTATATTATGTTCAGTATATTTCTTTATGTTCTTTATTTTTTTATTCTTTGAAATGCTCTTTATTTCTTTTTTCTTTGGTATGCTCTTTAATTATTTCTTTTTCTTTGGCATGCTTTAATTACTTCTTTATTCTTTGGTATGCTCTTTAATTACTTCTTTATTTTCTGGTATGCTCTTTATTTCTTTATTCTAAGAGCATATTGTAGGATCTGAGTCTGTAAAAACATCTTGTGATTCAAATCATATCAGGCATCAGCACACATGCATATTGTAAACTACCATTTGAGCACGTATTCCCCTAAGAAAACAAAATTTAAAAAAATGAGCAAATACAAAAATTCAGTTTAGCCAAGAGTTAAAGTTTTACCAGATTCTTACTCATGAGAAAAAAGAGATTTACATTTTTAAATGAGGACCATGTCCATGTTTTCAGTTCACCAGGCCATCTTTTGAATCCCACAGAAAAAAATAATTTCTTAAGAGATAAAACAACAATAGACAAATATTTTTTTAGGGTATAAACTTTCAGGAAGCCTTGATTCTTCAAATATTTATGTATTCAAAAATGGGATACTGTAGTGAAGGTGGCCATCCTGGCTGATCTTGAGCACCTTTGAGTAAGTTCCCCTTCTGGTAGCCTGTCTACACTTTGATGCTTGCCAGTGTGTGTGTGAATGAGAGAAAGAGGCTTTCTGTGGCTGAGATGTGTTTATTTTAAATTACAAGTTATATTTCTGTAACATGCAGAAAAACAGAGTTTTAATAATATGCAGATGTGTACTAACCCGTTATCATCATTATCATCATCTGCCAACAGTAATTTACACTACAAATCTTTCCCGCATAATACAGAATTAGTGTTTTTCAACAGTGGAATCAGGAGTCAATAGAAATATTACTAAAGTATCCACAAATATGTCCTAATTAAAGCTACAAATCAGTCTTAACTATAGCTGCTGCAGAAAACAGATGCAGTTGCCATGAGCCACAACACTAGGATTTGACAGCCAGTTGAATACATGTGTGAGATGGCTTGTCCCAGTGTTTGGCTCACTTAGTGACGTGGTTAGCTCTGTAATTTGAAGGTGATTTGTGGTTGCTGAATTCTTTGGGTTTTTAGAAAAAGAAGGAATTACCTTGAGATAAACAGCATATCCTGTTGATGTGCTGATGCTTTGCTGAACTATTTCAGCTGGAGTATGGGTAATAATAATAAAACTCATAAACCACTTCATAGCCATGTACAGTAAAACTGGTTAAAAATCTGTTGTAAGCTGTACCATAGGTTGTTAAAGTTGTGTTATGCACTGTAAGGCTACGTGTTTACTCATTTCCCCAACTCTGTGTGAATGATATCAGGTGTGTTAACCAGCATGGAGAAATAATCCAGACAGATGGTTTATATAATATTTAACCTTGAAAATACGATGTCTTGATTGCTTGTTTGTGATAACCTTTGTTGTGTTTTCTAGCTTTACCTGACATATATTTCTCATTCACACTGAGCCAAGCTATTGACAAAGCATATAAGGTGTGAGAAGTTTCTTATTTGCACTTATTATATGGGAGGAGAGAAAGATGGTTAGAAAATTTTAATGCCAAGTTTTGCCAGAACTTCTGGAATTGAGAGGTTATAAAGAAACTTCTTACACTCCCATGGCAGAGGCATAATATATTGTCAGTCTGTTGAAGAAGTGACTGAAGTAATCTGGATACAATGCCTAATGATTTAAACTCTTTGCTTGATAAACATGCATGCAACACCAAGTGTGTACCTTGGTGCTTGTGGCTGACAGAACCTGAGAGTGTGTATATTACCCAGTGCCATATGACTGTAGCAGGCTGCCACATGCAGCGATCATGAGGGCAGGTAATTAGCCCTCGTCATCTCCACTGGTGGCCAGTTCTGCTGTTACCTGGCAACTTGATCTCACCTTTCTGTCCTCCTTTCCTGTGTGCACATGCGCACACATGTTTCATGCAGTTCATTCTTGCACTTAACACAAATGTTGGTTTTACAGGTTAGCTAATCAGTTAATATGGACTGGTTGGAAGAAAAAGGTAATAGATTTTGAAGCAGTTTACATAAGTGTCCTATTAACTGACCAAATCATTTATATATCTTTTAAAAAAATACAAAAATGGTCTCCAGGAAGGACGAAAAGCTTTTGTTAAACACCCTTTGATGATTATGACAATGTTGAGAGAATCTTCATAACCAGTTCATCAATCCACTCCTATCCATTTTGCTTTTTGGTTTCTAAGACAAATACTCATTATTAAGTAACCTGCAAATATCATAATATATTGTACAAGGTTATGGTAAAATAATAATTGTACTGACTGGCTGCAAGTTTAATTCAGTGTCATCCATTCAAGAGTTTGCTTTTCATTGATGGATGTATTGGTGAGGTAAGTTTGTCAGTGACAGCTGCCTTGTACATTGACTTACGCAAAGGTACAACCCACTATTTCAAAGAAATATCCCAACACTTGTAAGAAGTGGTTTTGAAGCCATAAAACACTGTATCATTTGCTTTGATCATCTCTCTGGGAGTTTCTAGAGGTAGAGGCTAGGTATTCATTATCTCAGTAACCCCGCAATGAAAGCAATATCACTGCTGAACATTGTTGATGAGGTGTTGAGGTAGGTGAAAATGAGATGACCTTAAAAATGGTCTTTTTTCCACCGACTTCCATGTTTTTCCCATTTGTTCCTGCTGGATGACAAGGCACATTCGCTTAGGTAGCCCCACAGTCTGTTGTGCAGAAGGGTGTTGAAAGTCTGGGGAAACAGGTCTGTCATGGAGGGTGGACTTGTCTCTTAGTGATACACATGTCTGACTTCAGTGGTCACTGTATTCCCATGCACTTGATTACAGCAGCTTGTTTTTCAACTACAGCACCACAGTCTGGTAGAAAAGCAGGCCATGAGAATTCCAGTGGGAAGTTTACTCAGCCCAGGCTTTTGTGGGAGTGGAAGGAGAGGGGTTCTTTTGGCTCGTGAATGACTGTTATCACCTCTGAGATAGCGAAATAAGTGATATGGCAAGTGAAAAAAGAAGTCTTATTATGGGCTCGCTGATGGCTGTCACACAGCCTATTGACCAGGGTTCCAGCAGCCACTGACTCTGTCCACCGATGCACATCGCTTTCGCAAGCGAATCGACTGTCCAGGACACGGGCCAGTGCGGCAGATACTGTAGACGGGCCGCACACAGGCTGGAGAATAGGACAAACGATGCTGTTGCCACAGCAAGCTGTATGTGTGAGCAACAGACCCACCTACATCTACACATCTCTCCTAGCAGCTGTGGACTTGCACTGCTGACTACCGAACTACGCTTGTAGGAAGCAGTCTACTGATTTTTGGTAACCAAGACTACGATAATGTGTACGACGCTGAGGACAAATGTATAAAGAAAATGCAGGAAGAAGAGGAAGAAATACAGAAAAGCGGGTTAAATGCTTGCGCTGATGAACAGCTGATGATGGACTGTAGTAGTGAGATAATGTAGCGATGTATGGAGCTAGCGAAAGAGCTGAATGCTACAGACAACAGGCAGTGATGAGGAATTTTGGGGCGGTAGTCAGATTAGTTGTGATAGTGTTGATAAGTAATGTCACTGGTTTAAATCACGTTAATGCTTATTATTGTTAACATCTTTGCCTGCCTTAATATAATCATTAAGTTTTCCTTTTTTTAAAAAATAGAATATTTACTTTTATCTAAGCGCTGTGTACGTGTACTCAAGCGTTACATGAGGAAATGGTATGGGTGAACTGCTAATTGTGTATAATGTCAATATCTCCATACTCCTCAAGGGGAGAATAAATAAAATTTCTGATGTCTAACGTCTAGAAGCCCTGTGACAACGTCATCACCTTCATGCGTGCACCCGGCAGGGTCCTGTGCCCTGCCCTCCTTCCCTCCTACCTTTATGTTGTCTTCGTCTACTACAAAAGCCGCACTCCCCCGGCTACAATAAGAAGAGGGGATCGAGTACATAACGACTATTGATTCGTGACTATAGCTACTGTGTGATGCAGCTCTGTTGTTTTGCTACTAAGGGGTTTTAACTGCGGGTCTCCATACAGGGACGAGAAAACGGGAAAGAAAATATGGCCGGTTCATAGTTCATATTTTAAGGAGGAGCATTTCCTACTTTCTCGACCAAGTTTCCATGCCGTCTGAACAATCCTAAGCGCTTTCATTGTCCCTTTAGCCCACAGATCCATTCTTAAAACAACAACAACAACAAAACAAAAAAAAAAAAACACCTCGCTGCAACGGAAGTTGTTTCCATGGTATCTACTAACAGTAATACGTATCAGCATTCCAACATTGTGCTTGCGTGCGTGCTTGTGTGAGCGTGTGCGAGGACGAAAGAGACCAAGAATAAATCTTTAAGGGATGTCTAAATACGGATGATCGATGGAGGATGTTCACCTTTGCGCAACAAAAGCGTCTGGCGGAAAGCGAGTCTGTCAAGCACGACTTTGTTCGTCATTTCAGTTGACAAAGCACCAGGACAGCACACCCTTCCTTAGAAGACCGGTGATTGAGTGGCCTGATGCCCTCCCTGCCCATTGCAATGATAATCAATTACCCAGGGTACCCCACACAGGTGTGTGAGCAATGCTCAGGCATGCAGACATGCCAGTGTGCAGGCTTCGCTCACAGGACCTGCTAACATGTTGGTGACTGTGGACACGCCGGGGGCGGGCAACAAGACGGAATCAGGACAGCAAATGAGCAAATGAGAGTGTTACATGCGCTTTACAGATTGTGTAGATCGAGCTGGGGCAACATTCTGAAATACAAATAAACTGTTTAGAAAGGATTTGCAGCCATGTCACTGCAACATATCGGGAAACGGTTGTTACAGTAGTAAGATTTTTTTTTTGGTAGAAGGGGAGTATAATTGTACGATGAACAGTATCGGAAAGAGAAGGTCCCTCTGTCTTGCCACTTATGGGGCTTAACAAAGTTGATCGCAATAGCAACTCTCACACGGCACACTCGTGCACCTGCATGTGTTCCCCGATGTGAAGAGAGTAGAATGTGTATACACTACAGAGTCGCGTCCAGTGTCTGGTCACCGCTGTCTTTAGCCGACAACTTCACCAGCAGCCTGCTTTTGTTGTTGTCCACACAATGCCGATGGTAGTTCTGCTGGATCTTCACCTCTTGATGTCTGGTCTTCCTGAGGTGGATGTTTTCTTGTTACATGTTACATGTTGTACATGTTCAGCTCGGTTTTACGCAGAATGTCAAAATACTTTCTGTAGCCTTCTGTTGTTCCTGATCGAAATAAGTCTTTTGGACAAGAACACTCCTTGGGCACTTTGAATAATTCATTTATAATTTACTTACTACATTAAAAATTAATGTGTTTATGTTCAAAGTTTATTTTTAGAAAGAGATCTGATGCGTGTGGGAAGTGTAGAGTACCAGTAGTCACAGGCATTATGTCTAGTTCCTCGCATTTATCACCCAAAAAATAACCATGGGGCTACAGACCAGTGGACAACTTGGTCAGGGTTGCGTGGAAGGAGAGTATCGTGATGAGTCTCGAGGATATGTATGATTGTGGTCTACAGTCCCTTTACAAAGCACTCACTCCATTCATAATTCGGTCTTACCAGCAACTTATTATCCTGTAACAGTTCACTACAAGTGCTCTTTGTGTTTTTCTGGGGATGTGCTTGCATTTGTGTAAGTGAGCGCATGCGTGCATGGATGTGCGTGTGTGTGTGTGTGTTGAAGGACAATGATGTCTGTAAAGCTGCGTTAGTGCATATAATCGTACATTTAGTTGTCCAATCCCAAATCTTCTCATCGTATTATGTACAAACTGTCCGTGCTGTGTTTTAATTTCTTTACAGGCTCCTCCCCTGACTATTTCTCTGAAGTTCTCTTTACCTAAATTCCAGCCAGAAAACTCTGCTCTTCCTCTGATGACGGTATCCTTTCTATTCCTGTCACCAGAACAACAACAAACGGTCAAACGATGGACCTTTCTCTCCTTCCACATCCGACACCTACCCACCATCGAATCTTTTAAGTGTGCACACAAACACCTCTTCCTTGAGCATCACTCCTAACAACAGTCCACTGAATGCGACTCCTTTTTCACCCTCTCTCCCCCTTTCCGTTTATTGCTTCCCTATTCATCTTCCTTCTTCTGAATCGCGAATTCTTGTTACCTGCATGATTCCTCTCTGGGTTTTCTTTTTTTTTTTTTAATTAGTCATCCTTACTGTTGTTCATCCTTCCGTTCCTTCATAGGTTGTCCTTGTCTTGTTCTCTCAAGCGCCAAGCGTGCGCTCCTTACGAGTGTGTGTGCGCTGTACAGATCAACGATAGTTTCTACAGTGTAATAGTTTCCATAATGTTGGGTCTTTTTTACGGCAGAACGTGGGCGCTTTGTGTACAGTCCACTGTTGACAAAGTTTTTTTTTCTGACAGTTGATTTATTATGTTTGTTTGTTCCAGATACGCACAGATTGATCCCGCCCCTAAGAAAGGAGGACCTAGAAATTATGATGTAAGATGCTATTTATCTTGTATTATTTATGTTTTTATTTACCCAGTGCTTTCGTGCGTTGAAGGGGGAGGGCTGGGTAGAGATGGTAAAGGTACAATTAATTTTTGCGAGTGGCAGTTTATCTTTGACACAGCAGCTTCTAACCCACTAGTTAAGTCGACTCCACGCTATTGAACCTACACCTTAAAATTAACAATCAACTTTATTAGTCTCAATGGGCAATTTAAATGGGAGGTGTGCTCTGTTTCCAACATATATTTTAAAAAATAGCTCATTCCCATGCACACCTACACATCACACGCACACACAGCGCTGACAATTCATCTGTGATTGAGTAGCTGGACTGCTGATGGCACAAAAGATTTCAGATGCCTATTGCTTTTGCATACTGG
The DNA here is from genome assembly GCA_004794325.1 of Pomacea maculata. Lineage (NCBI taxonomy): Eukaryota > Metazoa > Mollusca > Gastropoda > Architaenioglossa > Ampullariidae > Pomacea > Pomacea maculata. The sequence continues at coordinate 114,111 of SRHC01003885.1, forward strand.
CATGGCATAGTGTTTACCTGAACTTAATAAAACAAATTCCCCCGCTAGCACTTGTTCAGGTATTGACAGAATGCGGGAAGCTTTCCTAACTAGTTGTTGATCGCAGAAGGAAGTCAAGTCCCTCTGTTTGATACCAATTATCTTGGAACAGATGTGAACAATGCTATTCAAACTATTCCTTTCATGGACAGATAGATTACGAAACCAGCATACAAATGAAAAGGATAAAAGACTCTCAATAAAAGACTGGTAGAAACGGCCTAAAACTGCTTGGCTGACTGAAAAACTATTTAACTTCGGCAGAAGGTACATTCTTTGCTGGCCACGTTTGACAATGTGTTCAGTGTTTAGAGTCCATTATAAGCTGGCTTGTCTTGTCGTCAGCGATATTGGATTTCCCGTGAAATTTTTTCTCCCCTTCTCATCGGTTCCATCAAACATGCATTATTCCTTGTGGATCTTTAAACATTGTCGGACACAAAATCGCGAAGTTTCGCACACCGCTCCATTGTTCTGGGCGCACGTTGATTGTCAAGTTCCCTCCCGTCTTGTTGTTGTGAGCGCGTGAACCTCAGTTGTACCCACAGCATGCTTAGGTGGGCCACCGCCGTCAGAAGAAACAAGTGTGATAAAGATCTGACCGAACAGCCACAAGATTTCTTGCCAGCAGTTGACATGGAGTTGTCCTGTCTGTCCACGAACCTTGTCTCTGTCGACCTCTTGCAAGACTTGGCGGGAACGTGGTCTTCATAGCATCTGGGCGACCTGTGAATATGATGAATGGAACAACAGTGACTTTCTGCTCTGTGTGATGAGGATGTTTTGTTTGGTTTGAAATCTTTCCTTTTTGCTGTTAATTACAAATGTAGCCGGCATAATCAGCAGTGCGTGTAGTCTGCTACTCTCTGTGGAAGAGCCAAGTCTGAGGTGTGGTGGCGCAGCGCTATCACCGCAAAGGTCACAGGCACAGACAGGCGGGTTAATTATTCAGACCCCAGATCGCTTGGCTGCGCTTCTCTGGACAAACCTTTACACCTGCTGGCTCCACACTCAGCGTTTTGGCAGATACTGTGTTGCCTTGGCTCTGTTCCAGACCATGGGACTTAGTGTCACTCACAGTCAGGGCGGGGAGTCCCTATAGCTGTAGTTTGGAGGGGAAGAGGATACAGGTGGGGGAGTGGGGTAGGATAAACAATAAAGGTCTAGTAACAAGATTAAAGATTAGCATTGGACAGAATAAGCACAGACTGTAGAGATCTGAATGCTTACTGCACTGTTCAGGGCTTTTGCATGAGGTTTTATTAAAGATGGGTGTAGTATGAGAGATTATTATTAAAGATGGGTATAGCAGGCATTAAAGTGTAAGTGGTTCATCGGATTAATAGGTGAGACTCTTTTAATATTAACCTTTCCTGGTAAATCAGCCCACAGGGGGATGGGGGAGGCGGGGAAGACAGGGAAAGCTGTCCAGTCACAGGCCTTGGGGGAAGCATTGAACAAGTGACCTGGGTGGACAGGGGAAGTATTCCAGTCATGGCCCTGAGGAGTCTTAAAATAGCGACCTACTTTGAAGTGAGCCATTAACATTTGGGGTTTGGCACCTTCCCCTGATTTACTGTATAATTCTAGCATATGTATACTATCCATGCACAGGATAAAAAATTAATTTCTCACCAAATGAGGCAGAACTAGTATTCAGATCCACCGCAACTTGTTAAGTAATAAGTGTCCATTTCCTAAGACTAGGTCACCATACATAGTGTCAGTTTTGTTGGTTTAATTGAGATCTGAGAGCTCTAGCATTTTGCATGTTGTTGCAGATAGAATCAGGAGTAGCACCAAATAAAGTAATTAAATGTACTCAGACTGAAGAGTATATACTGACTGGCTGCAGGTGGTTGAAAAGATGTGCAGAGGCTAAACTTTTTTGTGAAGCAGGCTTAGAATACTCTGACATTGATACATGTCATCTAGGTATATTTCAGTGTCCTCAAACAAGCAGTTTTTTCATTTTTTAAAAATATTTGTTTAAATAATAACAGAAGTCCTTTTTTTAAAATGCAGCCTCCTGTCTTTGATACAGGAGCGTAGAGTGTATGTGTGTATGCTGGTGGTTGTATCTCTGTTATGCTAGTCTTGCAGCATGCAGGCCTGTTTTCTGTTGCTTGTGGAGGGCTGGTAGGTGTGGAGTCCGCAAATTTGGTTAAGAGCTTATTTTGGCTGTTATCAGCTGCCCTTTGAGTGCTACTAGCAGCACATTCCAGCTCAGGGGAGTGCAGCTTTAGTTGTTTAAATGCCATATAGTCAGTAACATTCCTTTTGTGCTTTGCACAGGTGGAGCCAGGTCACAACAGAAGGTACCAGGTGTCTGCTAGGATTCACAAGATAGATGCAACCAGCAAAATTATCAGGTAAAGAAATTTAAATCTGGTTGTGCTGCAAAAGGTGATTTATGTAGCAAACTAATTTCTGACAAATTCTTGGTTATTGCTGTCATAGTATTTGAGACTTAAGCTTCATTCTGCTCAGGGAATAGATGGAAACAGAAAATCATAGGAAATAAATTAGCCATTAAAAGTATTTTGTGCAAAAGAGATGGGGAATAAAACAATTTGTGGGAAAGATATGTAGGATAAAAGGAAATTGATATTATTGCATTATAGTTTCAAAATGCTTTTAGTTTTGTTAAAAGAAGCTGCATTCACATATGTTTACTGTGAGTTATTGTCTTTTATTTATGTTGTGCTGCTCTGTGTGGTAACTACAAAGTACTTGAAGTTCCAGAAGAACCCATTTATTTGCTGCAGATGCTGGAAGAATGGAGATGACACAAACAAACCAAATGTTGTTTCTCTGCCAACCAGATACTGCCACACAGTTGAGGATGTCCTGGATTTGGTCAGCCAAGTGATGCAGAAGAATTATGTCTTTGGTCCTGTGTCCAAGTAAAAATATCAATATTATTTAATTGGCATTAAAGGAGAACTACATTTGCTTAGTACTGTCTGAGATATTTTGTGGATTGATTATGGGGCAGGCGTCAACAGAACTGATGATAGATAGCTACAGGTTTCACACTGTATAGAAGTATTAGCTAATTTAATGAATTATTTTCAGGCTATACCTGCCCTCAGGAGAGAGGGTCTCCACCATCGATCAAATCTTTGCCAATACTTACTTTGTGGCACTGCGGAGAAGTGACCATTTTAAGAAAGTCAGCTATAAAGAGGTGGCTCTGAGCAATTTTAGTTTTTCACCTCGATGGGAACGAAGGTCACAGTAAGTAATCTACATCTGTCTCTGTGCGTAATAATAATTTCTTTATTCAGTTTTTGGAAGGCCATTGGGCCCATATCAACATCAAATACTTTGGTTACATGCATATCAACATTGGATGTCTGTACATTAGCATCATTTCTTTTATATTAAGGGTCTACAGCATAACAAAGCAAGATTTTGGCATTCTACACTGTGTAAGTTTTTGTGGTGTATATAATGATCTCATTTTCAAGCATTCTGCTATATATAGGGAAACTTTAATGGCTACATTGTTCTTTAGGTTCTTACACAGGTGAACCTTAAAAGGGTAGAAGAAAAAAGTAAAGTGGAATTTATCTGTTACATAAATATGAATATTTCAGATATATCAACAGACGTATCACGCTGCTCACATTCATGATTATTACTAGTTTGGTTAAAATGAGTGATTTCATTAAGGGGTAAATGGTTACATTTTAAAAGACACAATGTTTATGTGTGTTGACACTGTAATGCCATCTTAGCAGTGTTAGCTATTATTGTATGTGTGCTGCAGAAAACGGTCCTCTTTTTTATGTTTTTATCTCCAAGTAAGGTGTTTAGAGGTATTGCAATTTAACCACAAATGCATTTAGCATAAGGAGTTTGAGTTTTTGCCTAAATCCCTCCATTTTGTTTAAAACTATTGATTATTCGTGAAATCAGATGCTTTAAGATTGAACTCTGATAAAAGTAGTTGTTGCTTTTGAGGTATATGACAGCTGCAACATATAATTAGCATTTGAAAATTTCATTGGGCATTTTTATTGCAGATTGCCACCATTGCCACGCTCCAATAAGACCAGCAGCCAATCATCACCAGAGCATTCAACCTCGTCCAATAACGGGTCTGAGAAGAGTTACTTTGAAAGGTTACGCAACAAGCCGTGCCTGCTCCTGGCCAATGGATTAATTTTTCATTTGTTTTTTGTGCATCTTGATGGACAATCATGTATTTGTGAGAATTCCCCTTCTGTTTAGGCAGAGGGTGGGTAGGAGAGCATAGGGGAGGCAGTGATAGAAGTGGTCAGAAGCAGTTGTGTATAGTTACTGGATAAACATTGAGAGATTTCATATTATCCATTGGTGAAACATTCCTCGAAGTGCCATGAGAAACGGGATGAAGACTTAGCTCAAAATAAATTTACTATGTGACTTATTATTTTTGGTTTGGTTTTAAAGGAGAATGTAGAAACCTAGCTTGATAAAAAAAGATTTTAGAGGTTCCTTTAACTCACAAAAGGGGACGATGTTACATACTTGCTGTTTGCCCATTGAATTTACTGTAATCATATATGAATTTATAAATTGGGGCCATCATAAAAGGACTTAAATTTGTTACCGTTCTATGCTGCCTTTTTTTTCTGTTTTAAAAGTTTGGACCATGCACGGAATGTTTGCGTTACTTTTATTTTGAGATTTTAAAACCTGGCTGTTTATGTTTATGAATATAGTTGTTTTCTACCTGTTAAAGTGGCATTTGCTACTTTAAGTCTTTATACTTTTTTCAAAGGATCAGATAGTAATTTTAGCAGAACATTCTTGCTCTCAGGCAGCTTGAATTGTCATTAATTCTGATTTTGTCACAGTTCTATTTATTCCCTTTGTGTTGATAAAGATCTACTCAGTCTGTTTTAAACTTTGAAAATAAAACCCCTATGATAAACTATTGCAGTGATCTGCAAGGAAAGCTTAGTTCACCACATTGCTTGAATACTTTCTACAATATTTTAAGGTTTTCTTGGTAACTGGCAATGGACATTGATGAAAGGAAAATGCAGGTCATTTGCTCAACTTTTATTTGCATATTTATTTATTTTAGATATCGTCGTGAACGTGAACGAGTACGCAAGGAAGAAGACCAAGTATTTCCTGCACGGCCTATCAAACACAAACGCAGTTCGGAGAAAGTTCGGCAGGTAGATTATGATGAAGGTATGTTTATATTATTTCAGGAAATCTTTAATTTTGACTAAACAGCTTTTGTCATTTAAAAGTTTTCTGCAGCTAGGAATTACAGTCAACAATTTGTTTTCCTCTGGTACTCAGCCCAGGTAGACTATAGTGATTTCCAAACAAAGAAAAATCCATCTTTTTCTCATCAGAAATCTCACACACACACTGTAGCCTTCTTGATCCTCTGACTACTCTAGTTATTGAACTGTATCATTGCAGGAAATTTATCATGAATGCTAAAATGTATGAATGTGAATGGACACTTTTCAGTCATGTGGGTTAGTGAAGAGAGTTCATGAGGAGTCTGCAAGAATGTTAGGTGCAGACTGAACATCCTCACTGTGTCTGCTGATGAACAGAAAAATACATTAACACTTCCTGCACTCTCACTTGTAGGCTTTCTGCAGGAAAATTATTAGAATCACTTTACACTCATAAAATTGCTTTCACATAAAAGCTCTTTCTAAATCAGCACAAATCATACTGATGATGTTACTGGAAAAAATGCGGAAACAAGAGAAGTGGGAAGACACACAATTGCTGTTCTTTATTGTAGATTCCGGTGAAGTATTGATACAAGGCAGAAGTGACTGCAGTCATTTATTTTAGATTCTGATGATGTATTCAATGCAGAAATAGATGGTAACATGAGTCATTGCTGGTTGGGTTTTTTTCTGTAGATTCTGGTGGAGTGTTTAAGGCCAGGAACCAAAACCGTGCTACCAAGGGAGCCAGGCCCATTGACGACTCAAAGCAAACTCGGACAGACCTTCCTGTGGATCAAAGACCTGCAGAAGAAGTTCAGGTCAGTAATGTGATGATGAAATAATAAAAATGTTCATCCAACATTTACAACCAAGAGTATATTATTGCATCATAATGTATATACACCAGAAAGGTAAAGGCCCGTTTTTAGCCTTCCTTAAAAACACAGTTAAGTCATTTAGATGTTTAATTATGCTTGTATGTGCAAGAAACAACATAAATTTCAGTGCGCCACATGTGCTTGCAAATGGCTTTGGTGCTTGTGTGTTGTGGATTCCTTTGATGGCCATGGCTGTTACTGAAATGCTTCCTGCATGTATATGCTAGGATGAGGAAGATCACATCGGTAGCAGGGATCACTGGGACGGACGTGACAATGAGGTGGCATTTATTATTATTATCCCACTCATTATTTAGCTGTTTCAGCATGCTTTGCTTGGGATACATGGCTCTGGTTTTTTTTCCTTTTAACACATACTTTAGATTTTTGTCACTGTGCTGTCAGAATTTGCAGTTTCTTTTATACAATACCAATGATGTTCCTAGTTTCATGCTTTTATGTGTGAGCACCTGCTCCTGTCTGGCATTGTCTGATTTTGACATACACAGCTGACACTGACAGTATATGATGTTCCCTGAATTACATGTTTACTTGAATTAACAGTTTGTACTGTGTTTTGATACTTACAGGAGTTAATAAGTTTTATTTTGTGTTTTAATATTTACCTGAGTTAATACTTCTTCCATATGCTTCAGTGTTTGAGAATTAATTGACATTACGCACACAGTGTATACTTTCCATCACATGGGTTATATACTTGCGAATTTCACATGTATTTGCACTATGTATACATGCAATTCCCATAAATATGCTTTCACAGTCTCTGTGTCACACACAGTTTGAGATTTATGTTAAGGCATTAGTACGTCGCCACATTTCTTCCTTCATCAGAAATAGTGCTTATTCATTGCTGATGCATAGAACGTTTTAACATTGCCATATTGTAGACAATGCTGAGTTGAATGTGTATCAGGCTTTTGATATAAAGAAGTATAGCATAAAAATTGGATACTCAAACCAATTTATTTTCAGTTTTACATTTTCAAGAGCGTATCATATATATCTAGACAGCAGGAGTGTTGTGTTGCTTAAAAAATTGCATTTTATATCTGCTAAATTCTGTCTCAGAAATTAATGTGCCATTAGTAGCAAGTTAATAAATGTGGATACAAAAATATGGTCTCTACTGAATAATGCTAAACTAATGTGTTTGACTAACCTCGGAACAGCTTATAATCGCAGGGTGTGTCTCTTTCAGGAGGAGAAGGTTAAAGGCACACTAGCCAAAGACAACAAGAAAAAGAAGGTAAGAAAAACAGATGCAAGGCAGAAAGAAATGTCTTGCCTTATGCTGCCGTCTTCTCTATTATCTTAATGGTTTTGTCCTCTGGACAAGTTATATTTCTTTTCTTTGTTGCCACATATTTCATCCAGTTAGTTTTTGTGGTCGATGTGCAGCGTCCCTCAAAAGGGAGGTGTGTGGTACCTCTCATGCACTCTATCTTTAGGGTATTCAAGGGCATGTTGTCTGTTCTTTAAGGTAGTATTCTTGTAACACAAACAACGAAAAGGGGTGAAAATAGTATTATAAAGCAAGCACCTGCTTAGGTGGGTTTCAAGGTTTTTTGCTGATGCTCAGACTTGTTGTGATTAATCCGACTAACTCAGTGGTTCAGAGCCTCAAGCCTCATCAACATTTATTATTAAAACTCTTATTACTTTGGAACAGAGTTGCTTTTTTCACAGAAAGCCCTCTGTCCACTGTTCATCTATAGTGGTGTTGGTCAGCTGCTGCATTTACTTGTGCCGATGTCTGTGTGCTGTTGTAAGCTGCTGTGCTGGTGGAGGTTTGTCTTTGCATAACGTTGGTGTAAGCGTCACAGCACCATCAAGGTCAGGGTGGTATTAGGACGTATCTACTAATTACACAGTCGTGCTTTAATCGGCTATAAAGAGTGTTTCAGAAAATCAGCTTTGAAATCTTCATGTTCACCAACTGTCTTATAGTTTTCTTGTCATTTCTGTCTAGCACTTTGTGTTCTTTGATGGCTTAGCATAGGAATGATACATTTGCATGCCTTGTCTTTCTTGATGCTGAACCAAGGTTGTCAGCATCTTTGTTGTTTTTAATATTTGTGCTGTCATTTTATTCCCTGAAAAAAAGTTGTCATGTCAGAACACTGTACAGTGAAACAGCCAATCTTCCAGAAGTCACCTTGAGTTATACTGCAAAAAGGGTGAAACAAAGGTTTCCACGTAGTTTTTTTTAAAGACGATATTGTTTTTAAAACGCAAAACTAAACTTTTTATTGTGGCAAGTCTCAAGCATCTTCTAGCCATATTGTTGCAGCCACACTAGGCACAAGAGTCTGCGAGAGAGGGCTGTGTCCAGGATGTGCACTAGTTAAAAGCTGTGTCTGTCAGTTGACTTTAAGTGACTACTGCTGAAGAACTTGCTTAGCTGCATAGGAGGGCTGCCTTATATTCAAGATGTCATTTCTTCAGAGCTGGCTCAGATTGCAACCCAGATATAGCCCACTGGCAGTTTAGTATAGGGAACTGACCTGGACAGACATGACTGACAGTCATCTTTTCCCTTTTGTTGAAACCCATTTAACCTTTCTTGATTCTGTCTTTTTCTCTTAACACCAGCCACAATCCACTATTTCACAAGCAATAGCTCTGCCTCTTTTTTGTTGGGTTTTAAGGAAGTTGATTCAGTAACATTTGTGTGATGGCATGCTTGTGAGAGCATGTGAAAACGTGGCATTTTAAAAGCCAGAGAATGCAAAGTATAAGTGAATGGAGAGAGAATTGCATTGTCCAGTAATGGATGACACCACAGAAATATGAGAGATTACCACAACTTCAGATTTTTCAGAAACATGTGTCATCTCTGCCTACAATAAGAACTGCACTTCACCAAACATTTACTGATTACTTTTTTTTTTAGGCAAACTCTTTTCTGTTTTTGAGAGGAATAAATTAATGATACAAAAGAAGGATGTGCATAGAAAGGGATAAAAGGGAGATGCTGTTCTTATTTTCCACTAAGCTTTGCATAAATACATCAACATATTCACTGGATCTAGTGATTCTCTTACAATGCAACATTGTGTCTTACAGGTAAAGGTCAGTTAGGGAGTGAGGTGTAGATACCTCACTTTTCTCAGGCCAGCTTTAAGTGAGGGCAACGCCCATCTCCTCTTCCTTGCTGCCTTAACCTCACCAACCCTCTTTAGAGTCAGGTACCCATTCCTGCCAGCTGGGTTGATGTGGGGGGGATGTGAGCTGCGCTACACGGGTATCAACCTGGTGTGTCCGTCAGTTCTCTAACCACTCGGCTATCTGCTTCCCCTGTGTCCTACAACCTGCATTATAACAAAGCAACCTGCCTCCTTAAGTGTCTTTTATCAATAGCTCTGCAAACTCAGTTCTTGGCAGAGTCATTCTGGTCACCTAATCCTTACCGGAGACCAGGGACCAGGTTCTTAATGTTTGAAAAGCATGCCTTATAAAACCTTGGATATACTTTTTCATTCTGAGATATGTAGGAAATATTTCCTGCTTTTATAAAATATAGAAAGGTGTACCCACTATTAGCAGAGATGAAGTATCCTGCAAAGAGAAATTGATATTACTCTAAGAAATAAAGAGCAAATATTTTGTTCAGAAAACTTCTGAAATATGACAAGAAGAGCAATTTGTCTTTCTGTGAAAAAAAGAAGCTGATGAAATTTGAATATGGAAATGTTGTACTGTATAAAGTTCATTTGGACATTTATCAGCCACAAAGAGAAAAATTGTAGTTAAACTTCTTGCGATAAGTCATGCTGGAAACCTTTACTGTGGCTGTGATGCAATGGTGAACTTTTACTAACACATTGGATACCTGCTCATGATCCCTCATCAGCATACAAGGTGAACAGTTTTGGCTCTTGTTGTCTGTTTTGTTGTCTTCAGTGTGTGCTATTGCTTCTGCTTGCTTAGCTAAACTCATCTATGCAATAGGTGCAAATTAGCTGCAGTGCTTATGCTAATAGTAGCTATTTTGTTTTTGGGAGGAATTAAATTGTTTCTTCTGCTGATTATAGGGCAGGATGGTCTATTTTTAAGATAAGCTTTGTAATATTTAGCTACATTGGTTTCTTGCTTGATGTCAAGACTGCATACTTTTACATAGAGAGCATGATGCAAGTTTGTACTCAGTTTGCTCAGAAGGCAGCTACCTATAAATAGAAGATATATAAGGGTGTTTCACATGCTAGGCTTGCCCATGGTTATTCATAGTTTTAACGTAAAAGTCTAGGATGCTGCTACTGATTCATCAATTGTTTGCATCAGCAGGTTTATTTTTCTTTCAAGACTCACATGGTCCAAATTGCTTCTTTGTTTTAAGAAAGCATAATCTGTAAAGTTTCACTCTGTCTTTATGAGACAGGTTTCAGTTTACTGTGCATTTCCTGGACAGATGACAATGACTTGGACTGTAAGCCCAGACTGTAATAGCTGTTGACTTTAAGGCTAAACCTACAAGTGTCCATTGCTGACCCAGGAGGAAAGCCAAGAGCGAACCTACAGAACAAATGCCAGACGTCAGCAGGCAGATGAGGAGGACCCAGAACGTCGGCAGGCACAGCAGGAAGCGGAGAGAGAAGCTCGTGCTAAACGAGAAGCTGAGGACAGAGAGCGGGTAGAACGCAGCCAGAGACAGCAGGAGGAGAGGAAGAGAAAAGAGGAGGAAAAGAGGAGACAGGAAGAGAAGCAGCAAGAGGAGGACTTGCACAGAAGGAAGATGCAGGCAGCGAAGCAGGGTCCTCACAATGACGAGGTTAGTGGGCAGCCATTTTCTTCATTTATTCAGTACTTGGAGTGCTTTCTTCAGATGCCTGGTGCTGGCTGTTCCATTGCTAAGTTTGCAAATCACTTGTGTGTACTAGGGAGTGTTTTCTGTTTGTGTGTGCTAAAACCATACACTATCCTTGAAATCACAAGCGGTTATCCAAGAACTTGAGAGACCACCCAGCCTCTAGAAAGTTTGCATATAAAAACATCTGAATGCTTTTCAGTTACGTAAATAACATTTTAAGCACAAGTGTGATATGCCTTTGCAGAGTTGCATATTCCTTACATCTTTGCTTGCTGCTATTTATGATTTCAGTAACATGGGGCCTGGTTGTCAATGACATGTGCTGAAAAGTATAAAGCCATTTATCCACTATAACCAAATAATCCCATGTACTCTGGTCTTTTTTTTGAGAGTAACACCTATATGATGAGCATTCCTTAGAACTTTTGAAATACCAATATTGAAATGTTCATATTAAAACATGTATGATGATGACTAGGGAAAAATTAAAGAGTCATGAGGATGTTTCGAAAACATTCATGTTGTCACTATGTACCATAATGAGACATATATACAACTGCAGTTTAAGTGACTTCAGGCTGTATTGTATCTTTTGCAGCTTAAAGCAATTGAGACAGTTTTTTTTAACCTGTAAAATATATCAGTGATGTAAATATAATGCAAGAAAATGTAGAGGTGAAAGGTAAATACAAGAGGTGAAAGAGAGCAAGATATCAGAAAGTTAATTAATGAGATCAAGACATGCAGCAGCTTCTCCTACATCAACCAGTCCATGGTTGTTGAAATAAAAAGACATGTTCTAGCAGTCTTTTTGCTAAGCATCACTTTAAACATTTTTCTCTCTGTTTATTGTAGTAAGGAAGCTTTTGATATGTTGAAAATTTACTGAGGCAAATAAAGTGGTCTCATTACCACAATGGAGAGGAAAGTTCACAGAAGTTTACTTCAGGGGTTGGGAGGGAGGGATTAATGTTGAAATGACAGAGTTATATATTTTTGCTTCAGGTTGAAGATAGCAAGCAGAGCGTGGATGATCAAGATAGTCCACCGGCAGCTTCACCTACCCATGGTGATGAGAGTGCAAAAACAGATTTAGACCGCCTGGAAGAAGAGCGCAGAGAAAAAGAAAATCTCGCAGCTACCAAAATCCAGGCTGGTTACCGTGGTTATCGCACACGGAAGCAGCTGAAAGAGAAACAGGCCAAAGAGTTGGCTGAGTTAGAACGAGATCCTAGTCTGATGGAAGATGATCCACTTCCTGTGAGCGAAGATGACCAAACTAATGACCAACAAACACATGCAGCAACCACCATACAGTCTGGTTTCCGTGGTTACAAAGCACGGCAAGAAGTACAGCGCATGAAGGAGGAGGAGATTAGCCGTAAAGAGGTGAAGCAGGATGATGTGACATCTTCCCCCAACCTGCCGTCTGCACTCAATGACTACCCTCTCCCTGTACTTACAGACAATGATATTTCAGAGAGCTCTGCAGCTACAAAAATCCAGGCTCACTTCCGTGGACAGCAGGCCCGCAAAAACCTAGCTCAGAAATTAACTGTTTCTAATGAAAATAGGCATCTTCCTCAAGTAGAGCAGGATGCACTTTCTGACAGCTCTCGTGGGGCCGACATTGACAAGTGATCCCTTGCCTACAGCTTATAATAGTGTGCTTTATTTGCTTACTAAAAGGTAGAACTTTGCTTCAGCATTGTTTTCTCACATATATTGGGCACCTGCTGTGTAACATGTTTCTTTGTTAAACTATTGTAACCGTTTCGTTTGTTACTGATTCTAAATGTAAAATGACATCAAATCATTTTGTCTTTTCTGTCTTATAAAGTGTCTTGACCTCTTGCCATCCATAAACCTTGACCTTCTCTGGTTTTGGCTGAGCTTCAGTACTAGCAAACTAACATAGGTTACGCAGCTTGTCATGAGCTTTCCTGACATTATTATCTTTCATCACACTATCTCAATGTATTTGGGCTTCTCTTCAGTACAGATGTTCAAATGTTCCTTTATTTCTTGCCAAAATCATATTTATGAGGCTCAGCTTTTCCTCACGGCAATTGTTCAGTGAATACTTTGTTCGTTTGGAGTGCCAAAGGGTGTGAGTAACAGTCCTGCATGCCAGGTATGGGTTTCTTAACAGAATTGGGAACTGGACCAATGGTGGTAGGCTAGTAAGGATTAATATTATGTACGATGGACCTTAGATGGGCTTAGCTGAGTAGTGCAGGATATTATACTAAGATGCAAAAAGTGTGATAAAAGACCTGTTAAAACATCAACTTTAGGTAACTAACTCTAGGATTTGTGTAAAATTCTCTAACACTTGAGGCACATTTATTACTTAAAAATCTTGATTGTCTGCACTGTTAATGTTTTGCAAAAGTTTCCCAGTGACTGAGATGTGTATTTGGCTTTTATACTTTCCAGCTTGTACATCTCAGCACTTGGTTTCCTAGTAGCTTATAAACAATCTAGCTATCTTAATGAAGCATCCATCACTAATACATCTCACTAGTGTGTGGTTTCCTAGTAGCTTATGAACAATCTAGCTACCTGACAGAAGCATCCATCTCTTACACAATCTTGGGTACTAACGGCAGTGTTGCTTGATATGTGAAACTAGTCCAGCTCAGGCTCTGTTGTTATCATTAGTTTCTCTACTGCTGCCTTTACTCACAAGTACCTGACCAACATGAAAAGAGAAGGACTGTGAACCTTGAAGGTCTTCAACACCATGTTTTCAAATGTTTTTAGGTCCTTAAGTTGTGATTATTTTTTTATCATGTGGTCTTGCTTTTGGAAGACTGATTCCCACAGACAAAGCTAAGATGTCCCAGCTTTTCTTTTTCATGCCAGATTTTATCACTAAAGCTTTTTTAAATTGTAGGTATTACTTATAATAATAATAAGAAACAGAACTCCCAGTCATCCTGTAACCTTTTGAAATAAGGTCTTGTTTTAAATTTAAGTTATAGCTACAGTAAGATTTTATTTTTAAAAAGCCAAGAATGTTTGAGGTGGATAGAGTACTCCAAGCATTTACCTTACCAGCATCTAGCTATCTCAAAACCCTGCTACCTGCTTTAGCGTGGTCAACAAGAATTTGGAGTAACTAAGTGCACTGTTTGGCCATTGAAGATGTAGGGTTTTGTCCAAGGTGGGGTGTAGTTTTACCAATTTCAGCAGAACAATTAGTAAGCTTCACCTGACAGTAGGCATTATTCCCTGACCTTTAGTCATTCAGGACATACTTCTTCACCTTAAGCTCACAGCAGGAATTTTTATATGAATATTAGTCAAGTTTTTGTTTCATGTTTGTTTTCCCAATATGCTTCGTGGTATACTGTTGCTTGACAAATTTTTTTAATCACCCAAGTTTATTTTACAGTCACACTTACCATCTGCACTAAAGAACCCTGCTCTTTAAATACATACATTTGCTGCATATTTTTGAAAAGCTGGTTGGGAATGTCTTGCATTTTCTCTGTCCATACTGATTTGAGATGGAGAATTTCAGCCTGCAATGGTTCTCTTAGAAATCTGCATTTTTTTTTTTACCACATGCATTGTTATCTGCTGCATATAAGTGGGTAAATAACTGCAGAAAATGCAGTATTTGATGTGAACTTAGTAACAGCCAGTTGTTTATAATTTATCATGTCTGCACGACTGTAACTTGTGTTGCTTTGGGAGGGTGAAGGAAGCTCTGTGCAGAGGCTGCTCTGTAGATTAGTCTAGATTTAGTTTTGTCACCAAAGTATTCCTCAAGAAAAAGTTAATATTCTCCTCCCTGCTATAAAACGATCGTTCTTTTTTGTTGTAGGGCTAATCACAATCACATGGATGGGAAACATTGAACTGGAACAAAGGCAACATCTCAACGTTTATAAAAAAGCAGAAATGAGGAGACTTGGAGTGTGCACTTACAGTACAAGGAACATCTTGTCATTCAAGAACAACAGCCAAAAGAAGAACAGTAAAAACCGTGGCAGTTATGATGCTTCTACTGACATCATTCTCATGCCTCAAGAATCCCATGTGACAAAGTGTTTTCACTCTAAGCCCTTATCTGCTGAGTCAAGGTTATTATTTTAGTTTCACCATATTTTGTCAGGGCTCATAATTTTCCAGATCTTCATCATGACCTTTTAGGTCTCATTCCTTTTCAGAGAGGTTAGACGCAGGCTACCATTATCATAATGAAGATATAGTGTCAGTTGTTGTGAAGAAAGGTAGTATTCTTGGATTTTAGTTTTATTTAAAGAAAAGAGAAGTGGATTTTATTAGTGAAGCTTATTTAACTATTTTTAAGTAAATGCTTTTGGTGAAAAATACAAATTAAATGATATTTAAAAATCTTTAAAGAAAATACCACATGGAAAAGATGTGTGTTACAAAGGTACAGTAGCTTTGTTCCCATGGTAGCTGATTCATTCATGTTTAACATGAAAGAAAAGTTAAAATGTGAAATAAATTTGTTTTTAAAGTATGCGAGACTGAATGAACAAAGTGCTGTGATAAAGAATCTACATTCCTAAAATTATGTTGTGCATCATCTTAGTCTGTGCAGTATTATGCAGTAAATTATAGAAATGTAAACATCATCCATTCATTGTCTTGAAGTGTATAAAATGTACATTCCTTGCGTGAAAACTATTATTTATATCTGTATAATAAACGATACTACTGTATCTCTGGCATTTCACAATCAAAACCTTGATACATTATATTCAAGCACAGTTGCTAAACTACTTTGTACAGAGTTTCAAGTAGAAGTCATGTTCAGAAGCCAGTAAAAGCTAACTCCAAACTATAATTTGAAATGGCCACAGGTTTGTATATTAACAGGGCATATAGCTTCAAAATGAGAGCTTGCACACCTCCCACCTACCCCTTCAAAAACAGCATTGAACTAAAGTCAGTTGCAATGGGTTGAAAATAATGCATTGTGTACCACATAATTCACACCAAAAAAGCTTTGTTGTAAAGGGATGTATATTGTTCATAACTTGTGAAATGTATTTTCACTGTAAGATTTGTTGTTTCAACACCAATTGAAGTAGCTTGCTTGCTGTGTTTCTACAAAGTACTCATTTCAAGCTAACCTAACCAGTGGCACCAAGATTGATGACAACAACTACTTTGTGCCATAATTTGCACTTTATAATTAGTGTCCACAGAGAGGAACATAGATAACAAAGATATTTCTCCTCTTGCCTGAGACAACGTGTGCAAGATTGAGGACAAAAGTAGTGCTCTTTGGTTGAGAGTTACTTGTGACAATCGTACATGTCCACTTCACAACAACATGCCAACATGCTGGGAGCAATTTTACATGTACACTTGACAGCAACATGCTTGGGATGTACTCATTCCTTAAAGTTGTCCTTAATGCCTCCCCATATTTGTGTTGGTTTTCTTTGGAGAACATTTAATCGTAACTTTCTTTTTTTAGTTTGAAATATGGTACATATCTGTTGATGTACACTTGATTCAGAAATCTTTTGATGAAACCTTTACTGACATGCTAATGTTCTCCTGTTTAATTTTTGTTTTGATACACGTCCGTTTAAATATATCCATTATAAAAGTCTTGATAAATGATTCTTAATGTTGAACAATAAGTTTGAACTTAATTTGTAAATGTCCTTTGTTTTACATTTTCATTTTCTAGCAGTATGGCTGTGATATTTTACTGTTGCCAGTTAATAGGATTAATTTTTGTCTTTCTGTGGCAATGTCCTTTTGATAGTTTTGGTATAACAGTTTTTTGTGCTGCAGTTAACAATTAAGTTTAATGACATTAAAAACTGGTTGATCCGTCCAGTCCATCTTAAAAGAAACGACAGCTATAGTGTGATTTTTTATGTAAGATGTTTAAAGACAATCCAAATACATTAGTTTAGATATCATGTCATTGTTTCAGCCTTTTATGCTGAACATCCTTTTATTTTGAATTAACTTTTGCTCTGCTGTTTAAAAATGAAATTCTTACACATTCAGCTTTGTACCAGGGAAGGGATGATGTTATATTAAGTACACATCAAACTTGTTACTAACAGAGATTCAGATTTTGTATATGCTGTCCAGGCCAGGTTGAGGTGTTTGATACCTACATTTGCATTTGTCTTTGATGTGACCTCACAAATTTTTTTTTTTCGGTTATTCTTCTTGTTTCCACAGAGAGTTGGAGATTTCATTTATCAATGACATATATTAAAACATTATCATCAGCGTTTTGATTGAGGTGTCAGTTTTATAAACTATTTGAACAAATGATGCAGCACTGATTTCAGGTATTTTTTTCTCTAGCAGTTTATGATGCATGCCCATCAGCACATCACTTATAAATTTCAGCCGGTTCAGCTGCACACCTGGCCCCAGGGCAAGCCACTCACAAACCCTGTTATTTGTACCATAGACCCCTTATACATCTCTCCTCATTCCTCTTTGTGCAGTTGCACTAGTCTGCTTCTACATGGTTTGTCTTCTTCCAACAAAATAGCTGAATTTCTCATGTTTTGAAATAATTGCTTGCCCCAGAGATAGCTGCCATGTATATGGCTATCTGATGTGACAGCCAGATGCTTGAAACTGTGGTATGTAATACAGGTAAGTGCAGCGCCATCGTTGTGCAGGTACAGCTTCCGATGTGTGCCCTTCCTTTTCTTGTCTACTAACTAGAATTCTTCTTGCTGTTCCTGTTTTCATCATGAATACAATTGTTGCTTGCATTATTTTACTTCATTGTGTGAGACCATATGTCTCTTATGCTTCATTCCTTTAGATTTTTTCTCATAACTCATCTTGGCTTCTGTCTGCATATCCTGACCAGGCATGATCTGCTGGTGATTATTTTGTTGTACTGCATAGTCATCAATTATTTACAGACATTGGGCCTTAACCTATTTCTTTCAACATGAGCAATACGAGACTTCTACACACATTCTTTTTTAAAGTTGTTATTTACAGTTAATATGGTCATGTTCATAATGCCGGTGATAAAACGTCCTTAGTCTAAAGGAATCAAAACTTGCTGGAATCAAAGTCTGAGTAGTGTTTACAGCAAACAGGAAGACACCAGCACAAAACCACAATGAAAGTGCATGTGTGCTTTTCTCTCCCCTGAGATTTAGTTGTGTGTGTGTAGGGGGAATAAATAAAATCAAAGTCTTGAAATTTTGGAATATTTTATGCAGGTATGTGTATGCAATAAATGTCGGTGTGAAGTCTTTTTGCACTTTTGCTGAGTGTCCCTCTGTCCACTAGAAACGATCCCTCTCAGTTTGCATACATTCTCACTTAAGCAGAGCTTCCAGAGCAAACTTGTTTATACCTGGAAGTTGGAACCTATGAACCAGTGAATAGTCATGTTGCATGCTTATAAACGGAGCTTGGCTAGTTGGTTTATTTAGCAGGAAAGTGTACTTGAGGTGGTTTCCAACCACGGAAATGGAAGGTAAGGATCAGGAGGAAGTTACAGAATGGGGAGTCACCTCCACCCCTACACTCCCCTCAGTCATGGGAACAGGTGATGTGGTCCTCTGTACTACTACTGGTCCCCTACAGGTGTGCTCATAAGCAGAGTACACAGTAGAAAATAACAGAAAAACATTTAAATTTATTTCTAAACGTTTTACCTAATTTTTGTAAAGTGGGTTTGTAAAAAACCAGAAGATAAAATATTTTAATTCACCAGTTAACAGTGTTGACTGGATTTGTAATTGAGACATTTTTAAATGTGACAAAACCAAACTGATTGTCACTACAACTGGTGGAACCTGTAAAGTGCTGCGATAAATACAATTTTCTCTGATAGACAATAAACACTTGTGTTTTCTGAATACTCTGATCGAAGAAATTGATAATTCTTTGAGCAAGAAAAGACCAACCACTCATAATTTTTTTTTTGCCCATCGTCATTTTCAAAATCTAACATCTAATTTTTTATGTATAAAGTCATCAGTGTACCTTTGTTTTTTCAAATATTAAATTTAAAAACTGAGGTGCTTTTTCTTTGTCCTTTTGCACTTTTGACACTCGTTTGTGCAATCCGTAAAATATTGTGGTATGTTCAATCAGTGGGGTCAATAGTTTACACATAAAATACTGTAGTGTTTAACAACCTAAAAATGATATCTCTCACCCACCAGTGGGTTTTTTGTAAGATTGAAGTTCTCTTTGTAATTATAACTGACAAATTAACTCCCCGCCACTTTAAATCTTGTTATGACTGCAATATTCAGTACTGGCACAGTGAGTGGTGCACATAACAGCTGTGTCGTTTCTGGAGCCGATATCCCAGCATGATTGAACAGTAGAAACTTCGGAGCAACTTCAAAACCGATCACGTGTCCATCTTTACTGGCGACCTGCGCATGCGCACTGTGAGTTTGAGTGTGGGAAGTCTGGGATGGGGAAAATTATTTGAGCTGGACTCGAACAAAACTTCATTACACACATTTCCCCGTTTTTCCTGCGATCCGTTCTTACAGCAAAGCAATTAATATACATGCAGGTTCGAGCTACATGCGCACTGACCCGGCAATCCCACTCTCCAGCTAACAGATATGATCGATTTCGAGCACAGAAAACACAGCCTCGCTCTCACTTTACACGTGCAACATCTCGATCTGATCACGACCACTCCGAACTCGATGATGCGGAAACAACAGTTAACATCGGACACTCACCCAGCTCGTGATAAGACGATCGGTCGATCACTTATGGAACATAAAGTCGCCAACTAATAGGTTGAAAAATGGCTTTCATAAATTGATGTAGATTTATATGAAGTATATTAATTTTTTACCCGCGTCTTTAACATCTCTTCTTCATCAATTTGATGAAAAAACCACGTATGATGAATTTTTAATCATTTTAAGTCATACTTCATAAAGCCAACTCGTGGGGCAAGAAATAGTATTCTACACTATTCAACAGTAATTAAGTATCTGCACATTGAGATTTCGTAGAATTAAGATGTCTGAAAGTGAAATGCAATGTTGATGCCGATGAAGAATCGCCCATCGTCTGCTGTGAATCGTTGCTTCCATGTTAGTGGCAGGGTTTCCCTTGTCTCTGCTGACAAAAGTCTCGAGATACAAAGTCTGGGATTTCAAACTGAGCTTGCATGTAGTTTGCTGACAAAAATTAATGTTCTGACGACAGTTTATTACACAAGTAACGACAAAACTGCACGAGGTCAACCCATTCACTCTGAGGGAGGTCACTTGCATTAGTCTCCCGAAATCGTTCGTAGAGGATTGATCATGTTGTGCCAGCTGCACTGGTCTGGGCAATGGAGAACAAGATACATACAATGATTTATGTCATGGCACGTAAAGATTTGTGTTTTAACGGCTTGTGTGAAAGCAAGAATTAGAGAATGTGAGAGAGAGAGAGAATCGATGGAGGGAGAATTAAATGGCAACAAAAATCTTGAAACGCACCTAACTGATGGAAGGATCTCCGATAGACTGCTGGGTGGGCATGGCTATTCCAAGACAGTCACTTTGCTTGACCATGATGCTCCTGTATTTCATTTGTAGCTGCTGTCCCCACTGAAATAAAGTGATGAAACATTTCAGCTCTGTACAAGACATATTTTTCTGTCTACAGGTGTGAATCAACTCTGTGCAGCCTCCACCGCATGGTTGTCATACATGAATCCAGTCTGTACAGTATTCACCAAATATATTATCTTGTCTGCAAGTAGAGGTCAACATTGTACATCCTCCAGCATATTATTTTGTCTATTCACCATTTTATCCTGTCTACAGGTATGGGTCAACTCTGTACATATTATCTTGTCTCCAGGTGTGGGTCAATGTGCGTAAGGACAGAGCAGGACAGGCAATGATGGCAGAAGTCGTCGATTGTTTTCTATTTTGGTGACTATTAAGAGGGTGGAGAGGAGCTTTATATTGACAAATAATGAGCACAAAAGTTAAAAGCTCTGCTGAAAAAAATCATGAAGCAGTCCATCACACCTGTGTGACCCTAAAGGAGCGTGTCACACCTGTCTTTATTACTTGTATCAGCAGCTTACGAGCATCCTCACGGAACCCTTTCTATGAGCAGGTGTGTGGCACCCTAGTCCGAGCCCAGAGTTTGCTCGTGTCGGATTTTCATTCATTTTAGGAAGGGCGCTTAATGCAAGCGAGTTAATAAGAACCCGAGAGCATTAATACTTCTGTAATGACTGGTGCAGCTGTCCACGAGATCATAATATGTGGTTGTAACGATAGTTTGGCAGATCTGTTTCTACTGGTCTACTGCTGCACTGCCACAAACAGAACATGGAGTGCAGCATAACCCAGCCCTCACCTCACCTCACCCCACCTCACCCCACGCAAAAACAACTCAAACCTGTCATGGACCTGATATGGGGTGCGAACACCATCAGCGCCGTGTATTCTTTGAGATGTGCAGGTCTGGGAAAACTCAGTAATGCAGAAAGTTGAATTACTGAACACATTTTTCTGTGGAGGTTCTCTGAAACTGAGGTATTGGTTGTCCTGACAATGAGAGCAGTTCATCTTCACCATGACAACATTCAAGATCTTGAAGTTGGTAAGACACCATTCTTCATCACTCCAGTCGTGGTGCAGCAGCAGCAACAGCAGCCATATTCTGTTCGCATGACTTACCTCACTCGACTCGGAGAGTATTTTTCTGAATAACAGAAAAAAAATTTTATTCTATTTTTTCAGCAATTGTGAGTCCAGCTGTTCGCTTTCCACGGTCCTGGGCACGCAGTGAACTGTCAGAGCCTCGGTACATTGAAACTCGACAACCGGTGGCACTGACAAACGGCTACAAAATCGTTCAGTTTCAAATTTATTGCTGATTTTTATCATCAATGTTTTAGAGCCATAAAAGATGTGTTTTCTTGTGTGTGTGTGTTTGGTTATTCCCTGTAGGCAATAGTTACAGCATCCGTCCTGTGAGGCAGCGGCCACGATGTGCAGGGTGAGGTTTTTATCAACGAGACGAGCGATGTGAAAGTGCATGTCTATGATAATAGACGTCGATGAAGACTACATTGATGGTGATCATTATGACAACATGATTTCAGGTGATCCGCCGCTTGGGTTCCTTAAAAACCTTGAAGATTTTTGTGATCGCCTCTCCTGTTCTTCTTGTTCCTGTAAGTCTGATGGTGGGGACCATGCGACTGTCTGGGACAATCACCCGCTTCCTCGTTCACAGGTAGGTGCCGGTACCCGGGGTGTTCACATGATTTTGATGTATTAAGTGAACAGGTGTAGAAGACTTCACTAGGTGTGTTATCACCAGTTGACATCGTGTGTCGAGGATATGTAACAGGTGTCACAAGATTATTATCACCTGAGAGGAGCTACTGAGATATTGACAGGTTGTGTAGAAAAGCTCACAGGTTGTAAAAAAGGCTTTAGCATGATTGCTGTCTGTTTGTGTGTACGAGGTATAAGCTGCGACGCTTACAGTCAAAAGATATAATAATAAACAGATAATAATCAAAAACAAAATACGCGCACACACTCGCATCCTATCGCTCGCTCACCAACCCACCCCTAACTTCTTGTTTGCCTGTCTGTAGTGACACCCTGTCCTCTGTGCACGTGACCTATGATGACACGTGGCTACAAGCAGCACACACGCGCAGCGCAGCCTCGGGGTATGAGGAGCTGTATCTGGGGGACCAGCCGCTCTTCGAGCCTTGCAACACCTCTCTCCCACCCGGACAACCAGCTTGGGGACCTTACAAATACGTCGTCAGTAACACACTACTTCCCGTAACTGATGTAACTGATTGACTGGTGGATAATTATTAGAGCTGACCGCATCCCGTGGTTCCCTGTTGTTTCGTGCACTAGGCGCACCAGGCCGACCAATCGCGGTGCGGCACGTACGACAGTCGGGTTATAACCCCTGATGAACATGTGTGTGAGGGGAGGTACAGCATCGTCTTTAGCAGCCTATAATAATNATAATAATAATAATAATAATAATAATAATAATAATAATAATAATACCGCACACTGCGTTGACCACCAATAATCAAGAAATAACACTGAACACTACAGCTAACAATCACATTGCTGTGATACACAAAACACACTTAACCACTAATCCACAGGTGAAAGAATAATAAGGTAATAATTCAAGAAAATTAAAGTAAGAAACTTTATCATTTTATCATTGTTATTAGTCAAATGTTTTCTGTTATGTTCAGTAGATATATATAAACTTGTGGAATAGAGTTCGACCGCAGGGTAGACTTCTGTCTCGATGTATTGCGCTCATGGCTGTTATTATCTACCAGAAGCCGGGAACAAGTAGCTAGATGACCGTTGACCTGTCATCTCAGGTGTTTGTGCCAATCTTTTGGTGTCCAAGGGACCGTTTGAGTACGTGAAGGGCAGCAAGAACCCTTGCTGGCACAACGCTGCAGGGAGGCTCAGTTGTGTCCCCTACTTCTACCTGGCGGGCGTGTCCAAGAGCGGGACATCCGACATCTTCCAGCGCATCTCTCACCACCCTGACGTCCTCGTCAGCCACAAGGAGCACCACTGGTTCGACAGACACCGCTATTATTCAAGTCAGACTCACTATATTCCCACTTTAATCATAAATAAATATTGAAATTCAAAGTGCTTAGGTATAAATGGTACAATCCTCCTTTCGTCACTTCCTGTTTTCCCGACAAATCCAGGTGTGATTAAGAGCAAAACACTAATATTTCTCGTGCCTCTTTGTCATAAAATACCACTGGAATATGTTTTTGTGATACTTTATTTCCAGCGATTTTCGCTGAACGCGGGTGTTGCCTTTTAAGACTGTAAGCAATCATAAATGTATCTAGTCAGTTAAAATAAATACCGTTAAATACAGTAATTAAAGTTATGTACTGCACAACGCTGTAGATGATTTTTGTTTTAATTTTACAGGAAACTTAGATGACAACTCCTCGTTTGAATGGTACCTAGAGAGGTTCAAGAATGTGACACAAGCCATTCAGCGTGACCTCCTGATCTCTTCTTTCAGCAAGAAAATCACGGGTTAGCTCGCTTTGACCCTTGACCGTGCATATCATCAAGCACGCAGCGCACTTACACAACAAGTCACATTTGTCCAGAATGTCGGCATCTTTAGAGGACGGAAACACGACGGACACGTAGACTAGTAGCACCCGTAGGTTGAATTCCTTCTGTACAATGAAAAAACAAGCTTTCTCCTTTACAGGCGACGGAAGTCCAAGCTACTTCTATGACAGCCTGCAGTGGCAACGGTATCCAGGCAACGAGAACTGCACCGAGCCCCGGATGCTGCTCCCTCACCACATTCGTCATCTGTATCCTGCGGCGCGCATTATTTTGTCTTTTCGGCATCCAGTTTCCAGGTCAGTCTCATGCTTGTTAGAGACAGATTAGTACTATTACCAAGGTAACGGTAGTCCAGTGACCCTGCAGTTGGAGGTGAGGGGTTAAAGCTACATTGTTATTTTGCCTACAACGTTTGCTGCAAGTGTTCATGCAGTTATGGCTGATGCTCAAAAGCTTCGGAAAGGAAAATATTTGAAGCACAAGTGTGTGTGTGTGTTAGCGTGCGTTAGTACACATCTTTCTTTATACATTTGTGAACATCTTGTGTAGACTCTACTCCCGCTTCCTGTACGACCACAGAAAAGACAACTCCTCCGAAACCTTTCACAGTTGGGTGGTGGATGGTCTCGCCAAGTACCTCCAGTGTTTCCGCCGCTGGTCCCTCCGACACTGCGCCTACAATCGCTCTCTCGCAAAGACTGTCCAGGTCAGCCCACCCCACCTGTACAATCCTACAGACTGTTTACACGACTGTGTACTGTAACAGGACAGACTTTACTGTGTCGACTGCTAGTGGCTTACAGGCTGGACGTGAATAGCTGCCTAGGAACCCATGGAACCTCGTGCAAGGAGCTGGCTGAGCGGCGGCGCTCTTTGCCCGAGAGGACATCAACAGAACAAACGATCAGGGCTCTCAATTCTTTAAATAAAAACGTTTCATGTCCGACAGTCAAGACGATGGCTTTGACACGCAAAGGAAATTAAATAATAACAATAACAACAATAATAATTTTGTAGTTAGAGATGACGACGATGACGATGATCATGATGATCGCTATGGCACGAGTTAGGACCAAATCATGAATGTGTCTCTTTGAACCCTTTGGGCACTGTGTGAGTGTCCATGTGGTGTGCGTGTGTTGGGATCTTTCTATCTATGCAGGAAGTGGACGAATTGATGTATAGTTTGTGTAAAATGTATATGAGCGTGGGTGAGATCAAATATCTATATATATATATGTAATAATATATATATG
>SRHC01003886.1:0-43079 GCA_004794325.1 Pomacea maculata
AATATACAGAATACAGGAGTGTCTCTTCCAAACAATGTTTTTTCTCTTCCTTCCACAATCCATCCAACACAGCCGCACGCGCACGCATTGATATACAACACAAACACGTACACAGACGAATACAGACGATATAACAAACATCCACACACCCCGCCATCTCTCTCTTGTCCAACCAGTAACCCCTTCTTCACTAATATCGGTTAGCACGAACCTACTGAAATAAAGCAATTGTTATTGTCATTGTTGTTGTCTTGTTTACGCACGCACGCTTGGGAGTGATTGTACAATATACAATTAGAGTGTACCCTCGTACAATGTTACGGGGTCATACGGGGTCATCGCATGCGTCACTGACTGAACACAGGTTTCAAAGGTTATCACACTATAAAGATTTTTTTTCTTCTCAGAAATGGGTTTAATATGATGGTAGCGATTACGCTCCTAACAATTTATTTGTGCGTGTGGGGTGGGGCGTGTGTGTTTGGATCGCGTGCATGATGGTGTCTGCGCGTGCGCGTACGTGTTGGAGTGTGTGTGCCGAGCTGTACACGGGTCACTAAAGTTTATTTCTTGCCAGCAAAATCTGGCAACTTTTTGAAATAAGAGAAGGCATTGGGTCTGTACCTCGTCAGCAGCGAGAATAAGCTGTCGACGGTTTGGTCAGACAGTCCCCACCTTCACCAACGCTACTTAATTTTATTTTATTTTATTTAAAAATTAAAAAATCCATCACCAATCGCAGATTTTGTCAATACTTTAAATAAAACTGTGTAAATATTTATGAGAAATAACAAATCTATTCCTGTTTATTTGTTTGTCTCTTCCTGCCAGTGAGCTTAGCTCATCTATTTTATTCTCATGAGCAGGCTACTTTACCTTCTTAAGGACTCGTGACATTCTTATTGCACTAGTCGATAAATCCTGGGGAACTAAGATCATTCAGTTTAGTCCCTCGATCTGTAAAATTCAACGGGGAAGAGCTAAGAGAAAGACACTAAAGCAGACAAGGTTCTCCACAGATGAGTTGCGGCAAGCAGGTTCGGAAGAAAGACATCCTGGTGGACCCCAAAGTTAACATGCTTTCACTGCGAGGGTCTCGTGATTTGGATTGGCAGTCAGCACTGACCCTCGAACTCAAGTGACCTTAGCTAATTGAAATATACAGACTGACCAGTGTAGGATAAGGCAGACTTAGCAAGAGTCCAACTAAGGAAACTATATGGTGTTGAGGGTCCACCTGTGAAGAACCAGGCAACCAGTGGCTGACAAAGATTGCAGCGAACACAAGGATAGCAGTGAACAATCCTCCGCTGGGGATGCTAAGTTGCAGGTAAGACCTCCCTACAGAGCTGAGAGGACAGAGAGTGAGAGTGGTCAGAGGGGGATGGGCGAAGACTATGTTTTTCGCCGAATCAGCAAATAAGGCAATGCGGAGAGGCAGGTAAACAGACGGACACACACACACAGCCATGAAAGGAAAGACGTGTAAGACATTCAATCCCACCAACACCAACCGTTTATCCCTCCCTACCTTCACTCCATCTCCAGGTGAGGACGACCCCACCGTGTTTGACGCCACACCGCGAATTATTTGGACATTAAGTCGACAGAATGGAAGGGGGGGCCGGCGGTCCCAGACCCTGTGGGAGGCGAGTTTGTGCACATACTTCAACCTGATGCGACAGCAGACTACCTCTCGCCCCTCTTTTGTTCCACTTCAAAGGCTCGTCGACTGGGAGTTAGCGACGAGAACTGTATGAACAGACATGCTACAGTGTCAAATGTTTCTTATTTACATCGCCGCCACCGCCGGGCTGTTGTAACAATTCAGAAGTGTCATCTTGTCAAGACATGCCTGGGCCACCACAGGTTTGTTGTACAACGGCAACCAGCCGTTAGAACATAATGTGGCGCCCAGATGAATGGGTCTCCACAGGTTGTGGGCATGTCGCGAAAATGGTTTTGTCGCCGGGCTCTCGTGTTTGGGAGGGAGCTCGGGTGGGAGGGACGCAGGAGGAAAAGAGGGAAGAACAGAATGTGACAACTACTGTTATTTTTTTCGTATATATATATATATTTTTGTCTTTATTTTTTTTTCTTTTGTTTCCATCCCCAACGTTTCCTTGTCCTCTGTGTGTGTGAAAGAGAATTAGGTTGTTCAGGATGTGACAATATAAATAACAAAATGATCGTTGTATTTGAAATTATACATTATTTCCGTGTCAAACGTGCTCCAACTTCCTTCTTCACTCCCTGACGTCACCTGACGAGATGTGACGTGCTTGCGAGACCTCTGACCTTTGCCCCCATCCCGTCCCGCCACGACCCGTGAAGAAGATAAGGAAGATTGGTTTGGGCGACACGCTGGTTCTCTGACACCTGTCACACCAGGTAGGAGGGGAGGGAGGATAGTCGAGGCGGGAGGGGAGTGATGGTGGTGGCCTAGTCCCCTCTCCTCCCCTCTCCTCCTCACCAATTAAAAACAGGTTTGGCCGCGTGGTTCGTCTCGCACAGATGATTACGATCGCTGTACCGTTATCTGTGAGACAGGTTAAGCCCTCGGTGTTTTGCGAGATCAGCCATGCGGTCCTCCACAACCCCGGCGGCCAGGATCTTGCTTGGATTGCTCAACGAGATTAGACTCTTCACCACTTGCCACCGAGGGCTCAAAGTACATGGCTTAGCGGTGTCCTGGGTCGACTGAGCAATATCTGGCGGGGAATCCAAGGGGAGTAATCCTATAGGTGGCGCTGAGTCACTAAAAAGACAAAAAAGTTGCGGATGCTTAAAATGAAGACAAAGAAGGTAGACTAAGATCCCGGGTGCATATTAATAGCGTATTTACCCCCCAAGATGTTTTCTGAATTAAAACTTTATTTTATGGCTTCAGTCCTGAGACATCGTTACATGCACGCGCGATCTTATTCTACCCTCGTTCAAATCTCTTCTCAAACTTATAGTTAAAAACTTACATAAGACTTGTATAACTTATATTTGACTATTAAGGTTACAATAAAGTTAAGACAAATGCAAACTATGTCCAGACCTGCTTTATTTCCCTTGATGACCATCTGGTCCTTTAGACACGTGAGTTCAAGCCACTGAGATGGAGCTTCTCGAAGAATGAAGCATGTATGTGATCTGAGTCGGACCTCTTGCAGTTGTTATGTCGGGTCATCATCATGTGTGCGGTACCTGACACATGTCGATGATTTTTATAAACAAACATCGCAAAAAAAAAAAAAAAAATACAAAGACGATAGAAGTGCTAAAATCGTTTTCAATAAGATAAAACTGTTTTAAGCTAGACTACCACCACGTCATTATCAGCTTTAAGAAACATGTCGTGCAACTGGCCCCAGGTGTCCCCTGACCTCAGCTGTCGTTGTAACCTCTTTTTGAAATCCTCCCTGCTGGACACCAGTTAGTTCAGCAAGATCCTAGGTGTCAAATGATGCTTGTAGCCCTGAACACAGCTCAGCTTTGTTGACAAGTGACTGTGGGGGGTCGTTCGTCGCTAGTAGCTCATTGACTGATCTCCCAGATGAGAGGGATTAACTGACTTCCTCTAGCTGAGAGATGAACTGAGGGAAGCAAACACCACTAGACTTAACACAAGCCCGAAATATCTGTTTTATTTGTAAATAAATGAGATCATGACCCGTAAATATGCATTACAAGTACTTAAATAATAAATTGCAAATAAATTATAGATGATGCTGTGTATTACCATTAACTAAAGTGAACACGAGTGAACCAGGTTGAGACTAGCTACTAACTACATCTACCTACACGAGACTGGCTAGCCAGCGGAAAGCCACGCTCCAGCGCTCAAGCATCCGATTGCGTAGATCAAGTCACTTCAGGCGGGTACGTGCGTCGACGGGTTTGAACTTTTTTTTTTTTGGTCACGGGCGGCTGGCGCAGGTGCAGACAAAGGTGATCGCGTGACACTTAAAGTGTCAAAGAAACCCGAGCAGGACTCTGTAACAACCAATGTCCAGACCCCGCGGACCCACTACGAGGCTCAGAGAACCGCAGCCAAACCTCCCCACAGCATGGAGCGGGTGGCAGGTGACAAAAAACTTAATTACAGAGTCGGTTTTAATTTGAAGGACAAGCCTATGGCTTTGGGATTTAAACCTGAGCACATTTTATCATTTTGTAAGAAAGGAATAGGTAAGGAGACAGAATTCATGTGTACAATAGAGAAAAATATTTTAAAAATAGCGAAAGATATTGAAAAAACAAATTATGACTTGTTCAGTAAGGTCTTCACATTAATTATATCGGTGGACATTTTCACGACTTGTAGACTAGAGCGGGCGCAGATAAAAATAAAAGAAGAAAAAGAAAACAATGATATTCCTTACTGATTGGAGGCAGTCTGATAATAATATCAATAATAGGGTCATAGTGTCATAGTGCAAGCACAAGATGATGATGATGATGATGATGATGAGGAGGAGGAGGAGGAGGAGGAGGACGACGACGACGACGACGACGATGATGATTATTATTATTATTATTACTATTATTATTTTTAAAATTTTTTTTCACATTTATTTGATTGGAATTTTCTCTGGCGATCATCAGTCTGCACTAAGTCCTGAATGTTTATCTTGTATGTGTGTTACGCAATCTTGTTATCGCTCCAAGAGCATCAGTTTGTGTATATTCTTAATGTAATGCATCGAAGATTCTACTTTCAGTGTGTTTAGGACTTTCATCTAACAAATAAAAAAACACACTCCTTCCCTCACTTCATTTCAATAAAGTAAGATGGACTGGAAACTAGAGTGGCACAGACAATGCGATAATAACATCTCCTTTCTTCACCTTGCCTCTCCCTCTCTTTCAATGGCTCCGTCCTTTCTCCTTCAGTCTATCCCTCAATGCAGACGAAGGGAGACAAAAATCTGTCTCTCCTTGATGACGTCATCACTCCCACGCTACATTTTTTCACGCGCATCTCGCGATGCTTTGAATTCGCAAAATCTTGGCAAAGCTCGGGACAGCCAAGCGCCTCAGATTTCGAGAAGATAACTTGCGAATATAAGGGGCTGGTATAAACAAAGTTATTTGCTGAGAGATGCGAAGGACGAAAAGAAAGAAAAAAAATAAAATAAAACAGGATCATGCTTGCACGCGGGAGTTTTGCTGAAATAAGCAGCGTGAAGGGAGGAAAAAAAAAGGAAGGAATAAAAACCCACCGAAGGTTATCTTCTTTCTGCAGAAGCCTGGAGAAACTTGC
This sequence comes from Pomacea maculata, assembly GCA_004794325.1. Taxonomy (NCBI): domain Eukaryota; kingdom Metazoa; phylum Mollusca; class Gastropoda; order Architaenioglossa; family Ampullariidae; genus Pomacea; species Pomacea maculata. Next base: position 5,255 of record SRHC01003886.1, read on the forward strand.
GTAACATCGAACATTGCGCAAGTTATCAGTTGATAATGCGGTGGTGTAGGAACGAGCATCAGCTGGCAGCGACGACAGTTTGTGTACCTGTTGTGTTTCGCCCATATTAAGAGTTTGTTTACCTGTTGTGTTACGCCCTGTAATGCTAAGAGCTTGTTTACCTCTCGTGTTACAACCTGTAACCTGCCGAGTTTCTTTATCATTTGCTTTACGACCTGCATCGCCGACGACAGCTATGGCGTCCGTCTTGCCAGCTGAGACAAAGAGGAATGATTGTGGCAGGTGAATAGAATGGTTTCGTGGGTTTTTAGTTTCTTTCATTATCATTCCATCCTCGAGGGTTATTATGGAAACAATAAAACTTGCATAATAGTATTCACATCGTAAATCATCAACACTGAAAGCTTGTTGATAAGAACTATTGCTTAGAAACAATACACGCCGCCAAATATATAAACAATATTCATAATCAAACAAACAAACAATATATTTCATTAAGTAAACAAACAATAAACATCATTAAACATACTAACAATATCCATCATCAAACACACAAACACTATATAATTAATTTTGTTATCATCAAGCTTACCAATAATATAAATAAATTATACCGTTATCAAACAGACTAAGAATATAAATCATTAAACATCATAACACTAAGCATCCTCAAACATACTAACCACAAACATGATTACACATACTAACAATATACATCATCAAATATACAAAATATGTCATCAAAAATATTAAAAATATATATCATCAGACATACTAACAGCAAACATTATACATACTAACAATATACATCATGAAACATACTAATAATATACATAATTAAACATACAAACAATATGCTTATATACATAATTAAACATACAATATACATTATCAAACATACAAAATATATCATCATACTCACATTAAACATACATACAATATACATCATCAAACCAGCAAACGCCGAGTCAGGTGCATCCATCAATAACCAGGCATACAAACACTCAGATAACAACAAGAGAACTTTAGCAGCCAGAGACATGTAGAATGACAGAACAGGCGTTGAAAGAAAAGGATTTTTTCCAGCTTCGAGAAGAATCCTCAGCCAGAAACTGTGAGGAAGAGTGTGCAGATAGCAGGTGACCGGGATAAGCTGAAGAACTGGGGCTGACCCCTGTGTAAAAAGGAGTTACAAGAAATGGCGCAAGTGTTGGCCAGGTGCCTTGCTGCACCCAGCATCCACCCGTGCGAGCGGGCAACATGGTCGTCTGTACTTTGTGCTCACCTGTCCTCACTCATCGAAGTCTCTTTGTAACAATGATCCCTCGAGAGGAAGGAGAATCAGACACTGTCAGATATAGCACAATTACCCGAAAATACTAAGCTAGCAATTACAATGAACCGTCCAAAAACCTTTTTTCATTCATCTTTTATTCTTTCATTCATTTATTTATTCATTCAATTCCTGCCTTTCTTCTTTACTTTTTTTTCTTCAGTTTCCTCTTTCACGCATTCATTTTATTTCGTTCAGATGAAAAACCTTCGTCGCCTCCTGTGTCGAGAACGCCGACTTCTAAAGTGCTTACTCCTAAGGGAAGTAACCTACACCCTGCCATGGGCAGACAACTTCCGCTATTTGTCAACTGAGGACTCGTCTCTCAAAGGGAAGGTATGGGTTGAAGGGGGAGGGGAGAGAATAGGTGTTTTACGCCGAGCCAGCAACTAAGGCAGCTAGTCCTGTAAACAGATGCCACGTGCAGAGAAAGAACAGCAAGCCCGAGACGAGAGCTGAACCCAGGACAGCCACCTCACTATAACAGTGACAGGCGCTAACCGCTGCGCCACCGGGCCGCCCTGGGAGGTAAGGGGTGGGGGGGGGATGACCCCCTGAAATGTGAGGTGAAGTAGTGCCGCCATTAGACCATAATTTCGACACCCTTCATTAACACAAGTCATTACCTTCAGCTGTCTTTTGTTTTATATCGCGTGGAACATGTCTGGATACGAACCAGCAGGACCGGATCCTCGGAAATTTGTTCCGCCGGAAGAATCTATCGATTGCAAGAGTTTACCCTAGAAACGATGGGTAGTTGCTGCAATAAGGACTATATTGTCTGACAGTCTCAACCTCTACCACCTTGTTCCCCCAGCCCCCTTGCCTTACTCCCCCACCTCACCTCCCAACCTTTCTGGAGATACGAGTCCATGAACAGCACCAACAGAAAGAGATATGATTCCATTCTTTCTCCTTAGTTGTAAGCTTGAGAATTGTGTCCGTTTACATTCGTATGCTAGGGTTGTTTTTTAAGATCAGTTGAGGGTCCATGTTTATTTATTTGTTTATTTTTGTATGAAGGCCAAGACTACGGTTTTAATCCGTTAGGAGCAGTATTTGAGCGCGGTATCTGAAGTGATTACATTTTTTCAGCCTTTGCAAATGTGATGGAACTTTTACAGAATTTTTTTCTTCTTTTTTGAAGCTTTGTTTTCATCCATGCTTAATGTCTTAGCGAAGTGCACTTTAAAAATGGATTCATGTGAACCGAACCGCATTTTTGTCAGGTGTTGGGAGGAAAACGTTTCAGACACAGTCACTTGATTGTGTCGGGCATTCAAGAAATCGCTGCTTTTTATTGCCAGAGCTTTTGATGTGGTTGAGATGATTTTATTACTACACACCTTTACAACCTGGCACCCTCTTCCCCTCCCCACCCCAACGACCCCATCCACGTGTCATTACAAGCTCGCGCTTCAGGATTCCCTCTCACACCTGCTCGCTATCGCCGCGTGCATTCCGCGTGCGTAAGAATGTACGTGAGTGCATGAGTGCATGCCTTTGTGTGTATGTGTGTGCGTGAGTGTGTGTCAGTATGTGTGTGTATGTCAGTGTGTGTGCCTGCGCGCTCGCCCGTGCCTCTGTGTATATGTAGACGTATCTCTTTGTATGTGTGTGCGTATATGTTTGAGTGCGTGTACATGCGCGTGCGAGGGTGTGCCAGTATCATCACAACTGTTTAAAAGCTATTAGACTCTCTGGCACTTCAAAACACACACCGAAGCTCGTGGAAAGCGTCCCTCGTGGTATGAAGGGGGGGCAACCCGTTGTGGCGTCGAGCGCACATAACTGATTCGTTACACTAATTAACAGAAATTAACTTCGGCTCCATTTGGCGGCGGGAACGCTGGGAACAAGGGAGGCCACTACAGGAGACGTGTGAACACAGCTCACACCACGACGAGAGGAGCGAGGCAGTGACGGTAGGTCACAAAGCCACCCGACTCCCGTAGGTCACAAAGCCACCCGACTCCCGTAGGTCACAAAGCCACCCGACTCCCGTAGGTCACAAAGCCACCCGACTCCCGTAGGTCACAAAGCCACCCGACTCCCGTGCTGGAGGCTGGCATCACAGTTGCTAGGAGGTCCAGGAACCTCGGGTACTCCACTTCTGTCACAAAAACATACATCCAAACACATTTGAGATACCTACCTGTGTTACCAAGTCTTGCATAATTAAAAATAGTAACAAATTAGATTATCTAAAATAATTCATCCTTAATATGACATTGTATTTGACCTTTGACACACGGGTGCTGAGTACACTGTACAGTAGTACTGTACATGCTGAGTACAATCATTGCAGGGTTACCCTGAGCACACTCTCTTCTGACCATCCTGCAGCACCCTTCCTTTTTTCACTTTCTCTTTTCTACTCCTTCAACACCCTCGTCCTTTTTTTCTCCCTCCCTCCCAAACCCGATCTTAATCGCCGACCAGGCATGCACGCTCTTTATTTACCTCCATGATTGGAACAATAAACAACCCACATTGTGCTGCATACAAAAGCACAGCGGGGGCCAGGATCTGCCTTTGCTAGCCGTGCATCATCGTCGTCATCATCACCCTCATCGTCTTGTTGCTAGTGGCATCCGCCTACGGTGAGCCGGTGCAAAAAGAATAAACTTTCATCAAAAGCTTGCTGACGTCACGGACAATATGGCGGCCGCAAACTCAAACAAAAGCTGCTTTTGGTGCGACCTCTTTGGAAGACAGGCCAGAGGCAGGAAAATTAAACTTCTGCAATGCAATTTCCGCGCCTGGGACGCGAATGGCGAGGCGCAAAATAGATGCAAGGGGAGAGCATTCCAACGGGGAAAAAAAAGGGAGTCCATCAAAAACAAATGCGGGGTCTTCACATCAAAGAAAAACAAGTAAGGTGGGAAAAATGGCACAGAAATTATTTACACAGTAAAAAAATGATATTAAGGGTGGGAGGTAATACACAAGGAATGTAAGGGAAGCAACTGGAGTAGGAGAAGGGGAGAGAAATCGAGGGAAGGGGTGGGCGTGGTGGTTTCGATGAAAGCGAGGAGAGGGTATAGAGCTGACACCACTGTGATAACGGCAGGCTCATGTGAATTTAAGCAAATATCTCAGGACCCGGATGAAGAAGGAGAGGCGCCTGGTGGTGTGTAGGAGTTGAAACACTCGTTCATCACCTCAGTAAGAACTCATAGGTTCTTGGTTCCGCTTGAGACTTTCTACTTCAGTAAGAGAGTTTATCTCGTTTTCCTTCCTTCGTGTTGGTAACCGGAAGTCCATCTGGTAAGGCCTTCTTCTAGAAGTCGTCTGCCAGCAGTCCATTCTATATGCTGTCCTTGGCTAACTTCTTTCGTGATCGTTTTAGTCTGGTGTTTATAAATAGAAAGTGCTTACAGGAGACAGAGTATAAATTAACAAAATGGATGGGAATTCGTGCAGGGTCGAAGGTCATCTAAAAGTACACACCAGTCTTGCCTTATTTGTAGCTCCCACCTCAGCACTCTTACAATTCATTTTCAAAGGATCGGAGCCAATGGTCTTTTTTTGTTCAAGATGCTCTAGTCTCAGTGGCTTGCAGTTACCTTTCCCTGCTTGACCCATATTATTTTCCGCCCAACCGTTCTGTAAGTTTGTCGTTTGTTCCGTTTACAACCTGCTGGTCCTTGTTCAGCGTCAGTCTAATGGCGTTCAGCCTGGAGTAACCCTGATGGTTACAGATGCGCAAAGCCGACTGTTTGTTACAGCCGTGTTAAGAAAATGTAACAGAAGGTGTAAATGACCTGGCATTAACGAGGCAGTTATTGGCATGACGTGGTCTTGTAGCTATTTTTAAAATAATTAAGCATCGCCGTCAGACTTCAGGTGGGGGGCTCTTGTAATTATTGGCTACTTCTAAAAAAAGAAAAGTCACGTGTAGTTGTTCTTTTAATGAAAATGCATTTTTTCACCCTCGTTAAGAAATGTTACTTTTTTTAAGCTTCCAGGCGATTCGCTCGTAAACTTTGCTAAATAACCGCCTTATCTGTGAACAGACGACGAAGATACTTTTTTGCTTAAATTTCTAAATAAAAACCTAAGAAGGTTTTAACCTGGTAATTCAGGTCAATTACCAGACATCTCGCCGTGGCTATGACAACGCGAAACCAAAGTCTTGTCTTGCTGTGACGTCACGCACAACTTCATGTCACTTCCTGAAGTCACGCGATCTTCTCGTTCGACGATGCTGGGTGCGGCTGTGCTGTTTGCCGACACAGCTTCATTGCAAAAAATCTGACAGACGAGCGATTTAGCTCGAGCTTTCCAGATTCGTTGGCTGTTTCATCCTTTACTGGATTTCTGGACCTGCACTAGCGGGGTTCAACTGCCGTCTGACTGATAGGACGCAGACTATTGGTCAAACATCTCGTCCTGCTCCACTTTCTGCGGGATTCCCCAGAGTTCTGTACTTGGCCCAATTCTGTTCATTCTGTACATAAAACCACATTCATCATGCATGACGAGTCTCACCACGTTTCTCATCAATCATATGCTGATGAGACGCAGATGTACTGCTGCACTCCACCGGCTGAGTCTCACTCTGCTACTAGGGTTGTAGAAGCCTGTAGAAGCCTGTAGAAACCTGTATGAGGGATGTCAAGGACTGGATGGTAAAAAAATAAATAAACACAAAGATGATACAACAGAAGCCCTCTTATGCTCGAGAAAAACAAATCCACCTTCGCTCGTCAGTCTGCCCAATGACATCAAGGTGGGCGGAACCAACATCACCTTTGCATCATCCGTCAAAGATCTGAGATTCATTGTCACTGCAGACATGACCCTTGATAAACAAGTCACAGCTGTCTGTCAGTCTGTCTATTATCATAAACAAGTCACACCTGTCTGTCAGTCTGTCTATTATCATAAACAAGTTACACCTGTCTGTCAGTATGTCTATCATGAGCTCCGTAAGATCAGCGCCGTCCGCCACATTCTCTCCACGCGCTGTACCAACACTCCTAGTGTCCGTGTGTTTGTTCTTTCTTGCCTTGATTACTGCAACACCTTGCCTGATGTCTGCTCCTCATTCATCTACAAACTCCAGAAAGTACAGAAGTCTGGTGCTTAGAGCCAGGACACGTGACCACGCCACCCTCTCCTTCGTCGTCTACACTGGCTTCCCATCCTTTTTGGCATCCAGTACAAACTGTCCGTGCTGTCTTTTAATTTCTTTGATGGCACCTGGCCTGATTGTTTCTCTGACCTGCTCTTCCCTTACATTCCAAGTAGACAAGGTCCAGGAAAGACACTGGTACCTGCCTGTGACGCCTAGGTCTTATCCAGCATCGCAAGTATATACAAATTCCGCGGTTTTACAGCAAGCAGCCTCCCCACAAATTTGTCCTCGGAGATGACCTGATCTCTAACACAGGTTGACCCCCTACAACCAACAAGACCAGAATCTCGACTGCCTTTGTGCGACCCTGACACGTGACATCATAAAACAGCCCGTTTGGCGCTGTGGGCTATTTTCAGTGTCAGAAGTATAAGCAAACAAGAAACAAGAGAGGGAGAGGGAAAAAATGATGGCGACATCTGTAAGTCGTCGTCTTCAAAGGGTTAAATGCTAGCAGGCACGGAGTTGTAAATATCGGAGCACTCACGCACGCACGCAGAACTATGTCTAACATCTCCGCATTTTTTGGGACAAACAAACAGGGTGGCGGACATGGAAGGGGAGAAAGAAAAAGAAAGAAGGAAGATAAGAGGGTGTGTGTGCATGTAGAGGACGAATAAGATGTTCGGTTGGCAGTAAACAGAAGCGCTGGTTTCTGAGGTAGACAAGATTATTACAGTTCCAGACTAAAGAAACGGTTGCTAGACATTCACATTTCACATTTCACATTTCACCCCATAAAATCTCAATCTTGCAATCGAAGTAAAAACATTTGTGGACGATATTGTTGTCGAGCATTTGTATTGTATTCATTCTCGGTTCTTAAGATCTTGAATGTGTGGTCCTAGGACACCGCGAAGCTTCTGCAACTACAGTTATTTCCCCTCTATAAAGGTCAGAGGTTACAATGAATTCATTGGTTGTTCGGAATGTTCAAAAGTGTTGTCAAAAACACTCGGAGAATTCATCCGATTGCATACAAGGACTGCGGCAGCTGCTGGATGTGATGTCAGGACTACAACAGAAGGTTTGGTGAACTTCGGGTGATCTTTCCCAGAGTCCTTTGTCAAGGTAAGAAAGTATTGAATGACAGTTAAAAAAGTGTGTGTTTGTGTGCAAAGACGAGTCTGGTTGCTGATAATTATATATATTTTTGTAGGTAGGTGTGTTTACAGATTGCTGGGTGGCATGTTTGGTAAACATGTTCCTGGGCAAACAAGCGTTGTGTCTGGGTGTCGGCAAGTGTGTCAACTCTTTATGTACTAGTATCCACTCAACAAAAGCTGTCCTCTCCTTGACCCAACAGTGCAGTCAGCATGTACTTGCAGCAACAAGACAACATTCTGAAAGGTCGGGACAGAATACAAGAGGACATGGACCTGTCAATGGTTTCTTTGAACCAGCAGTGCAGTCAACAAGCATTAGAAATCACAATACAATAATATTGAAAAGAAAAAAACATTAACAACAAAAGATAAGTTGATAATTCTTTCTTTCAACTGATTCTGATGTGTCAACCGGTCTTTAAAGTAACTGAATATGTAATTTTCCAGTCTTTTGAATAAACCAAATGCTCACTTTCTTCATTCATATATCACCTCTTTGCTTATTCCTGGGGTTGGAGTGGAGAGGTAGAACCCCGCTATTGCCTTCGATGGTAAAAATATAAAACTGTTGGTAAATCCACAACTGACATGTGAGCCTGTTCACAAGGTCCCTGACGACAATGTGAACTTGAGCTCTTCACCATTAACTTCCTGTCGCCTCGGCAGACGACAACCCGACGATTGCTATCACCTTCCTTTAAAGTTTAGAACTGTGCCTGACCCTTCTGTGACCTTTCTCATGAGCAGACGGACGTTACTAGGAAGTGTTTATTTTATAGTATACTCACCTTTGGTGACAGGACTAACACCTGGATTGTACACAGGGGATCAGGGTGGCGTCGATGCCAGGTTTGAACAGAAGCTCGATGGTGCCAGACACCAAGTCCCGCAAACAGCAGTCTTGGCATTGCAGGATCCTGTTGTCTGTAATGGCGGCTGCGACTACTGTAGTCGCTGCAGGTATCTGATCAACCGCAATGAAAGGTGAAACGTGAGCGAGACCAAAAGGTGCGAAAGAAACACCCAGGCCGAGGATCCATGTCTGAGTGTTAAAAAATTGTCGGCTGAAGTTGCTGAAAAAAGAACTGATCCTTTTTGCACCTAATGAACAACACGGCCCCGAAGTTGAAGATCCTAGGATCCCTATTTACACATAAAACTTGCCTGTAGTAAAAAAAAAATTATTTTGTACAAAAGTGCAGCAGTAATGAACACGAGATATGTATATACTGCTGTTGTACCTCGAGCTATTTTAAAGTTGTTTATGGTTTTTGTCTGTTTGCCTGATTCTATGATCTCTTCGTCGCTTCTCAAGCCAGCTCCACAGCTTTGTTGTTGTTGTTGTTGTTGTTGTTGTTGTTGTTGTTGTTGTTTTGCATTCTTTCGTTTTAAACTTTTATGCGATTTCGTAAAGGGGGAGGTGATTGACACTTGGGGAATATAGAGGGAGAGTTAAAAGAGGATGTGATCTGGGGAGAGGGTGTGTGTGTGTGGAGGGGCATCAGTCCAACAGCACGCTTAGCGGTAAGTAGTGGAGGAGAATAGAAACACAAAGATCAGTAATTACCTGCCTGTCTTTTGCACACCGAGAGAAGAGACAGAGAGAGAGATGAAAGAGAGCAGAGAGAGGAGAGAGAGATTACGACTACGACTACGAATGGGAGAAATACAGGCGGATGGGCAAACTGTTGGAGAGAGACGGGTCCCGACAAAACACTCGTGAGACTGCTGGCAGACTGCCCCCAAGACGAGAGAAATGAGGGCACACGACTGCCGCTTGCCAGAAACACTACGTCACGTCGTCCTGGTGGGAGATCACCGTTACCATAGCGAGAGAAGGAAACACTGTGCCGGGTAGAGGAGTAGAGGGGTAGAGGGTATCACGCCAACGGTCCTCTGGTGACTCGGACATTGTTCTCGTTGCTCTCGTGGCCTGTCTTCAACTGCGGCGACAGTCGGCGTTCGACCCTTGCTGACCTTCCTGACTAAAGCCTGCACCCGACGTCATTCCCTGGTGCGCGATGACGTCACTTCCCTGACGTCCAGCATTTAGCGCCAGTTCCGGTATGCGAGAAGAGGCTCTGCTTGGATGGATGATGGACAAGGACTGGTATTCATGAAGCCGGCTTACAAGCCTGTTACACTACCACAGACAGCAACTCAAACTCTGCACTCACAGACTCAGGGTGGGCAAGAACCACATGTAACGGTACTGAAAAGTCTGGTTCATACGTTTTTAAATTGAATCACAATCTGAGCAGACGACATTTAAAAACAACACTGAATATCACAATGGGCATGGTATCTTTCGATTTTGTTTTTATTTTCCTTTATATATATATATTTGGTTTTTTTTGTTTGTTTTTTTTTGTTTTTGTTTGTTTGTTTGTTTGTTTGTTTGTTTGTTTGTTTTTGCAGTGGGTCATTGTGTGCCTGAGTGAAAATAAAATAGTATTTTTGCCGTGTACTACATGATCGAGAAACATCACTTAGAATGAAAATGTCCAGTTTACAAGTTTTTGCTTCTTTTTTAGATTTTCTTTTATTGTTTAATTCTTTTATTTATTATTGTTTACCACCTGAACTTCTGACATCACTCATACGCAATGACATCTTTTTCAGTAATTCTGGGCAACTTTGCCTACTCGAGGGCTCTAATTCGAGAGTTCATTAGTTCCCCAGGGCAGTTTTACCCGTGGTTAACTTGCCGATGTCCATAAATACGAGCCGTACCTAAAATTATTTATTTAGTAAACAGAAAAAAAATTCATCGAGTATTTTAGCGGAACTACACGATCCGATCGGACTCCTCCACGAACACTATAATCATTATAATCATTCTAATTATTATAATCGTTTCTCATTGGGCTGAGGCTCCCCTTGATAACTTGTCTGACGTTGTACCCGTTAGTCTCCCTGCTGCTTGCAGCTGCTTTTCTTGCCCGAGGGTTAGTGAAGACAGAAATACCTCGGGATTAAAGCGGTCACCTGAGATTCCAGACCGTCGCCTGCTGTGTGTAGGTCTGACGTCACGGTCCGCTGACTCACACAGCTGCCGCGGAGCGTGACGTGCTTGTGCCGCAGCGCGTGCTGGCTGGCCCCGTGATTGATTGTCTGGGTAATACCCGAGACATCGAGACAACCAGGAGAGAGAGAAAGAACTCAGCTGACCTGAACTGTTTTACTTAATGGGTCAACGGCCCTTTCAAACTGGAGTGAAATACACAGATAGTTCATTGGGAAGGAATAATCTTTCTCTCTCTCCTCTCTCTCTCTCTCATATCCCGCGACATTATTTTGTCTATAACGTGTGCCGGTGACAGAGATTGCAAGAAAAATAGAAAGAAAGGAAGGAAGAAAAAAAAAGAAAGTACAAAGACTGCGATTGATATTGTCGGCAATGTACGTGACTTCGAGAGAGAGAGAGAGAAAGAGGAGAGAACTTTAAGATGAAGTGCAAAGATTGTAACTGCTCATTTAAGCAATGTCCGAGACATCCGGGGAGAGAGAGAGAAAGGGGGAGAGATATAACTCAAGCAAGTTTCTCAGCTGAACACAAGCGCTGCACAGTTTCTTTATCTTCAAAAATTGTTTTAACAAATTCAGTTGACAAGTTTTCAAATCTGATCCGCTACATATTTATTTTTCTAACAGAAATGAAGTTTTCATGAGATAACGCCGGGTAGGTGACAGCCAAGCGGGTGTCCGAACATGATAAAAATATTTGCGTTTACAGGGATCAGGGTTTGAGGCGCGTGCACACGTGAAATGTTGTCTCCGGTGTCAGCACAAAATGTGCGTGGCATCCAGTGAGACAGAACCAGAAAAACACACTGACGAAAATAGCAACGACTGGAGAGAGAGAGACAGGAGAATGAGAGAACATATTACAGGAGAGTGCGAGACTAGTGTGTGTGAATGACAGATTGAGTATGTTTGTGTGTGTGTGTGTGGAGTGTGTGAATGCGATTGTGTGATTGCTTGGAGTGTGTGTGAGTGTCTGAATAAGAGATTGTGTCTGTGAATGACAGAGTTGTGTTTGTCTGGTGTGTGTGAATAACAGATTGTATGTATGTGTGTGCAAAATATTTATGTCTGATCATCATCCGTTTTAATTCATGCTGTACGGGTAGGGCGAGTGGAAAACAGTTTTATCTCACAAAGCTACAAACAGCAGCTCACACATAATCCTGTATAATAAATTACATATTCTACATCCATGATAGTCTAAAGTTATACACAGTCTTGCACAATCATTTCTTAATCTTGTGTTGCTGAAATTATTTTTACCCTAATCTTACTTTTTTCAGCTGTGTATTTTCCTACAGAGATAATATCATCTCCACTCCTTCGTTCCAGTACATTCCCTTTGTGTCAGAGATTTGGAAGAAACTAATCCTTTCACAAATATATTTGTCTGCCTCACAAAATGAACTTCACCTTCCGTGACATGTGTTTTTCTTACAGGCTGAACAACCTGTTGTTATTGTTGTTGCTGTACGAGCATTTCATATGCCTGGTTGCTTGGTTTGGTTGGTTTGGTTGGGTTGGGTTGGTTGGTTCTATTTGGGTTTGGGTTGGTTGGTTGGGTTTGGGTTGGTTGGTTCGGTTTGGGTTTGGGTTGGTTGGTTGGTTGGTTGGTTGGTTCGGTTTGGGTTTGGGTTGGTTGGTTGGGTTTGGGTTGGTTAGGTTTGGGTTGGTTGGTTGGTTCGGTTTGGGTTTGGGTTGGTTGGTTGGGTGGGTGGGTGTCATTTTGTTGCTGGTTTTTTTTTTGGTTGGTTGGTTTCATTTTGTTGTTTTGTTGTTTTTTTGTGGATAGGAACTGATATGGACTTTGGTGTTTCGCTTGGAAATGTATCTTTTCCAAACAGAGTATTCAACATAAAAGCCGACTGGCTGGCATTTTTGTCATATAACAATAGTAATAACAGGATTTAAAAAAGATTTTTCTGTGCGCAGGCGAGCTCATTGCGCTGTTCACGAAATTCTTCCATCGACAGTCCACCATACAAGAAACACGGTGACACCATGAGAAACATCAACAACGAGCATGGGTGAAGATGAAGAGTGACGAGTATAACACGCACTGCTAAAAATACATTCTACTTTCAAATTCTTTCAATTAAAAAAAACCACAGGTAGCTCTCTCAGTCTACTTCGTTAGACATGCCATGACGCATTAGACACATCGCACCACCCACTTGATCAAGATGTGGAGTTCGCACAGACGACTTTGGCAGCAGCGGATTAAATATAAAAAACATAAAATAATAAAAATAAAGAAGCGAAATATTTACGTATTAAAAAATATATTACTCGAGCGTGTAAAGTAAACTTGTGGCGTCTACATGCCGACATATTGCGTATAAGGCTTTCTTTCTGTGAAACTTCTGTTTTAAAAATAGTTCTGTTTCATTTGTACTGACAGCATCAGCATCTAGTGGAGGCTGGGTGGATGTTTTTCTTCGAGGTTTTTTATTTCTTTTTCGTTCTCTCCGAGTAATGATTTTACTGGCCTTGCCCGTGAACGATTCTGGAGGCGGGAAGTGGTGGTGGTGGTGGTGGAGGAGAAGGTAAGAAAGAGTTGTAAACCGCTTCAGGAGGAAGACAAGACAGAGCATGCGCAGGCCACCCGTAAATCAGTCGGGCGGGAAATTAACGTCTCGCAGACTTCTCGTTCTCAACTCCTCCTTGCCATGCATCAGCTTCTGGGTTACTGATCTTTGCTGCTTTGACAAACACCCGAGGTTTTGTGCATCTCACTCGTGGCTGAGCTTTTCCATTGTTTCTTTCTTTTCTTTCTCTTTCTCTCTCTCTATCTCCCCCATACACTTAATGATAAGTTCTGTTAGTCTTTATTTTTATTTTTTTGTTGAAATTTTGTTTTATTTATTGTAGGTTTACCAATTTTTAATTGAATCGGGCAAAATATATCCTGACTGAGGTAGGAAGGCTGTGTAACATAATAACGTCGCGAAAAAAGGAAAGAAAAGAGTTGCTTCTCCTTAACAACGGTCCCTTCTCTCAGATTTAACTGTTAATCGGACACAACGAGGGTCCTGATTCCAGTTACAGAACTGTCTACTCTTTACAGAAACTTGTTTAATTCCTCCACATAATGCAGGCAGAGGAGAAAGATTGTGCCGGTCTGTCCTTCGATAGACACGGATCAGTGACCACAAAGAAGTAAATAAGTAAGGGGTGGATCCAACATGGAGCGTGTACACGAGTCCATAGGCATCAAACCAGGTAAGAACAGGTAAGGGGGATTCACAGGTTAAAGTTACCAGGTTTTCACGAAGAGCGATGAAAAGGAGAAAAAAATCCTTGTTAAGTCTGTTGTATCTAGTTGAAAGCAATTATCTTTGACCCACGTGTGTGTGTGTGTGCGCGCGCTTGTACAGAACTATATTTTTTGGTAAATACGTCCCAAAGAATCCTTTTACTGTCAGTTACTGACTTATGCTCAACACTTGTATGCGTAAATCTTTTTGTAGCCCCCTCCTTGCTGAAGTTCTCCACTTACTCGAGGATAATTGTGACGACTGTTGTTAAGAATGATGAGGGAGTTTGGGGAGGGGAGAGCCGATCACACACCCTCCCTACTCTCGTACAGTAGTTTCGACGAGTCACAATGACAGAGAATTCCGTTGGCAGCACGAACAAGCCTCCTCCTCACCTCCTCCTTGGCCTGATGGTACCCACACGAACCGTGTACACAACAAACAAACAAACCTCTAAATACTGTCTTGGGCAATCCGCACTTGGCGCAGCATCCCATGTGATGTGACATGGCGGTCACTGCTGACAAAAATGATGAACTTTTTTTCTTTTCTTTCCTTTCATGCATTTCGGAAAGATGCATTCGCACTCACCGCAACATACCGCAGCATAAAACGCATAAAATCTGTACATGTAAGCTAAACAAACAAATGTCCAGCTGCAAAAGACGTTACCCTGTTATGTCAACATTTCTCCTCGTATTGCGAGGTTACAGAGAGACAGAAAAACAGACATACACACGAGGCTAAGGCATTCTGAGGGAAGGAAGACCAACGGACAGACGAGAGAAAATAAAGAAAATTAGAAAAAGAAAGAAAGGAATTAAAGAAGGAAAGAGAAAATAAATAAAATAAAGAGAAACAAAAAAGGAAAGAATGAAAAAAATGAGAAAAATAAATAAAGCGAAGAAAATGAATGAATGAATGAATGAAAGAGAGAAAACAAAAAACACAAAAGAAAAAAGAAGAAATCACAACAAAAAAATCGAGAAAAGTAACGAAACAAGCTACCAAAATAAATAAACAAACAAGCTAGCAAAATAATCAAACAAAGTAACAAAATAAATGAGCAAAAAACTATCAAACTAAACAAGCTACTAACATTTTAAAAAAAATATAGCTACCAAAATAAACAAACGAACAAGCTACCAAAGTAGAAAAAAATCAAACAAAATAAACGAGGGAAGGAGAAATAATCATTGAGAGAGACAAAGAAAGAAAGACGATCATCTAGTTGGTCTGTGTATCGCTACAACTGCTACATTCACAGGAGGTCGTGTTCAGAGAGCCTATGGGACCTCAAGTGGTCTTCACAACATTAGGCCCTACTTAATTAAGTCAGAGTCGGACACGAACCACGCGCCGAGACGACCACGAGAGGAGGAGAGACTGTCAAAGAGCAATGCGATGCACGAGCCAGAGTCTGGAGACATTATTTTTATTACAGCTGACCCCATGGGGTCACCCGAACCCAGCAAAGCATGTGTCTAGTTCTTACAAAGCGTTAAGAGCGCTCAAAGTTAGGACTGGGCCGCGCTGCATGAATATTGTGTATGACTTCATGCATGTGTGTGTGGGCACGTGTACTTCTATGCAATATTTTTTGCCGGAGGGGAGGGGAGACTGTTTACCCTCAACTCTGCCAACGAAGCCTCGTCAATGGGCGACAGTGAGAGAAGAGGTCAGAGACTGTAAGATGAGGAGAAGAAGACGATGCGACAGGAAGAAAATGAAGACAAAAACGAAAACATTATTATATTACATACTGAAGCCGAGTGAAGGAACGCAGCAGACGAGGCAACGCCGTGAGATCTTAAATCTTGCATTTACAAGGACACCCAAGATTACTTTGACATACTAATCTTCATTTCGTCAACAGCCACAAAGAACGGACCTTTCATCCGTAGCATCATCATCCAACCGCTCCACAGATTATTCATTCTCCAGTTTTGAATCTCTTGCTCAGTGTGATGGCATTCTTGTCGTCCTGGGTTCCGTGCTCAGATCGTCAGTGTCAGCGGCATCCCCGCTCTGCCAAATGGATTCCACCCTCACTTTCACATTCTTCAGCATGCAGTCTCTCATTTCAATCCAGGTAAGAATGCCTCCAAATGGGAGCCACGTGTCACGCCATCCAGTGGTCTCTATATTAACCGGGATAATTACAGCTTTGTCGGATCTTACCCAGTTTTTTTTTTATTATTGTTGTTTTTCACACACCAGAGTAGGGGCCTGGTGGTGGGGTAGAAGGAGGGTATCCCTAATACCTCAGTGTCAAGCCCGTGTGAGTCATTTTTATTCCGGGGGAAGTCTTTCGGGTCGTTTCCCAGGTGGAAGGGTTTCTGGCTGATACATCTACCCAATTTAGGTCTCATTACCTAACAACTTTCTGCTCGGTAAACACTACAGGAGTTCCAGTTCTTTCTCTGTGTTCCACCCGTCTCTATCTTTCAGGATGTCACTCGCGGCTTTAAAAGAAAAACAACATCCTAGCGGGTGCTTACCCAGGCACGTGAGCTTGCAAGGGACTGTTGTCGACATATCCCTCGTGTGATCCGCTTTGACATCTCCTTGTGAAAACCTTCGTTCTTCTTTCTTGTCTTTGTTTATAATGGACCCACGTTAGTCGTGGTGTCAAATGTCGCACGTTGATCCACGTGAGCCAGGCAAAGCCTCTTGACGACATTTGACACCCCGGGTATTTGTCACTTGCATGTACAGGAGGATCTCTGGCTGAGGGCTGTAACGGGTAGTTCGGGTACTTATCTCTGGCAGCTGAGGCTCGCTCGGTCTGCTGGCTGAACTACGCTTTCTCGCCTTTTTCCTGATTCTTCTGTTTTTTCATCATCCTTCCGCCACTCCATCCCCAACCCCTCTACCCATGGATGCAGAAAAGACGAAGAAAACAAACGAAGCTGTTTAATCTGAAATGCATGCCAAACTGTGTAGGAAGTAATGAGGTAGGTGTGAGCGACGAAATCTTTCGTTCTTCTCATACAAGGTACAAGCTTACAGTAATATGAGTAAAGATGTGTTGGTACTAGGCTTTATGTTCTTTGTGTTGTGCAAGAAAAGTTTAGACATTCTGCATTTTCTTAAAATTATTTTTTAAAGAGATACATAGAGTATAAAACGTCTTAGACATCTCTCTTCAAAGGTACTTGTGGACAATAAAATCTCTCTTCTTCATCTTACGCCACACACGCGCGTACACATTTACATCTATGCATGCATACACAGGCATATGCATGTCCAGGTGCGCGAGCACACATACTGAAATACATGTATGCATGCACAAACATACAAACATACACGCATACACACCTGCACACATATTTACATGATTGTATGGAAGCAAGCGAGCTCACACACACACACATCTCCGCGCGTGCACACATATTTACACACTTGTATGCAAGCAAGCAAGCGTACACACACACGCACACACACATTTAGTTATACTGATCTACTATGGGCGTATTCTGTCATCCAGAATAAATGACCCCCGTGTGCACAAAAGACGAAATAAGCTGATACAAGATTTGTATGTTTGTTTTTGTTGTTTGATTGTTTTTTACCTGCCCGTGATGAGACCGTCATAGCGGGGTGCTGTAAAAAAACAAACAGCGCGTGCATAAAAAGAAACACGAGCAGACAGAATGGAGAGAAAGAGAGAAATACAATATCATCGCTAGCGAGGAAAATCCATTACGACGTCCGTATCTTGAATAATACAAATGAGCAGACTGTTTACTCCTGTGCTCATTAATTCATGCCACACACACAAAAATCCACACTGATACAGCAAATATTTACGTGTAACCCGTACAGCACTCTCCAGCTGCCTGGGTGAACATTAAAAAGAAAAGAAAGAACACACACACACACTGCCAGCCTAAAGACATTGTAAACTGTTCTTACACCTGTCACTACATTTTTAGCGGATTGATAGACTGCTGTTTGTATGTTGTTCATCTGTAGAAGACCATTGTGAAGTCATCTCTTTATGTGTTTTTCCCACAGTCTCTAATTACACTAAACACTAACACTGGCTGAAGAGGGCCAGTGCATCATGTGTAGCCGCTGCAGCAGCTCCTCGAGAAGAACTAATTCTTGAGATTTTGTCCAAATTGTGTTAGTGGCTTTTGATAAAGACTAATGATGCTAAGAGTTTATCAGAAAAGAAATTGTTTAAAGAGATGATTTTCTTTCTTTTTTAAGTACATAGCTGTTTTAGAGATGTCTTTTTAACCTACTAATTACAAATCTTTAAAAGTTTTTTTTTTTTCGTTGTTCTTCGTGGAACCTCATTGTAACTGTTTCGTGCGCATGGAGCTTGCTTGCTGGCCGAGATTTTGTGCTTTCGTCGTCGTCGTCATCATCATCCTCCTCCATTAATCATCAATCATCAATCATCATCATCATCATCATCATCATCATCATCATCATCATCATCATCATCACGGGAAGACATTTCTTTCTCACATCTACGACATATTATGTAGAAGGCAAAGACTTACCCTCTCTTTCCTCAGCCCTGACCTCTTTTGATAACCAGGTGCTATGGGAGGGATGAGGACAGCGAGGGTTTTCTGGCCAGTGGCCAATCAGATCTCAAACCAGCAATTTTTCACGCCATATATATATATACAGATGGCATGGAAAGTATCTCTGCAGCTTGAAGCACCCTTGATGACACAAATGCTTTTAAAATGAATGATAAAGATGATTTAGTGATGATGAGGAAAGCTCCCGAGGAGACTTAAGTCTGATATACTTCCAAGTGAAATATTTGAAGCTATTAATGCTTCAAGAAATTGTAAGGCAGCAGGGCGCGGTGGATTTATTGTGAAATTCTTAAAAAATAAATTCTGACGGTCATTCCCTTTCCCCAAAAAATACTTTACAAAATTATTCTATACAGGTAATTACCCTGGTCCATGAAAGTCTCAGTCATACAATTTTTACATTATTTGCAATTGCCTTAAAAAAGCTTATTACTCATAAAAAATCATATTTTTAAAATGTTTGATAGACAAATTCAACCCAAGATGACTTAACCTCTTGAAATATTGCTAACAATGCTTACAAAAGGTTGAAGATCCTGACATTTTTGTTTCTGCTTTTAAAAAGAGGCTTCATGGTTGCTATCAAGATTGGCAATCATAAATTATCTGTTTATCAGCTTGTAAAAGCCCTCACTCTTTGAACTGGACCTTTGGCCTAATCAATAAAGTTTGTTCGTTCTTTCCTCTGCCTTGACCTCCCTCGCAGAATCACGTGCCTATTTCCGTTTCACAGTTGCGAGGGGAGTGAGGTGTTGCTGTTAGAGACCGCGCTTTTCTCCAGGACAACTGTTTTCTGAAGTATCGTCTCCTTTCCCTCGCTGCCTTACATTCCCCAGCCTTCTAAGGAGTCAGGAACTCATTTCACAGCTGGATTGACGGGGGAGGATGCTCATTGTGCCATACAGGGATGGAACCAGGTAGCGAGCTCTCTTCTGGCTTTGGTCGCTGGTGCTTTCTATCCGCTTGGCTACCGCTTCTAGTTGATGACAAACATGTAAAAGAAACCTTAAAGTCTAAAATACAATGAGTGTTCTGTTTCTTAAAGCAACAGTGGGAGGAATTTACTGGAAATCTCTTCTTTCTCTGTAACACTTTCGTTTGCCCCATACGGATCTCCGGTTCGTGTTTTCCACAATAGATAAACCAGCCTCCACACTTTATTTCATGGTCACAGCGATGCAGAGAATTTTAATTTGGCCGCATACAGGTAAGAATTCCACCTACACAGAACGATATCTCCCTCACAAGATTTTGCTTACTCTGTATGTATTTCTAAACAAACTTGTATCCGGCTTGCCCAGAGAAGGCGTCGGTGATGTCACTAGAGGTGCATCAAGTACAGAGGTGGGCAAACTACGGCCCACGGATGTCTTTGGACCAGCCAGTCTGCCAAAATGTGCAGTGCACTTTGTCATATTTTTATTCAGCCTAGGCTAATTTCATTGAAATTTAAGTACAACAGCTTTAGAAATCGGCAGTCCGTAACATTCTAACACAAAGTACAAATATAACAAACAACACGACTGACATTTTTCACGCCATGTATACAGACGACATGGAAAGTATCTTTCGTTAGAGAACATCGGGGGCGGCTGCCTTCAAAAGAAAAGCTGGTTTTAAAGTTTGATTGTGAGCTAATTCAAACAGCTTCACTTTACACAATAGGTCAACGCTATTATGTATTCATTTGCTGTCCATTCCATTATCACTAGGTTTGTTGTGTAGTTACATGGCCTGGGTTTCTGGTATTTTACCGGCCCGCCGCAGAGTTTAGAATTTTGAGACCGGCCCGCAAAAAGAAAACTTTGCCCAACCCTGATGTGTGGTGACGATGAAAGGGGATAGTTCCGACTGTGCACTTCAAGAGCACTGAGTGAACTGGTTTCACATGCAGGCTCCTAAAACTCGTGCTAGAAACCATGTGGATATACGCGATAACGGCAACTGAAGGACAGGTCTGTTTCGTCAGATTAGATCAGATCCTCGAGGAAATGTAAGCGGCAACTGCATGGTCAGGAGATGTCTGCAAAATAAAATAGTTCGTGTATAGTTTTAAAATCAGAGATTATTTTTTCTCGTATTTTGTACAAGACGAGTTGCTCCCTGGAGTGCTTCTTGCGATACAGTCTAACCATTCAGAGTGCATTAACTGACATTACTGGCGACGTTAACCAGCTGTTTGGCAGCTTCACTGACCCGAAACGTGGTTGTTAGTGTTTAACACCGTGCCAGCATCTGAGACCACATCACGGCGAAACATGAAGGGAGAGACTTTGTATATGGTCTAAGGGAGGCAACAACTGTTGATAAACAAGTACAAAAACATTTGTGATTTCCCTTGAATAGTGAAGTGGATAGAGTTCATTCCCTTAGACTATATTTGCAGAAGTTGAGCTACAAAATGCGTGTGGATTAAACCGTGTAATCCTATCATGTTTATAAGTGTAACATTTTTACAGGCGAGTGGAGAGTAGACCTTTGGTCGTTATGAACTATCAAAGTGTCGCCGCCAGTGGTCTGGTCTTCATTCTGGTGGTCAGCTGACCTGTGGTCGCAAACGCTTTACAAATACTTCAGCTTAGAGTAAGAAATGGACAGTTGTGAAGTATTCTAAATTTTTAAAAATCACAGTTTAAGTATGCTTTATAGTGCATTTTGTTTTTAAAAGACATTTATTTTAGGTGTATTTCGGCAATGACATCGTACTGTTTCAACATAACACCAAGGAAGCAGTCGACTTTGATACACGCAATTGAATAACATCTAGATTCACATAGAGAAATAATAATAATAATAAAGTTTTCCATCTAAGCAGAAAGCTCTGTACAAATGTGACTATTACTTAATAAAAGAAAACATGTACACACAGATCTAAGAAACTTCCAATACATTGTCATAAGTTCACCCATTTTGATACTGACAAACAAAAACACACAACTCACTTTAAAAGAAGTTGCTTCGATGTATACCAACTTTCAGTAGTTTAAATGGTATAACATGAAACAAAAACACACAGCAAGTCAATGCATATTTAAGTCAACTCCATCCTTGTTAATCTGTGTAAAGTCACTCAAAAGTCATGATGTGTTTTCCCCTAAAGGATCTTGTTACAGTGAAATACAGTCACACTGGCTGAAAATGGCCAGTGCATCATGTTTAGCCAGTCCCATGGGTCCACGAGAAGAACTGATTCTTGAGACGTTTTTCTCAAAACTGGGTCAGCTGGCTTTTGATAAAGCCAAGGAGATGATGGTAAGTGTTTACCATGATAGATTTATTAAGTTTGTGCCCTATAGATACACACACACACACATAATGTGTATATTTATATACAAATTGCTTGATTAGCTGATACATTAAAAAAAAATTCTTTTTTTTAAATTTCTAAGCTGCTTTGGGAGGCTCTTCTTAACCCACAATATTCAAGTCTTGAAAGGTAGAGGATCCAGTAACCTAGTAACCACAGAGGATGTGAAAATCATTGCTCCAGTACATCTATGGCACATCATATGGAAGACAGAGACCAACCTCTTTCCATAAGCAGTTACTCTATAGGGGTGAGGAAAGGAGAGTTTTCTAGCCACAGGCCAATCAGATCTCAAACCAGCAACCTTGCACTTCATAGTCCAGCTCTCTCACCACCAGATTATGGAACTTTATTACACACAGTGATAATTACAAACTAAAATGGTAATGCATCATCTTGTACATCCGAGACACATCTCACAGCACCCGAAATTCTGGCAATGATTGTTTGCTTTGTATAGTGATGACCAGATCAAAGAGAGACAATTAAGGATGGAATGAGGAGCACAACAGGCAAGTTGAAGAGCACAGCACTCATTTGAATCTATTGCCTGAGCTACAGAGCTGAGCTGAATTTACAAACTGATGAAGTAATGACTGGACTGATTTCAGGACAAGGAAAAGGAGGCTCACAAGGCCTTTACAACAGCATCCTGGGGGGCTTTGGTGCAGTGTTTGTCGCAGTTTGTCATGGCAGAAAAAATGTATCTATCCTTAAGTTTCCTGGAACAGAAACGTTTTCATGCTATTGGGCGTTCCAAAGATGTGAGTGATCATGTATTTTTCATTCACTTTAGAACCCTTTTTCAGCTCAGGTTGAGAAAGAAGGGAGAGAGAAGAATCTCATTTGGCTGACTAGTTCATGTGGATAAAGCCATCATTACTAAAATTGTCTCAACATATTATTTTCCTCTTAGCATTCTGCAAATGCATATCTTTGCTGTTGATTTAGATTTTACTTTTTTCTTTACTTTCTTAGAATTTTTAAGCATTATCACTTTAATATTTTTAATTTACCATCTCTCTCTCACTTGCATATGTACACACATATTATTATTTATCAGTAAGCTTGTTCACTAACTAGCAAGTACCCTAGCAGTAAGCATTTTATTTCCACAGAACCTGCGGACTATGCATCTGCTCTTAATGCAAGAATATCAGCGCATGTCAGACTCGGCCCCTTCTTCACCTACCAGTCGTCACTCCTCGCCATCAGCTTCTCTTCCATCACCATCTCTGTCATCAGCTGAATTTGAGATACTCCTTTCACATCTCTGTGGCCAACTGTATCATTTTCTAGCAGCACGACAGAAAATGGTGGACTTGTATCCTTATATATGCTCTGGTGAAGTGAAGTTGGCAAGAACTCAATCATCAGAACTTATATTCATGTTTATCCAGCCATAGAAATATTTAACTTTAAAAAAAAATTGTTTAAAAAATAACATAATTCATGTTTTTCTCAGGTGTGGTCATTTAGATTCAGGATTCTTATAAAGGTATATAACATGACCCTCAACATGCAGAGGTTACCTGTTTTTAGAGAAGTCAGGTGGAGTTGAAGAGTAGGCAAACATAACTGGAGAGATTGAGTAAAATTTTTATGTTTTATAAGACGCACAATTTTCAGAAATAAGAGGTTAAGTGTCGGTGCGAACAGAAATAAGAGAATTTGTTTGAGAAATAGCTGATGGGACATTCCTCATTCCTCATGTATAAACAACTGGATGGGAAATAGGAGAAGGCATGGGGATTTGAGAATAACATGAAAGACAAAGTGCACATCAAAACCTCATCCAGACACTCTGGTTTGCTGCTTGATGTTTATTTTGAGATTTCTACAGAGATATGTGCATAATGTCATGTAACAAAAGGACACAAACCACGAATTCTTTAAAAATAAAGAAACCCAGAACGATGTATTGTTGAGTTCATCAAGTCATTGATTTTGATTTGAACAGATTTCTCAGTAAATGTATGTTGATCAAGGCCAAAGTTTGACTGCCTGGTAGAAATAATTAGAACTCCTATGGCAAATGAAAATGCTCAATTAAAAAAAGTTGTAATGAGTGTTTTAAACTGTGTTTATGAATGTTTTGTCACATCCAACTGCAAATTAAATCCTTGAGTCATGTAGTGTTGAGAAGTCCTTAACTGATGATGTAGTTACGAGCAGGTGTCAAACCTAGGAGCTCATCGGCACATGAATTTTGAGGATTTGTCTACAATGGTGAATCACATTTTACAGGCCCATGGCAAGGAGTTTCATCACCCATTGCTGTCGCCCCTAAGGAGCTATTTCAAGTAAGCTACAGACTGTTACTGTTTTTCTTTAATGTAACCAATGTTGAGAAGGGGTATATGGTGGTATAATTTCTAATTCAGTACATTAAATAAAGACCCATCTCTTTACCCAGCCTTTCTCTTCATTGACTAGATAATTTTACCCAATAACTATTGAATGTTCATATAGTCTTATCATTATTTTCTACCATATATCAGGTTTTTTAAAGTTTTGGAAAGTCATTTTGATGAACAACATGCAGGCTTAAAGGAAAAAGTCTGGATAGACTGTGATTAGAAAGTGAAGACAAAAAGAGATTTTTCATTCTACAGATAATTTATTCCTTTTATGATCTCTTTTCTTGTACATTTACAACTCAAGAATAGATATATAATTATACTCACTTATTAAATGAAAGATAATATTGACAAACTGTTAACAATGGATACAATAGTTTGAGGGAAACTTGGTGGTTTTAGTTTTTAACTGAAGTTAATGCTGAATGATGGAACCATTTTTTTTTCCAGTTGGGAGTGTGATGTTCTCAGTCATTTGCTTCAAGCTCAGATATTGATGTCTGAATGGCAGTTTCTTCCATCTTTGCTGCAACTCCATTCTGCACACAGCAAACTTCAGGAGTGGCGCAATGCTGCTAATGTGAAAGAGGTTAGCTGAGAGCTAGAAGCCATGCTATGCTTTGCTCAATACTGCTACTTTCAGTTCTGGCTTCAGGTTTGGTTTTTTCCAAATAAACATGTCTGGTTGTGTACGCTAATCATTTGACTGAGTTTGTGGTGTTGTCCATTTTCTGCATCAGTACAACACTGTAAAGGGTTTGTTAAGAGAAGAAATCAAACTAAACACACAATTTCTGAGATTGCTGTAAATAGCAAGAAACCTACAAATATCAGTTCAAAGTCAGGACAAGGTTCTACTGACTTTACCTCTAAAATATTGTGGCATACTGCAGTGAAAGATATCTGAAAAATCATCTCTGGAATTTCTCCTTGGTTGATGGAAGACATTAGGGCTTTTTTTGTTCGAAAGGAGTAGATGCTGGAGTTTGTGTTGTTATGTAGAGGATTTGATTTTTTTAAACACTATGGAAATAATAAAGAAACAATAACTTACAAGATCTGACTTGGCTTTTTGTCTGCAGTCCAAGAAACCATTTGCCAGTGGGCCAAAAATAAGCACAATGCCAGCTTTATTTCTTTGGCTTGCCAAATTCAAGGGTTTTCTGGTCTCAAAGGTGAATAAATCTCATTGTTTCATGTAACCTTGATTGGAAAGATTATGGTTATATCGTATTTAGGTAAATACTCTGCAAAAGTTTCCTCCTATTACAATGAGAAGAAGCACTAACATGTCAGATGTTAACTGCCTATGAGGAAAAGGTGATCATAGGTAAATTTTTTTCATTTTTTTTTCTGTTTCAGTTCAGTGTATATTTTTATGCCACCCTATCAAAGCATTCAACACCTAACGACATGAAAATGTGGTTGAGTAAAGCTCCAGAAGATTATTTTTCAAAGTAAGTTGAAATTTTTCTGCAGCCAAGAAAATACTAGTAATCATAGACCATGACAGCTGGGGTAGAGTGGATGTATATTAACTCAAATGGTTAGTCATGACATCTTGCTAAAATGTGAGATTTTTGTGGCACGGGGCATGCATATTGCTTCCATTTCCTATTAAAAGACTCTTACTGCCTCCTTGAGAATCATCTTTTAGGAGTGTGTAAATTGTAAATAGCATTAAGTACATCATGAAAGATGTTCATTTGTTGCCTTTTGTTTATTGTCTCAGGATAGTTACATTTCAGAAGCGCTCTGATGCATACAATATTTCTCTTGTCCTGGATACTAATGGACTGAAGAATGCCAGGACTGGAAATGGCTACCACCACCCAGATAGACCTGTGGAGATACCGCAAGGCATGGACAGCTACCCAGCAATTCTGACATACCCTAACGTAAGTAAAGCTAAAATAACCTAAATCTTTATGAGTAGTTTTGTAGTCCACAATTGCACCATGTCATTGCATTCGTGTGTAGTCTGCTTTGTTAGAGGTAATAAAAATAATCAGTGATTGTTATATATATAGTGCAGTTCCCCAGCCAATGCTGGCCTTATACTTTAAAAAAAAATAAGGTAAAACAGTCGACATTTTCACAAATTTAAAGACACCATGTCCCATGAAGTAACCAGCGAAAAGCAAACTCAGGACTCATAAGGGTAATTTCAATATGCACATGAACACACAGAGACACAACATTCATGCGAACATAAATTTCTCTACATGTACCCTCGCATAACTGTGTACACACATGCACGTACAACTTGTTGGCCTTGTCGATTGCATAAAGTTAGGTGCCAAATGGAAACATCTCTTGTCACTATTACTTAAATCTGCTTCTAAACTAAAAGGGCACTTGGCGCTTCTGTATCTTTATATCATACACTTCTGAGACTTATAACAAAGATACTGATGATGCAGTCCTCTTCCATCTATTTTGACCTCCCATTGAATAATACACTCTAGCAGCTATAGTAAGGTAAGTAGTATCTTACTACTGGGTGCACTGACTGACACAGCATAAGCCCTGTATAAAGAAGTGAAGCAGAAGAGGAAGTGGTACAGCAGCAGTAGGAAAAGAGAAGTGCAGTCTGAGAGTTAACTCTATGGCCAATATATATATAGTGATGTAGCATCATAATGCCAGACAAGCGTAGCTTGCAAAGTGTATTCAGCCTGCTCTAGTCTTTCTTGTACAAATAGTTGACAGAGTCTGTGAATGACAACCTTGAGTTTAAGTTGATACCAAATTACATGATTACCTCAACCGCTCAGCTCTTTTGCTCATCAAGAATTAGAGGAACCAACTGCTGTGGAAAGTGCCTAAAATAGTGATGATTTCCTTGGTTTTCGGTGTGTTTAAATGCAAGGAATTGTTTCTGCCATAGAGGGAAAAGTTCTCAGCCTTACATTTGAAAAATTTACAATGAAAACTTTTCAAAACTAAGAGAGATATTCTCCTAGACCTAACTTGAACTTGTTCCTTTGTAGATGTTGGGGGTAGATGTTTGGCAACCACAGATAAAAGATTACCATGTTTTAAAATAAAAAACGTCCATTTATTTGTATCTCTCAGTAAGCTTTCTTTTTAGTAAGAGTAACTTACAGGCATCTTGTTCATTCATCAAAAAAATTAATATTTCAATTTTAGGAGCAGCCCATGGGTCACTGGCCGAATGTCCTGATGCTAATAACTCCAACATGCTTGGCTGAAAAGTGCAGCTACTTCTTCGACTCGGTACTGTACAGTTCTGTGTGTTTACATGTGTGTGCGCACTTCTCTCTCTATGCTTCTGTATATGGTGTGGGAGACTTGTGTGCATGAACATGAGAATATGCATATGCCTTTCTGTGTGTACATATTGTATGTCTAATATGTATTTAGTGTAATATTTGTGTGTCTAGATGCATGTGCAATGGATATGAATACATGATGGCCTGTCTTTCTCTTTCTTTTCTTCCTTTTGCTTCCATGCTTTTATTCTTCCTGTGAATTCTCCATCTTTCCTCCATCACCCCTTCTTTTCAGTATTCTTTCCCCTCTACCTTCATTGACTACTTTCTCTTTCATCCTGTTCTCACCTATTACTTTTCCACAGCAAATAAGATGGGGAAAAAAGATGAAGTAAGACTGATGTAGGAATAACAGCTTTAATTTACCTGGTGCAAGAGTAAGAGTAAACATTCTTAGTTCTGTCCTCTTTGCAGTATACGTACCCATATTTACACCTGTGACATAAAGTATTCAGCACTGGACCATCACAGTTAATATACAATCTGAGTGATGTAATACCACATTTTTTGGTTTTTTTTTTTTAGAAAGCGCTGAGCACGTACTTCATCGTGAAGATTGATCCACGAATCTACCTGGTAGTGATCTTTGAAACCAAGAAGTCAGAAAAGGACTCTTACATCAACTCATTCCTGACAGATTTTAGTGCACAACTTCGAGGGCACTGGATTCTAGGCAGTCTGAAGTCACCTTTAAAGTAACTTGAGTTCACATGACTATGTGTGTGACAGACTCATCTTTCTCTTGTTACTGCACATGCTCAGGAACCATCCATGGAAAATAAGAACAGGCGTCTTCTTTATTTAGGTAGATCCTTGCAACAGAAAACTGTATTGAAATTGGCAAAACTGTTTCGTGCAATATTTAAAAGAATTTTAAAAGTATGTAGCATAGAACAGTGTGTCTCTTCTAGAATGAAAAGTAAAGGAGAAAGAATATGATATGATACACTTTTGCCAGAGAGAAAGGACTGTCTTGGAGGTGGGAAAGAGAAAATTTCATGCTAATAGAATGAATTTTACAAAACTAGCAAATTAGGATAGAGCAAGAGAAGGAGTGTGTTTTGTGTGTGAGGAAGGGGTTGCATGGGTGTGAAAGTGCTTTTGTGAGAGTATGTGAGTGGATTGAGAAAAACAGTAAAATTTATTTTTATTTAGCCTTTGTAGGCTTTTGCGTTGCCAGGAATTGATTCAATGTATCGGCAGCTTGAAAGAAAGCGCATCCACAAACATTAACATTCTGTTCCCGGGACTCTCGCAAACACGCATGACAGCCTGAAGATACGCAAGCCTTCCCGTAAGAAAGTAAAAGTACAGTGAAATATACCACAAGCAACTCCAAAAACAAAGGGTTGCGCAGTATGACTGCCTTTACTACAACAAAAAAAAGGCAATAAACGTGATATTTCATGAAAAAAACAGTAATGGAGCTAACGAAAAGTTCGGACTATCCCCAGTGGTGAGTACTGCTCATCTCCAGAAATACGGTGTGTATGATAGAGTGCATGTTATGTATATATAGAGAGATATGCTGAGAGAAGGAGTGACATTCCTAGTCTTGTCATGTTCAGAATTTACTTCTGTGCTATGCGTGTTTCAATGTAGTTTTATTTATCATCTGTGCTAATTATTTTAATACGATCTAGAGTCCTGCTTTTAGTAAGGTGGTGTGCATTATGTTTTTCATTACATTTCTAATGTAAGATTTGTAAAATAAATAGCTATTGTTTCTTTTCATTGATTTGATGAACTCGTATAGTTTAATTATATTTTTCTCACGCGCACGCGCGCACAAACACACATATGATTGTAATCTTTGAACCTATCACGAAAAGACTGCACATTAATTCATTCCTGATAAATTTAGTGCTTGTCACACTCTAAGTGCTCTCTCACCTATGTCCCCACACACACACACACTGTTTTACTCATAACAAATGAGCTCACATCAGTGTTACAAGGACAGGTAGAAAAAAAAAATCTATTTCGGTAAACAACACAAAGAGAAAATTATTTTCTTTAGTTTAATGCAAAACAGGTTATTAAAAATTATCAGCAATATTCAGTATTATGACACAGTATTCAGTTTTTTCTCTTGGTTTTCTTGAGACTTTTTCTTCTCTGCTTGTCTGGGTCTTGTCCGAAGAGTTTTAGTAATGCGTACCGAAACCTGGGTCTCGAATACGAGTACAAAAAGGGATTAGCAGCAGCGGACAGGAAGTAGGACCGCATGCAGATACTGTAAATGGCGAAGTAGATTTCGTCGCAGCGGACGCGGTTGTCCAGGTCCCGGACCGTCGCCCACAGCACCAGCACAACGAGGGCGGGCACGGTGGAGAGGCAGAAGACGACTGTGGCCAGCATCATCAGCACCGCTACACGGTACCCTTGTCGTCCGATGTCCGACATCGAGCTGGTGTCGAACGTCGTGGGCTTCATCCGCTCCCTCAGGCTGGTGAAGGACGCTGACGCGGTGTTAACCAAGTTCCAACTGAAAAAGGACGACAGCGAGCGCTTGAGTGAGGGTAAGGTGGAAGCGCTGGAGGTGCGTTCGGAGTCCAGGTCGGAGTTGCCGGGGACGCTGAGATAACGGTCGGTGGGAGAGGATACCTCGACATCCATCCTCACTTTGCGTGATTTCGACCGACTCGAGGACGATTTCATGGATGGGTCTTTGTCCCTACTTTTGAACCCGCTCGTCGTTGGGCTGGGGTCTACCGAATCTCCAACGCAGGCGTCGACTGAAGAACCAATCTCGAAAAGCTGGTGTGGGTTAAGCACGTCAGATGGAGGCCTCTCTCCCATGCCTGTTCTTGTGTTTATTTGCCCGGCTCTGTATAGACGACATCAACTATGGATCGGGGCTGTGGTCAACAGCATTTTTCCAATTTATTTAAGTTTTTGAAATGGTCAAACATCTATTTGCCTTTCGACCAGCAGTGTATAATACATATTCAAAGCGAACTAAGTAGTTTACAATGCGTGATAAATGATTATTGACAGTCTACATTAAGTAATCAATATGTATCACTCAACCTACATTAGGTAGTCAATATGTATTATACGGTCTACATTACATATTCTTTTCCATCCCCTTTCTACCTGACGCCCTATGCCTTTTCCTCTTATTCTAGCCCCGCCCCTAATTACGCCTGTGTAGCTGTAAGCACCACCACCGCCGCCACCACCACTACCACTACCACCACCACCACCACTACTACCACCACCGCCGCCGCCACCACTACCACCACCACTACTACCACCGCCACCACCACCATAATAATAATAATAATACCAACTTAATCTTTCTGCATTTTTGTCAAATCTATTTCGCGTACTATATGTTATTTTTCTATTGCCGTCATATTCGTTATTTCGTCCGTCCTTTTGTACGTAATGCACACACACACACACACGTACGTTCAGACACACGAGCTCGCGCGCGCACACACACTCACACCAGGAAGCCTAAAAGAATATCGTCTCTTGCCCCGCGGACACATGATGAAAGTCCTCCACTTCTGGTGACGTAACGACGACATCTGGTGTCGGTAAAAGTGTATCGGGGAATATCGAATCTAGGGTCGGTTTTCTCTTCACAGTCTTTAACCAGATTATCCTGATGACCTTGACCTGAATGCAGATCATGGTGATGACGACCAGCAGCCCCAGCAAGATGAAGGTATACACCGCAAGCAGCGTCCATTTGGAGTCTTTCAATTCTGACCTCACCCCACAGTCATAACCTGTATGGGATGTGGAAGGGGAGAGTATGAGCATCAAGGAGGTTTACATTTTCAGCAAGTCGTAAGCATATCAAGAACCCCTTCAAGAATGGACAGACGGACAAGTAAAGTATAAAGAAAAGTTAATCCTGGAACAGGCAGCGCACACGCAGTGCATGCACGCTCACAGTACTCCCCAACTGATAATCACTCGTACAAATAAGTAAATACTTTTGCCCTCCCCTTCAACTCACCTCTACCTGTCATCTTATTCGCCACACAAACTGAAGACTTTTTCAGAGCACATCCTTACTTTTCTAACCTTTTAAATTTCCGAGTTTCATTTTCTTTCTCCCGAAGAGGAAGAGCACGGGGATCGAGATGACGAGAGATACCACGAACAAGACGATGATGCCGGTTAGTTGAGTCTTGCCGCTGAACTGCGGCGACAATGGCCGCGCGACCCTGTTGAACAATTCCACGCTCCACAGCAGAATTGTTGTCATGGAGCCGCACGTAGTCACGGCGATCGTGAAATTCACTAACCTGCACAAGGACGGAACTTAACTATGCGTGAACCCAGGTGAACTCAGGATCACAAATGGGGAAGTGGACAAGGATATGGATTACATGACAGAATGATCTGGACAAAGAAAGAATGACAGATGGAAAGAAAGGATAGAAGAAGTGATAATTATCTTGTTTTGATATTTTGGGATATTTTTGATATTTTGAGAATTACAATAGTCATGTTTGGGTAAAACAAAGGCATAAACAATGGTGTGCAGTTTGAATGGAAAGAAACTGACGGTTGTTGTTGATATTGCGTAGCTCAAAAAATGCAGCTCTGCGGGTGCTGGAAACAATGCCACATGTCACAGTAAAACCCAAATTCCTGGCAAAAGAAGCAAATGAAACATGTTGAGCATATTCTGATGGATCTGTCCATGGAGTCTGGTAACTTGACTGACTTTTTTCTTCATGAATATAACGTCGTCTTTGCAACATTTTGTTTGGAACTTTTCAAGACTTGACTTCTAGTTTCCAAGTTTGTAAAGTCTGATGGGTGAAGTGTCCTATCTGAGGTGATGCGAAAATGTCTAGTTTGGTGTTTTCTGTAGATGACAGTAAATAACCAGCGACTGAACCAAAAGAAAGGCTTTGCACATAAAATAAACAAAACGAGGCTAAATACCAGCCCCTCGGAGACCCCAATGGTCAAAGATATTACTGCTGAGAGCTGTTTGTCAACTAGCACGGTCTTGGTTCTATCCAGAAGGTAAGGCAAACCATGCTAGAGCGAAATCCAGTGTCATAAACAGTAGCAAGGCAGAAAACCTATCGAGTCAAAGGCGAATGACTTGCCTAACAAGGTGAGCAACAGCACTTGCCTCTCATCCAGTGAACTCAAAAATATCAGGGCCGTTTCTGTGCTGTGGAATTGGGAGCAGGCAGACTGAGAAATAAGATTATTAGAATCTAGGTGAAGGTGAGCTAACAGTTCTTTCCAGGACCTTTACTTCAAGCACTTTAAATAATAAAGTAATATTAACAGGAAACAGTTACAGTAAATATTTATATAGTTCTATGTCCATGGAACCAACTTTTACATACAAGTTAACCATAAACTCAAACATTATGTGGGGAAAACTAGAGTACCCTGCGAAAACCACCGACAGCCAGGCCTGTAGACATGTGTCACACCCGGAAAGAGGTATGTAAGAATCCATCACACTTATTCTCACTCTCGTGGAGAGAGGCGTCTTAGCCACCGTATAACCAACCCCTCGAATCAATTTTTTTTTCTAGGAGGGTTCTTTAGGAGTTTAACCACAACAGCTTTAAAGGAGGTAGAGTTAACCCTAACCCTGATGCCAAGCTATATTTGAAAAAAAAAAAGCTGTTGTTAGAATAACCTTGAAATGGTGGATAAAACATCCAAAGGCACACACAGACTTTGCACGGCTGCACATACACATCGGAGGTAAGGCAACCTCGGTGGCGGAAAGATAACTTCTGATGTCGAAAGGTACACCCAAGTCAGACCCTTGGCCACAAAGTTCGGCGGCATCGACACTTCCTCAGCATGCGGTAAAATGATGCCACACGCTACCCATCATAACTGCACAGTTGATTCTTACCTGCATGCAAAATGAACGTTGAATTTGTAATCGAAATAGAGATCCAGCAGTTCGAAGGACATTCCCACCAAGCATTCTGTGAGGTCGTATAACGACACGGCCACGACAAAGCGCCTAGACAGGACGTGGGACACTTGTTGCTGATGATACACTAACAGAACGAGGGCGTTGCTGGGAACGCCGATGCAAAACATGGAACCCACGAACACGAAAGCCGGTATTCTGAGTCGCACTCGGTGCATGTCCTCCTCCGCAAGAGAATTTTGCGTCAAGTTTATGTAGACTCCATCGCAAAAATAATCTTCTAGCATGGTGAAAGGAATCGGTCAGTAACAACCCAGTACTGGCCTTTTTTTGTGTTTTAGTAATCCGAAGCTTGCTTTAAAAATGCCCTGGCTCTAGTGGATTCCGATGCTTAGCCTGGAATAATTTGATATAAGTTGGCAAGTGATCTGCCGCCATGTCCACTGAAGGAAAGGATCTTCGATGACGTCAGCAAACTGACGCAAAAGCAAGTCTTTACGTCATGAATAGCTGAGCGTGAAAACCCTGCCTTCTGCACTAACTACAATAATAATAAACGTGTTATTTATATAGCGCATAATCTCGCTCACAAGTAGGAGATATCGACAGGATAAAAAGAACGGAAGGAGAAAATTGCAGATAAATAATAAAAGGCAAACATAGAAGACACAAAGAGGAATCGGGCGACAGTGTCATAAATCTGCAGAGGAAGACGAGCAGAAACACTGAAATAGAGGGATCAAAATCTGAAACGGTGCACCAGCCCCCATGCAGTGATGAGAACGAGGGAGAGAAACTTTACTACTTTAATGCAATTTTGATTTTCAATGAAGATTCCACTATTCTCCAAAACACGGCCTGGCGCTCATTTACGCTGTGTTTTTCAAGATTTGCATCCAGACACCTATATAGACAGACTGTAAAAAGCCGGGAAGGAATGCATTGACATCCGCGATAGTTACAGACGGGACACATGACTGTCTCACCTCTCTCATTAAGTCGGAAAAGGCTTTGCA
Organism: Pomacea maculata; assembly: GCA_004794325.1. NCBI lineage: Eukaryota > Metazoa > Mollusca > Gastropoda > Architaenioglossa > Ampullariidae > Pomacea > Pomacea maculata. Next base: position 39,552 of record SRHC01003886.1, read on the forward strand.
GATAAAAACTAGAGCAAAGTAGCTTAGCATATACGCAGCACTTGTCTTTTGCCTAAGGCACAATAGAGCCAAGTAACAGCTTTGTACTGAGGTGCCCGTTTTGTAAACATTAACATGAAATCAAGAAATGTTAAATGGGAAAGGAAGGAGAGATTTACAGAAGCTATTAGCTTCTGTAACAAGAAAATTATCTGTATATGAAACTTTTTTAAATTATTGACTTCACACTTCATTATGCAAAATAACTGAACCAGATATTGTTTTTGTTTTATTACAGATTTTACATTTTTCAAATAAAACACTGTACAAAGATGCTATCGTCCCATATTCTTTGATATGCACATACAGGGTTAGTCAAAATTATGTTAATATCAATGGATTATTTCTAACATTTATGTGTTAACACAATTTTGACAAACTTGCATAACTATTTACACACATTTATTCACTCATGTATCCATCCTCCTTCAACTCACAAGAGTATGGTTGTCTCTCTAGCAAACTCCGAAAATCAACAGCCATAAAACATTGAGTAATTACTTCCCAGAAAAATCTGAAATTATTTTTATACCTGTTCTTAAATTAACAAGGAAAGTGAAAGCAGCAACATGCCATAATTTGGGGACACAAAAAAAAGAAGAGGGTTAATTAACTTTTCGATAATGCTGGCTTTATTTCTAATACACTAATTCAGAGATCATAGAGAGATGAAATGCTAAGGAAGCCAAATTAAATGATCATTTTCAAGTTATATTTGGAAGCCTAATGCCAAGCATTTCAACATATTGGGTAAGGCTATCATTTAATAAGGATGCTGTGAAAGATGCCGAAAAGTTATCACACAAAGAATTCACTGCTACAGTTTCAATTATTTCATTCTTTCCATCGATGACCACACTCCATATTACAGCATTTGTAGAATGTTGTCATTGGTTCATCTGCAGACCTAGTCTGAATTTGCATGAAGAATGCACGCTTGTGTTCACACTTTGGACACGTTGCTGAAAAAGATTTAGCTAGGTGTATCTAATTTGATTTTTAACAAAATGAAATTTTAACAAAAGTCCAAAATTTGGACAAATTTAAAGCAGTTTTAAATAAAGAGCAAAGTGTGTAACAATGAAGAAAAATTTACAAGCTGCAGTGCACTACCTCACATTTTGTACATACAGCCAAAAGACTTTAACGATTTTCCCCTTCTATAGTGCAGTAATAACATAAAAATATGATATTCCCCTGTTAATGGACTGCATTTTAAAAATCCCATTAAAATGTTTTCAACATTTATTGAGAAATAATTTAAGTCTTTTCTATAGACCTTTAAAACTTATAAAGTGATAGGGACTTAAGCATTTCAGTTCTGAATTTTAAAAGAAATATTTTCTTAGTTAATTAATATTAAGCATAATACTTCACAATACTAATAATTCACTAAGCCAAATAAAAACCTTGACTATAATGGCTTTTGATTATGCTATTGATAATAATTTCCAGAATATTTTTTTTATGGAAAATTCTTACTCTCTGTGGAGTCAACATTTTCCCAGGCTGCAGCTCCTCCTAGTACATCATCAACTTCTTTCAGGCGTGGGTAACGTCTTGATGACAGCTGTGTTAAAGCAAGTTTGTTATGCAGTCTTAGCAGTACACAGATAAGACAAAGCAATAGATTAACTATGACTACAATGACATCATTCATTCCATAATTTATTCCATTTGTTTTGAGATGGTGCTGTGGTGGGCTGGGGACAAAGGAATCAGTGGACAGCTGCAAGCTATAAGAACTTTTGCTACTTCAAATGTGAAGATACACTGATAAACCTAGTTATTAAATTACTAATCAATGAGGATTTTTGCTACATTATACACAGTCATACAGTTTTGAAGTAGATTGTGTAGGGTTATGTTTGAAAGGGTTTGAGTACATTTTTAGTACCAGTATTTCTTATACTGCTTAATTTTGTAGGATCTCAAGAAGGGTTGGGGATATGCTTCATGTTAGGGTGAAGGGAAAGATCGAGCCGGGTATTGAAGTATGCAGAGGGTTAATTTTCAGTGAGATGGTTTAATTTAGGGCTTTTATGGTAAGGGTCAATGGCAAGTTTGCGCTATACCGCAGACAACACAGAGAAAAGTGTAGACAGGTGCTCTTGTGTTGACGTAGGTCCATGTACACATGGTATTAATAACTACTTCGTTTAAAACTTTTATATAACAGCAAGCGAGGGCAAAAGTGCTAATATGAACTTACAAAGCGGTTAAAAATATGAGAAAAATATAATTCAATTTACGTGAAGGCCAAACTGGAAACTTTTCAGTAAACAAGATCACAACCTCGACCCGTAGCGTCATTCAATCTTAATTAGCAGTCACAGATATTGGTGCTAACAGTTGTGCCATAGTTCACGGTCGTACACACCTTTCTGGTCATATTTTTAATGTAAGGACATGTATTGCATGCCAGCCGATAACATTTTGGACCTTCTTCCACGACAAGCACGTTAGCGCAGATCGGACAAAACATCAACATCTTAAACGCGAGCGTGGAGGACAGGAGATCAAAACAGAGTAGAAACCGGAAGAAGGTACCAAAATCAAACTTACCTCCCTTTGCAGTCCCACTCACCCCCATGTTGATGTCTTCACAGGGGGAGAGCAAGACCGATGCGAATGTGGAAAATCCGCAAATAACTCTAGGCTACAGCCTTCAAACCTTAACTCGTAATTCTGGTTTTTCAGCACACCGAAACATTTGACAAAATTTAACTTTTTATAAGAAATATTTGTGGTAGAAAATGACAATTAATGGAAAATTACTTATATTCTGTGCCTGTGTTGTTTGCAGTAAACTAGATAGTATCTGTTTAGGACAACCTGCCTGCTACCTACCAGTTGAAAAACTCATAGTCCTCTGAATTTGTTGCGCTCTTAAGTTATTTGATTCATAGTGAATAGTTGAAGCTTTAAAGCATTTTTTTTCTTTGCAACCATTTCAGATGATTACTGTTTTTTTTAACATTATTTTCTTAACACAGTTAAAGCTTGATGCCTTTCATTGTTGTTCCTCGTCTCCTGAGAATAGAGATATTTGTAGTCAAGGTTGGTGCTGTATATCTATTTTGAAAATAGTACTCTAAATCTTCATATGCAAGAACATGTTACTATGAAAATATTAATATCAGCACATAAAAACATGAATATAATGGTCACGTAAAAAAAGCTTTATTTTGAAGTTTAGGCAAATCTTAATATGGAAAGATAAAAGCACTATGAATGTTAAAAAAAATTGTACATGCAATTTCAACAATTGGACACTGCTTATGCATGTGAATGTGTGAGAAAGGTTTCATCTCCATGTGTGTATTTTATCAGTTTATGATATCTATTCATACACATATCATGGGAAGGATTAATGCAGTGATGAAATCACAGATTGCTTGATTAAAAACAAAACCCAATAAAACTACTGAACAAATTTTTTATGTATCTGTTGTGGTCCTTGTCTAGGACTCTTCCTCCCCCCCCCCC